>JBAMBP010001141.1:0-101169 GCA_037044515.1 Phortica magna
ATCGAAGTACCGTTTCTTTTCTTCAAATAGGCAACCATTCTGCCCAAACGCTTCTCTGACATCTCCAAATTGGATTTCACGGTTCTTACAGACTTCTCTAGTATTCTCACAGATGTGCCGAACAATTGACCTTTTTCGACGATGAAGTCTTCAAGTAATTGAAGCTGTTCATGGGTTGTAAAGTAGTCGGCGATGTCACTGATCACATCTGCTACTTTTTTCCAGCTTTTCAGGCTACAAACATAGTTTTTTTTAAATTAATTGGCAAAAATTAAGTTTCATCGGAGTACTCACGCTGTTGCCAAACGTGTAATGTCCTCTGTCAATAGCACGAAGATTGGCGACACATTCTCTGGATTTTCGGTATACAATTGTGAAATGCCATTAATTTTACGATCCTCGGGCGTTTCGTCATTTAATATTGCAGTCTCATAGTGTGTTTTAAATTCCTTAGTGCAACTGATAGCTCGCCATAGCAGCTCTCGCTCGCTATCGACGTCTTCGTACCCATACCAATTTGACAGTATTCTATACGAGCCTGCTCTGGATGCACTGCAATAAAGTGACCGACGGAAATCAGGAATTGGTTCCTCGTCGCTGCCTGACATTATATCCATGACAGCAATATTGGCCTGCCGATTGCAGTCGTCGTGTTCATACTTGCATAGCCAAGAAATGAGTTTATTTCGATTGTAGACATCAAAAACAGTGTCGTTTTCACTTTTGAAACCCAGTTTGGCATAAACCTTTCGTGTTATATCGCTCAGATACCTAGCAAAGTCAGGCAACTGATCGACCGTCAAACGCTGCGCAACACGCTGAAGGCCTGTATAGGCCGCATACCACGGTAAATATTCCGTTTCTTCGGACAAATACTCCATGAATTGTATGACCTCAGCGTAGTCCAATAACTCGGCACGTGCAAAATTAAATAGATCATCTACGATTTGCGCTCGATTCTCTACAGGGATTCCACTGTGTTCCGGCATCCTGAGAGCAGATTGCAGCCGCCTAAGCAGTGATTCATCATAGTACACTCTATGATAGTTTGATTGCAATTTGTTTAATACGATCCATTCAATTGGGGCATCGAATTTTAAATTTTTATGCACTTCTGACTTTTTGTAGTAGAAGGAAGGTGTAAGATTCTTGAAATCTGGTTGAAGATTTGTGGCAAAAGTAATTGGTATAGTGTAATTGAATGTGACGTCACTGCCGTCAGTTGCGTTGAGCAAGAAGCGCCGTTGAGTTAAGGTTACGTTCATTAGATCAACGCTGGCGTTGACAGTGACCATTGGAAAGCCAACTTGTTCGGTCCAGTCATGGAAGAACTGTTCCAAGTCGACATCATGCGTTGCTGGCCAGTACTCCTTCAGATGTTCAAATAAATTAGTGGGCTCGACACTCTTCAAATGACTGAAATATATTTTTATAAGTTGGCAATTGATTTGTTTTGAGGCAAAGCGGACACTTGACATACTTTTGCTTCAGATACACACTGATAGCGTTGTCGAAGTTGCTTGCGCCCATGGCATTCTTTATCATGCGTATAATGGTAGCGCCTTTGCAATAAGCAATACTACTAAATTTACTGGCAATTTCCGTTGGAGTTGAAATACTTGATTCGGGGCTGCTTAGTGGCTGAGTTGTTGAAACTGCGTCGATGGTGAATATAAGCTGAATTTGGTTAACAATGAACTGTTGATCTAATTGGTATTCGGGATAGAGCTATGCAATTTTGATTTTAATTAGTTAGCTTTTATAAGAGATCTAATGTGCGTACCTCATTTGCGACAAAATATTCATAGTATCGAGCAAATCCCTCGTTCAACCAAAAATAACTCCACCAAGAAAGGGTAACGCTACCGCCAAACCACATGTGTGATATTTCATGAGTTATAAGTCGAATTGTGAACTCTTTATGAGACCAACTATCTCTATAATCAGGCAACTGAACGAGCGCACTTTCTCTAAAAATATAAATATGACCAATACAGTTATTTGCTCAATAATAATCAGAAGCATTTTCAATTTCGTGTCAAAAAAACAAAAAAAAAACCGTTGGTCGGATTAAAAAGGTTTCAAGGTTTATTCTCCTCATTTTTAGGCTTGAAAATTTGTTGACGTTACGCAATCCATAACAAAGTTACAGCACTATTCAATGGCCGAGGAGTGTAAACGTAATAAAAATTAAACTATTTATGTTTACATAATCACACATTTACCTATATATGATGAGACCCCAGTTTTCCATCCCAGAGTATGGAAACTTTGGAGAGCTTCCATGTTGTAAAATTGAGTTTCCTAATTTTGTATAGGAATGTTTGAACAGCTCGTTAAAAGCTTCTATTGTGCGAAGACCGACGTTGTAGCTAAATTCAGTATAGTTGTAATACTCCGGACGTGAGATCACGGCATAATCGACATTACCACGCGACTCGAATTCAGAGACAATAAAAGCGACAAGGTATGTCGACATTATTGGCGTCACTTCAAAATGATCCAGATAACGGTCATCACTTTCGAATACACGCAATTAATTATCACTTATCTACACACATTCTCAATAATCAATATACACACCCATCAGCAACACTATTGATAAGTCTGGTATTCGATATGGCATTGTAATTCTTTGGACGATTTATGTGTAATTGAAATTTAGCCTTGAAAGAGGGCTCATCAAAGCATGGAAAAACGGAACGTGCATTAATGCTGTGCATTTGTGTAACGCCAATCCATCTAAAAAAGAAAAATGAAACTAGTCAAAAAAAACTTTTTCCTTATCATGCTCACTTAGTATTGCCCACCGGATCTGTATAATTGGCAAGAAAAAAACCCGCCATGCCATGACGTATTTGTCCAGTATAGTTAAAACGGAGCTGATACTCGACATTCACGTCTAATTCTTCCGCCAACGACACAGTCAGCTTATCCGTTTCGGACTCATAATCAAGTTGTTCGATGTCAATTGCTTCTAAAAGGTTTCCCTCGGCGTTATAAAGCCAAGTATTTTTTATATCAATGTAGTCTTTATGCAATGTAATTTTTTTCACTTTTGGATCAACAGCTTTCAATGTTATGCTGACATCACCATCGAATGTAAACCACCTTTCATCAGCATCGTTATCAAGAAAATTTGTTTTTATAGTTATATTGTATAAAAACGGAACAACTCTTTTGTCCAAGCGATACTCCCACGCACTGTTCACTCTGACCAAACCGATTGCGACAAGGCCAAGAAACGCCAGCAGAGCGAACAATAGGCTTGTATAGACAATTAATAATTTCATAATTTGTTTAAAAGGAAAGGATTTTAAATCAATTCTAATGAATTATTTTTGACTTAAGAATTTACTTCTGACAGGTTTTGACATAGTTAGTAACGGTACTGAAAAGGTGGAAAATACAAGTAATCCTTCGGGATAAGAGCCCAAAGTCTTTAAAGGAGAATTATAAAATATTGTCAGCTATTTTATTTAATGCAAGCGCCTTCATTACTATTCACTACATCATAAACTAAGAAAGTGAATCCACTTGTGATTGTTGCTATAAGCATTGTATGAAGAGTTAAAAAAGTCAGCATTGTTTATAAATATCTACAATTGCTTCTTTTCCGTTTCGTTTTTCTGTAATTGCACACTTTTTTGTAATTGTAGTAGTATACGTTGCATTGTATTTTCTGATACATACGACAATTCAGTGTTAAGATAAATGCATTATAATCCACTAGCGATGACCAATTTTGTGCCAAACATTTTTAATTTCATTTTGTTTGAATACAAAAGTTTATTTACCGTTAATGATTATATTAAACGAAACAATTTTATTAGACATTTATTAAATATATGTTTGCGGCTTTTGTGTAGAATTTAAACTCGATCGATATTCGAGGCATAGATGTGAATCAAAAAGACTATTGTGATGAACTAATGAACTAAACTACTGCAAAGCTATGCGTCGGAAGTGATTGTTAAGTGGACCTTCGTCTGAGTAGCCGGCAATTTCTTGCGGTATAATGCCAGACTCTTCAATTGAGGTACATGGACGGCACATGCACTCGAGCGGTGCCTTGGTCAGAACTTTTTTGAATTTGCGTTCGCCATGTTTGGCCTTTGGGCAGAAGAGAGAAACGGCGGCCTCACGTTCGCCAGACTCCTGACAGCACATGCATGAGCGCTCCATTTGCCAGATTTTACTGCCGGAAACCTAAAACGTGTACATTTTTAAACATTTGGATCAACAATTTAAAAGTTAAATCGCGCACTTGAATGTAACTAGCACAGCGGCCAACGCAAGCAAACGATGGTATCGGCTTTGGCACACAACCCGGATACTGGAGCACATGTATGACTGGAGTCACATTACAGTCGTCACCAATGTGCGAAATATCTGCGCTTGTTTTTGAGTGAGTGAGTACAAATTTATTTTATTTTAAATTAGATAATACACATTTACCATTGCTTGGTGCTGGAACTGGATTGTCAGCTTGTGCGGTGCAAATTTTTAATAAATTCATTAAAACACAGTAAAATAGAATCAAAACGAATATTTTGTTTAGTCCTGTTTTCAGTGTACTACGAACCATTGTGGTTTTATTAATTAATTTTTTTTTTTTTTTGTTAAATTATTTATTGTTTGCTGTGTTACACTTATGCTTAATATATGAAGATCCTTTTACAAATAAAAAGAGATTGGTTCCAGCGCACAGAATTTATACTGTTCGATGAGTGCCATTGTGCGCCTCGTGCCTTGCTAATGGATGCCATGTTTCTTCTGATGGTTGAAAATTATGGCTTAACAGCGCGTCTTAAACGATTTCGTAGCCTTTTCTGAAACAAGAAATTGCTGCGTTAACGAGTGACGGATGATGAGTGTTTCGGTGCTTCAGTGTTTTACTTTTGTAATTTTTTTTGTTTTTTTTGCGCAGTAATTGTGTACATGAAAATGACATTTGCGTGCGACGGAAGCCCTGCTGAGTAACGGTATTTATATAGGATTTTGTTAGTATTTTTAGGTTGTGCTGAAGCATTGATGATCGTTGTGTTTATTACATGTTAATACTAAGAAATAATAAAGCATTATAGTTAAACCAGCAGCAGCTCATTATGCCAAGCAAGTGTATATAAAGCTTAGCAGCATTGTTAGCATTGCAGCGCCAGGCGCAAGCATCGAAGTACCGTTTCTTTGCTTCAAATAGGCAACCATTCTGCCCAAACGCTTCTCTGACATCTCCAAATTGGATTTCACGGTTTTTACGGACTGCTCTAGTATGCTCACAGATGTGCCGAACAATTGACCTTTTTCGACGATGAAATCCTCAAGTAATTGAAGCTGTTGAGGGGTTGTAAAGTAGTCGGCGATGTCACTGATCACATCTGCTACTTTTTCCCAGCTTTTCAGGCTACAAACATAGTTTTTTTAAATTAATTGGCAAAAATTAAGTTTCATCGGAGTACTCACGCTGTTGCCAAACGTGTAATGTCCTCTGTCAATAGCACGAAGATTGGCGACACATTCTCTGGATTTTCGGTGTACAATTGTGAAATGCCACTAATTTTACGATCCTCGGGCGTTTCGTCATTTAATATTGCAGTCTCATAGTGTGTTTTAAATTCCTTAGTGCAACTGATAGCTCGCCATAGCAGCTCTCGCTCGCTATCGACGTCTTCGTACCCATACCAATTTGACAGTATTCTATACGAGCCTGCTCTGGATGCACTGCAATAAAGTGACCGACGGAAATCAGGAATTGGTTCCTCGTCGCTGCCTGACATTATGTCCATGACGGCAATATTAGCTTGCCGATTGCAGTCGTCGTGTTCATACTTGCATAGCCAAGAAATGAGTTTATTTCGATTGTAGACATCCAAAACAGTGTCGTTTTCACTTTTGAAACCCAGTTTGGCATAAACCTTTCGTGTTATATCGCTCAGATACCTAGCAAAGTCGGGCAACTGATCGACCGTTAAACGTTGCGCAACACGCTGAAGGCCTGTATAGGCTGCATACCACGGTAAATATTCTGTTTCTTCGGACAAATACTCCATGAATTGTATGACCTCAGCGTAGTCCAATAACTCGGCACGTGCAAAATTAAATAGATCATCTACGATTTGCGCTCGATTCTCTACAGGGATTCCACTGTGTTCCGGCATTCTGAGAGCAGATTGCAGCCGCCTAAGCAGTGATTCATCATAGTACACTCTATGATAGTTTGATTGCAATTTGTTTAATACGATCCATTCAATTGGGGCATCGAATTTTAAATTTTTATGCACTTCTGACTTTTTGTAGTAGAAGGAAGGTGTAAGATTCTTGAAATCTGGTTGAAGATTTGTGGCAAAAGTAATTGGTATAGTGTAATTGAATGTGACGTCACTGCCGTCAGTTGCGTTGAGCAAGAAGCGCCGTTGAGTTAAGGTTACGTTCATTAGATCAACGCTGGCGTTGACAATGACCATTGGAAAGCCAACTTGTTCGGTCCAGTCATGGAAGAACTGTTCCAAGTCGACATCATGCGTTGCTGGCCAGTACTCCTTCAGATGTTCAAATAAATTAGTGGGCTCGACACTCTTCAAATGACTGAAATATATTTTTATAAGTTGGCAATTGATTTGTTTTGAGGCAAAGCGGACACTTGACATACTTTTGCTTCAGATACACACTGATAGCGTTGTCGAAGTTGCTTGCGCCCATGGCATTCTTTATCATGCGTATAATGGTAGCGCCTTTGCAATAAGCAATACTACTAAATTTACTGGCAATTTCCGTTGGAGTTGAAATACTTGATTCGGGGCTGCTTAGTGGCTGAGTTGTTGAAACTGCGTCGATGGTGAATATAAGCTGAATTTGGTTAACAATGAACTGTTGATCTAATTGGTATTCGGGATAGAGCTATGCAATTTTGATTTTTGTTAATAAGCTTTATAAGTATTCCAATTATCGTACCTCATTTGCCAAAAAATATTCATAGTATCGAGCAAATCCCTCGTTCAACCAGAAATAACTCCACCAGGAAAAGGTAACGCTATCGCCAAACCACATGTGCGATGTCTCATGTGCAACAATGCGAACTGTTAGTTCTTTGTTAGACCAACCATCTGTATAACCAGGTAAGTGGACAAGCACTTGTTCGCTAAGAGGAAACAATTAAAAATTTTAATAACAAATTAATGGATTAATATAAGCATATGTTTATAGTCACCTGTATATGATTAGGCCCCAATTCTCCATGCCATTGTGTGGAAATTTTGGTGAGCTCGCATATTGTAAAATCGAATTACCGAGCTCCGTATATGGCTGTTTGAACAGGTCGTTAAAAGCTTCTATTGTGCGAAGACCGACGTTGTAGCTAAATTCAGTATAGTTGTAATACTCCGGACGTGAGATCACGGCATAATCGACATTACCACGCGACTCGAATTCAGAGACAATAAAAGCGACAAGGTATGTCGACATTATTGGCGTCACTTCAAAATGATCCAGATAACGGTCATCACTTTCGAATACACGCAATTAATTATCACTTATCTACACACATTCTCAATAATCAATATACACACCCATCAGCAACACTATTGATAAGCCTGGTATTCGATATGGCATTGTAATTCTTTGGACGATTTATGTGTAATTGAAATTTAGCCTTGAAAGAGGGCTCATCAAAGCATGGAAAAACGGAACGTGCATCGATTCTTTGCATTTGTGTGACACCAAGCCATCTAGAAAAAACAGTAATTAAGTCTAGAAAAACGACATATCTTTCTTGGCATGCTCACTTAGTACCACCTGTTGGATCTGTATAATTGGCAAGAAAAAATCCGGCCATGCCATGACGTATTTGTCCAGTATAGTTAAAACGGAGCTGATACTCGACATTCACGTCTAATTCTTCCGCCAACGACACAGTCAGCTTATCCGTTTCGGACTCATAATCAAGTTGTTCGATGTCAATTGCTTCTAAAAGGTTTCCCTCGGCGTTATAAAGCCAAGTATTCTTTATATCAATGTAGTCTTTATGCAATGTAATTTTTTTCACTTTTGGATCAACAGCTTTCAATGTTATGCTGACATCACCATCGAATGTGAACCGCCTTTCATCAGCATCATCAGCAAGCAGATATGGTTTTATAGTTATATTGTACAATAAAGGCACAACTGTTTTGTCCAATCGATACTCAAACGCACCGACCACGCTGACTAAACCGATCGTGACGAGGGCACTAAGCGCCACGAGAGCGAACACACACGAGTTATTGCTGACCATTACGGCGGCTACTTTGATACTAAAAAAATCACCATATCGTTTCTTGTTTATTTGTCAGTTGTTCATTCTAGATTTATTTTTGTATTTTTAATTTTTTGTGCAAATCTTAATTGTTTACGATAAGATTAACGTGTGGAGCGGAGCGTGTAAATAAGATTTTTTGTTTTCGCAATCGCTTGCTCTCTTCTAATTTGAGCTAAAATATGAAAATATATCAAAAGGTTAGACGCTCATGCAAAGCGATGCTCATTTATGTGTTAAATGATAAAAGTTTATGAATGTACATATATTTAAGTTTAATTATTCTCCAGTTTGCAACTTGTCTTTTAATTTGACGATCTTGTCAATAAAATAAATATAAGCTGCGGAAACATCACGATAAGACAATATTCAAGTAAACTAATAGTAGAACTAATCGTCACAAATTAAATTTAAAGCCCATAATAGAAAATTGTCGGTGTAAGATTATAAAGTGCAAACAACAATGACAGTACGCAAAAAACAAAAAAAAAATATTATATGTAAGTACACATAATCTTTTGGATTTATTGTTTTATAGCCCGATTGAACTTAATTCCGTCACAAGTATAATACAAATGAAATTATTGCTCAGATAAGGTTTAAACATTTATTAGTGCAGGAACGTGGCAAAAACCGAAATAATAATAATAGTTAAGGCAGTAAAAGCACTTGTCGATGCGCTGCCACCCCGTTCAGCCAAATACTTTCTGAATACACCCAGTTTCTTCGAGGCCCAATCCAAATTTTCTTTTACGGTTGTCTCAGCTTTGATCAATGTTGATGCAGAGCCTCCGAATTTGTGGCTATTAGCAGTGTTGAACTTCTGTAAATCATTCAGTTGACTCTCTTCAGTAAAACGAGAAGCGATGTTAGAAATGACAGTAGCAACTGAGGAGTAATCACCCATACTGCAAAGGAAATTGTTATTTTTAACCTCTCTGAACTAGATATTATTGTAATTAAATGATACTCACGCATCGGCAAGTTGAACAAAATTGTCAGTGACCAGTTTAAAAACTGGCGAAACGTTCTCGTTGTTTTCAGTATACAAAGTGGACAGCACACTTGACTTGTCTTGACGGCGAATTTCATCGCTAAGCACCAAGGCGAAAACCGTTTCAATCAAAGCTTGGTTCTTTACACAACCGATGGAGGTCTGCAATAGAGTCTGTTCAGTGGCGACGGTCTCTGTTTTAAATTTATTGAGCAGGGTCGTGAACTCAGCGCTGCCGCCTTCGCGCAGACCCACGCAGTAAATAACAGATCGAATGTTCTTTGGCACGGCTGTGGAATTCAAAGAATTGAAATACGATTTTGCCTTAGAGATACAGCTGGAACTGCCAAATCTGCACGCCCAAGAAAGAATTTTGGTGCGAAGATATATGTCCAATGTAGTGTCGGTAGACTTTTCTTCGAAACCAAGCGCATTGTAGGCCTTGTATGTCAAGTCTTCAATGTAATTGCCAAAGGATGCGGTGTCATTACCAAGGCGAATTGCCAGGAAGTTGAATCCGTTGAATGCGGCAGTCCAAGGTAAATAGTTTGTTTCGGTTTCTAAATATTCAAGAACATCTAAAGCGAGCTCATAGCTTATTTCGCTGGCGCGTGCCAAGTTAAGCAAGTCATCGGCGATCTGAGCACGGTTAATCTCATGAATGCCGCTCCAGTTAGTTTCTAAAAGAGCGTGATGAATGGCATGCCAGTTGGCCTCGGTGTAGTTGACGCGGTAGTAGCCCGTTTCCTGAATATTGGCTATGATCCAACTAACGTTGTTGCTTAGGGCCTCAGTGTGTTTGACTGTACCGTTCAGGACGAATTTGGGTGTGGTGTTCGTGAAGTTCTTTTCGATGCTTGTTGTGTAGGTAATTGGCACGGTGTACACGAGTGAAGCGTTTGATCCATCATTTTGCTTGAGCAAGAAACGCTTCTGGGTGAACTCCACAGATTTGGCAGCAGTGTTCAGATTGGCGATCACAACTGGATAACCCACTTGGGTAGTGAAACTTTGGAATATGTCATCAGCGCTTGCTTTTGTAGCTTCAGGCCAGTGCTTTTTCCAGGCATCGAAAATATTTTTTGGCACTGTGTTAGTATGGGAACTGCAAATTAGAATGGTAATATTTGTATTTAATTGATTATATTGCACATTTACTTACTGTTCGGAAAGATATTCTTGAAGTGATTTCTGAAAATTTACCTCACCAATGGTGTGAGCAATCATACGAATAAATGATGCACCTTTAGAATACGAGATACTGTTAAACATGCGGCTCAGATCTGAAGGAGTGTTTGTGTCCTCATCTGACATGGGATTTGTGCTGTTTGTTGAATCCATGTTCATTACAGCTTGTATTTGATCTACTGGGAACTGCTTATCCATTTCAAGGTATGATTCAACCATTATGGTGCCGAAATATTGAAAGTAACGAGCAAACCCTTCATTCAGCCAAGTGTAACTCCACCATTCACACGTGACAAGATCACCAAACCACATGTGAGTCTGTTCGTGTGCAATAATGGCAGCAATATATTGCTTAGAACTTAATGTCGTGGCGCTATCTTCGTATAAAAGACCTCGTTCTCTATAAGTAAGCAAGCCCCAATTTTCCATTGCACCAGCAGAAAAATCGGGTATGGCAGCCATGTGCATTTTATCTATGCCAATCTCATAGTAGGAAAGATTCAAATATTCGCCCAATTTTTCTAAAATCTTTTGGCCGACATCAAAGCTGTACTCAGTTTGGCTATAGAACTCAGGACGTGCCAATACGCTGAAATTACTGTTAGTACGTTCATTGAACTCAGACACAATGAAGGCAAGCAAATAGGTTGACATATTTGGACTTGTTTGATAGACATCAGTGACATAGTTGCTGTAAATTGATTATGAATGTTGTTTTTTCTTTTAAATAAATTAGTTAATAAATTTTAGAGTTTATTTACCCTTCCATTTTTGAGCTTACAAGTCTTGTGTTAGTAACTGTCTTGAAACTTCTGTGATGCGTAAGCGTCAAATCAAAAGTTGCTTTGTATCTTGGTTCATCAAACGAGGGAAAGGCACGTCTTGCGTGGTTTGTTTCAAACTGTGTGGCACCAAGCCATCTACAAATATGCAAATTTACAGTAAGTTTATCTCTATACTCTTTCTTTTTTAATAATTCACTTTGTGTTATTTTTGGAATCAGTATAAGAGCTGCGGTAGAATCCGTGCATATCATCATCCATGCTGCCAGTGTATACGAAATGCAGAATGTAAGTACTATTAGCCGTTAAATCGGTGCTGAGGCTCAGGACAACAATATCCGTCGTTGTATTTGTGGTATTAGATCCAAGCTTCAACAGGGTTGTTGGATCAGTTTTTAGCCAACATTCACTGACGGTGTAATTCAAGTTCTTGGAATGTAAAGTTATATTTTTTGTTGCCACATTCGGGACAATTTCAATATAGACTTCGCCATCGAATGTAAAACGTTTCTCACTAGGTTCACTTTCCAGAATATAAGGCGTCAATGTGAGATTATAATTTATGGGCGAAATGTGTGTGGGCAGACGATACCCATCGTTATCTGCGAAAGGCACTGCAACCTCGTCCTGTTCGATTGGTGCAGCATGGGCAATGCAAAATATGGCTGCCACAATGACAGCATATAGCGAAAATACCATTCTAAAAAAATAAATTTCGATGTTTTTTAACTTCAAGAAATATTTCAAGCAAACTATTATCCTTTGTTGTACATCATTCGAAATTTTATTTCAGATTTTCTGTATTCTTACTCGTTGTCCTTTTCTTCGTCACAAATACTCTTGGTTAAACATAGGTATCGATCCGATAAGCAACTAATTTGTTTTCAATAAATTCATTGCTATATATCATTCAAGTTGAAGTGTATTCTACTGTGTTCTTATCAACTGTTTATCTTTGTTGTATAATGTTTATAGACACATTTCGCAGTATTGCTTTATAATTGATGGTCATATTTGTTATTTTTCGATTTAATTTGTAGATTACATAGTCGATAAGTTTTAAAACAGTTATTAGCTCTTATGAATTAATAGTTTATAAATGTACTGCTACGTTTAAAGGAAATTATTAAAAAACTAGTAAGGACTGTATGGCTGAAAATACTTAATAACACCCTTCACACACGAAAGACGGTGCCACTCCTCACGTGAACAAAAATATTATATTTGGAATCGCCCATTTCAATGGTATATTCGTACCAAAAAAAATCGGTAAAATAATGTGGAATTTAGGAAACATTTGAATTGCCTGTGGCCATGACCCAAAACCGTTCAAACTTGATCTGCTGTCGAGCATCACGAGTCTATCCTTCAAATCTCAAGTCTCTATCTATTATAGTTTCCGAAAACCGTTGCTGAGGACGGAAATACGGTCGGACATCGCTTAATCAATTTCTCTTCTCGTCCTGATCAAGAATATATATACTTTTAGAGTTCCCCTCCCCCCTTCAATGTGTTACATATTTTTCGACCAATCAAACACAAAAAGTTGCAAACGTTAAGTGCATTTATTATGTTTTCAATTTATTAGTATTTTAAAAATTACCGGAAGAAGAAAAAGCTGGATTGAAAGCATAGGTTATTGAACAGGTAATGCAGAATGTATACAAATTATATATTGAAGATGAGATTGTTTGAAGTTTTTCTTAGATGCAACCATAAAAAAGGGAACCACAGTTGGGAGTTCTTGGCCAATTTTGACTCGTGATTAATATATGTTCTTTGAATGGCATTTCATAGTTGGTGTTGACTCATTCGACATAATCTTTATAGTATATACTTCATTATCAAACGCAAAACTTTTATTACCTGGTTTGCATTCCATAATACAAACTATCAAAGTGCGACTAATATTTTTCTAAGAAATTTGTGTATCAAGACGGTAACTAACGGTTTTGGCATTTTGTTAATTCACAAGTTTGTTGACGCCCTACCGTGTTTGAATTCATCAAAACACATTCACACAAAAAATTGAATTGTTTTACTTATCACTAAGTTTCTAGTGTGAAAACTTTAAGCACGCAATTTTTTTGGGACATTTTCATATAAGTCGAAAATACCGCTTGATATCCTTATCACTTGTCATGTTGAACAATGAATTGGATCAATCCAAATTTTAATACCATATTGTTTCAGCGATGATAATAAGCAATATTGTCGATTTCTACCAGTAACGCTAGATAACTTAACTTTCGCTTCTTGATCAACAATCTCATTAATAACTATTTGTAAAAAGTTGTTCTATTTGAGTTTTTGAAAAGTCAGCTGCTTATTTATTAGCCATATATTTTTTCAAATATGTAACCAGTTTAACATAAGCTCTTTAAGTATTAATTTTTTTTAATTCAAGTCATTCCTATATTTCAAGTTGGTGTCTAGACATTCTTATCAAAATTTGGTGTTTGAATATAAAGTCAATAGCTGCAAAAATTGTTCTGATAATCAAATTTGTTTCTTAGGAAATATAAAGTTTGAAATACTTTGGAATTACAAATATTTCCCGCTTTATGGTAGTAATTTTACTGACTTGCCCCTTTGCTTGAATAGTAAAATAAAAAATAATGAATAGTAAAATATAGATATATTAACTAAAGCACTTTTGGATGTTTATGTATTATACGGTTCCTAAGAACAATCAAATTTTTTTTAAATTAAAACTATTGTTATGGCTTTTATAATCAATTTCTTAATGTTTACAAGTCAATGATTCTATTTATTTTTTTATCAAATCAAATACAGATTTATTTTGTTATTCATTAATAAATGATTGAGCATCAGGCAGCCACGTGGCACAATAAAGTTTTTTAACGTAGCCAAGTTGTCAAAGTGGCAAACAAAATAAGAGTTAAAGCAGTGAAAGCACTTGTCGATGCGCTGCCACCCCGTTCAGCCAAATACTTTCTGAATACACCCAGTTTCTTCGAGGCCCAATCCAAATTTTCTTTTACGGTTGTCTCAGCTTTGATCAATGTTGATGCAGAGCCTCCGAATTTGTTGCTATTAGCAGTGTTGAACTTCTGTAAATCATTCAGTTGACTCTCTTCAGTAAAACGAGAAGCGATGTTAGAAATGACAGTAGCAACCGAGGAGTAATCACCCATACTGCAAAGGAAATTGTTATTTTTAACTTCTCTGAACTAGATATTATTGTAATTAAATGATACTCACGCATCGGCAAGTTGAACAAAATTGTCAGTGACCAGTTTAAAAACTGGCGAAACGTTCTCGTTGTTTTCAGTATACAAAGTGGACAGCACACTTGACTTGTCTTGACGGCGAATTTCATCGCTAAGCACCAAGGCGAAAACCGTTTCAATCAAAGCTTGGTTCTTTACACAACCGATGGAGGTCTGCAATAGAGTCTGTTCAGTGGCGACGGTCTCTGTTTTAAATTTATTGAGCAGGGTCGTGAACTCAGCGCTGCCGCCTTCGCGCAGACCCACGCAGTAAATAACAGATCGAATGTTCTTTGGCACGGCTGTGGAGTTCAAAGAATTGAAATACGATTTTGCCTTAGAGATACAGCTGGAACTGCCAAATCTGCACGCCCAAGAAAGAATTTTGGTGCGAAGATATATGTCCAATGTAGTGTCGGTAGACTTTTCTTCGAAACCAAGCGCATTGTAGGCCTTGTATGTCAAGTCTTCAATGTAATTGCCAAAGGATGCGGTGTCATTACCAAGGCGAATTGCCAAGAAGTTGAATCCGTTGAATGCGGCAGTCCAAGGTAAATAGTTTGTTTCGGTTTCTAAATATTCAAGAACATCTAAAGCGAGTTCATAGCTTATATCGCTGGCGCGTGCCAAGTTAAGCAAGTCATCGGCGATCTGAGCACGGTTAATCTCATGAATGCCGCTCCAGTTAGTTTCTAAGAGAGCGTGATGAATGGCATGCCAGTTGGCCTCGGTGTAGTTGACGCGGTAATAGCCCGTTTCCTGAATATTGGCTATGATCCAACTAACGTTGTTGCTTAGAGCCTCAGTGTGTTTGACTGTACCGTTCAGGACGAATTTGGGTGTGGTGTTCGTGAAGTTCTTTTCGATGCTTGTTGTGTAGGTAATTGGCACGGTGTACACGAGTGAAGCGTTTGATCCATCATTTTGCTTGAGCAAGAAACGCTTCTGGGTGAACTCCACAGATTTGGCAGCAGTGTTCAGATTGGCGATCACAACTGGATAACCCACTTGGGTAGTGAAACTTTGGAATATGTCATTAGCGCTTGCTTTGGTAGCAACTGGCCAATTCTCCATCCAGGCATCGAGTATATTTTGTGGCACGGTACTGGTATTTGCACTTTAAGTAAAAAAAAAGCCATTTAGTTGTACACATTTTGTGAAAAATAGTAAAATCTTACTGTTTCTTCAAATACGACTGTAAAGATTTCTGGAAATTTTCCTCTCCAATTGTATGTGCGATCATGCGAATGACAGTTCCACCTTTGTTGTATGATATAGAATTAAACATACGACTTAAATCTGAGGGGGTGTTTGTATTTTGATCTGACATCGGATTTGTGCTGTTGGTAGAATCCATGTTCATCACTGTCTGTAACTGATCAACAACGAATTGTTTCTCCAATTCCCAATTCTTCTCTACAAACGCAGTGCCAAAATATTGGAAGTAGCGAGCAAAACCTTCATTTAGCCAAGTGTAGCTCCACCAATCACAAGTCACAAGGTCACCAAACCACTGATGGGTTTGTTCATGGGCAACAACTGCTGCAATGTATTGCTTGGAACTTAGCGTGGTTGCACTCTCCTCATACAAAAGAGCTCGTTCTCTGTAAGTAAGCAAGCCCCAATTTTCCATTGCACCAGCAGAAAAATCGGGAATGGCAGCCATGTGCATTTTATCATTACCAATCTCATAGTAGGAAAGATTTAAATATTCGCCCAATTTTTCCAAAATCTCTTGACCGACATCAAAACTGTACTCAGTTTGGCTATAGAACTCAGGACGAGCCAAGACACCAAAATCACCATTGGTACGCTCATTGAACTCAGAAACAATGAATGCAAGCAAGTAAGTGGACATTGGCGGAGTTGTTTTATAAGTGTCGACGAAATAATCGCTATATAAATTTTACAATGTTCGTTTAAATATATGTGAATCATGTGATGTTTTTATATTTACCCATGGGCGCGCGAACTTACAACTCGCGTATTACTGACAGTCTTTTGGCTCTTATGACGTGTAATCGTCACATCGAAAGTAGCTTTGAATTTGGGTTCGTCAAATGAGGGGAAAGCCCTTCTAGCGTGATGAGTTTGAAACTGTGTGGATCCAAGCCAACTAGGTTCCAAAAAAATTTAATTATTAATCCTAAAAACCAAATAAGACTTATAAACATACATTGTCTTGTTTTTGGAGTCAACGTAGGAACTACGATAGAATCCGTGCATATCATCATCCATGCTGCCAGTGTATACGAAATGCAGAATGTAAGTACTATTAGCCGTTAAATCGGTGCTGAGGCTCAGGACAACAATATCCGTCGTTGTATTTGTGGTATTAGATGCAAAGTTCGACAGTTTTGTTGGTTCAGTTTTTAGCCAATATTCACTGACGGTGTAATTCAAGTTCTTGGAATGTAAAGTTATATTTTTTGTTGCCACATTCGGGACAATTTCAATAAAGACTTCGCCATCGAATGTAAAACGTTTCTCACTTGGTTCACTTTCCAAAATGTAAGGCGTCAATGTAAGATTATAATTTTTTGGCCAAATATGTGATGGAAGTCGATACTCGACATTACTTGCGTAAGGCACTACTACCTCATCCTGTTCGACTGGGGCAGCATTGGCAAGGCAAAGTAAGGCTGCCACAATGATAGCAATGCGTGTGATTTTCATACTGTGTATTGAATTAAATAAATTAAATGCATTATTTATTGTTCAATATTATATTTGAAAGTTTTATTTAATTTTTAAACTGTCATTGCAATTGAGTTTTTTGCACATTTAATAATTTTTCATTTTTGTCCTTATATTTGTATAACTCCACAATATTATCGGAACTTTACTGCCCGAATAAAGTTTATTATTAGATTATCAAACGTTACTGCAAGCACTCACTTTGGTCACACTTTCTGGGAGTTCTTGAAAGCCGGTCACGCGTTCTATGAAAACTAACGGCTTTGTGTAAATTTTGGTGCTATTTATAAGAATTGGCTCCGCCGGCGACTCACTAACGGCTTATCAACTGTGATAGACACTTTGTTCTGACCAAGATAAAGCTGCCATGAATAAATGTGCTTGTTCAGCGGTTAGATTAAATTGTTAGATTGGAAAGTCGATAAGATTATATACTTACTTATATACATATATAAACGATAATTCGGTACTTATGTCGACAAAGTTAATAAGATACCCGATTGTATCGTTATAATTTTTTTTAACAATTTTGATTAACATGTTTTCTTATTCATACAACGGCTTAAATACCACAAATGATTACACAAAAAAAATTTTACTATGCTTTGTTATCACTTATATCTCATCTAATACTAAATATATCCCATTTGGTTTAAGCTTTAACAATTTTAACATTAATTCTTAATTGTTGTCGATTGTTGATATGAAAATTTATCAACAAACTATTTCCAAGTATAACGAAATAAATGTTATTGTTGCTGATAAGTAAAAAAAAAGAAACAATACTTGCTGTTATGTTAGCTATGATTTACTGTCGCTCTTTTGTAGTTTTATTTCAATTCGATTTATGATTGCGATAAAGATGCTTATAGCTTTTGGCTTATTAAGGTGATCGTTACTACAAAAATATTGACATTTTTTATTCATTGCTGATTAATCAGAAATTTATGGAATTCATAAAGATCGGATTTTGTCACAGGCAAGCTTTTGAGGACTTAGAAATGACGACTATGAACTTGAAATCGTTTTGTTGGCAACTAATACATGGTGATAATTATTGCAATGGTGCGATATTTAGCACGTGTTTGATTGTTTTATTGCCGGCCTTCAAAGGCTTTAACTTACTCCCTGAATGTCTGTAAATTTTATGACACACTTACATCAGCATTCTCAACAAATCTTATCCAATAAATGGAAAACTTTTTTTATAAAACTTGATTTTTTTTAATATTATTTATTGCAACTTTGAACAATTAATTATTTCACTTTAAATATTTAAGATATATAATTTTTTCAAATTATAAAAATAGTTTCTAAAGATATTTTACTAGCTAAAGGTTTTCGGTTATTCTGACTTTAGAACATTCTTGTTACGGCAAACAAAATCACCATGACTATAGAGACGGCGGAGGCAGTTAGGCTGGCACTGCCCCCAGTGCGGAAGAGATGAAGATAGTTCATCAATGGGTCACGGTTCGAAGCAAGCCAATTATTATTGGCCTCAATATTAGCTTCTACAGCGTCACTGAGGTTGCTCTCGACGTGTTCGCTTCCCTTAACCTTATCGATTAAGGCTAAGAACTTTTCTTCTTGATTTTTGTTAACCACATAAGCAGACATGCCAATAAGGTCATAATACAGTGGATTGATACCACCAAAACCGGAATTCAAATTACCATAAGCCTCATGGTTTTCATCCAGGAACTCAATAGTCGTCAGTAGACCGACTTCCCCACGAGAATAGGTGGGATAAAGTAATGTCGTACGCTCCTGCGTGCGCAATTCATTGTTGGTGTCAATTGAGCTTGCTATGAATTTTTTGATTTGTGTAGAATTTTGTGAACAACCCAAAGCGGTGATCAATAAACGACGCTCGGCTTGATCATTTGACTTCATTAGCTTTTCATACACAAAATCAAATTGTTTTTCAGTTGCATTTTTTAGGCCATTGCAGTATGTTTGTAATTGAAGGTTGGGCTCAATTGGTGTGTTGTTTTCGATGAGTGCATTCAGTTTGTCACTTGTCGACGTCAAACAGCTTTCAACGCCAACCATACAAGCCAGATTAATAAGCACATTGCGTGTAAACTTGACCAAATGCTGTTCACCTCTCACATCATTAACACCAAATTTGTCGAACTGATCGGTTACTATTTCACTTACAAAGAACTTAAAGTCATCATACTGGGTGTCACCACTGAGATACCGATCTAAAAGTGTGAGAACCGAGTTGGCAGAGGCCCACGGTGCGTATTGGTCTTCCTTGACCAAATAAGTCATCATACTCAGCAGAATGTGGTGGCGTAGACGGTTCGAAACAATGAAGCGGTAGGCATCGTTGATCAACTGAGCGCGATTACGTGGATGTATCTTGTGTGGTCTGCTGATGAGACCTCTGATAATCAGTTGCCAGTTTTGTTCATCATAGTTAATACGATAGTAGCCAGTTGATTGTTTGTTAAGAATCAACCAGTCGTCTTGCGCAAGCTTAGTGTCATTTATGCTCTTCTGAGGTACAGAAAGATAATGGGTCGCTTCAGTGTTGCGGAAATCGGGATTCGATTGGTCAGCAAAATTGAAGGGAATGTGCCATGTTTTGTTTTCTTTAATGGTTTCGTTGTTGAAGAAAGCTTGCTGTGTAATGGTGAAAGTGCCAGCATCGTAATTCCGTGTAACGTTGAGCAGAGGATAGCCGGCTTGTTGCGTCCAGCTAGACAGCATATTTTCAATAGACTCTGGTACTGCATAGTTCTCTTCTACAGCGGCACGGTGGATTGCGCTAAAAAGTTTCCACTCATCGGCAGATTCAAATTGGCTGAAATTTATGAAAATATTTGTGAATTAAACGCGCAGCGATTCACTAAAATAGAAAACTTACTTATCAGTCAGATAATTGTGGAGACCACGTTGAAAGACTGTGTTGGTGAGGGCGTTACGCCACATGTCAAGCACTGAACCGGCCTTAGAATATGAAATGGAATCATAGCGAAGCGCAATTTCTGAAGGCGTCTGCACATAATGAGTCATAGGTGGAGAAGAATTAGACGCATCAACACTCAATGCGCCTTGATAGGAACCAATATGGAAGGTCTGGAATATGTCCCACTCTGGATAGGCCTACATGAAAAAACAAATGTATTTATATATATAATTATGTTATGTGTTACTACTCTATCTTAGATAACACTTATTGTAGAAGTGTACTAACCAAATCAACAGCCAAATTTTCGAAGAGCGTTGCGAAGCCCTCTTTTAGCCATAGGTAAGTCCACCATTCAATGGAAACCAAATCACCGAACCACATGTGCGCATATTCGTGTGAGACAATCGTTGCGATATTAGTCTGAGTATTGATCGTGGAATTTTCTGTATTATAGAGCAGGTACTCCTCACGATATGTAGCTAAGCCCCAATTTTCCATAGCACCAGCGGCAAAATCGGGTATGGCGGCTTGATCTAATTTGGGTAATGCGAAGGGTACATCATAGTACTGAGCCAGCCGTTTCTCGACAAGCATGCCTGTTGTGAGTGCCCACTCTTGATCATTAGCAGTTTCCTTGCGTGAAAAGACGCGTTGATCTAAGTCATTCAGCTTGCCTTCCGAACTTTCAAAGTCTGACACAATGAAGGCAACTAGATATGTGGACATTTTCACAGTAGTTTCGAAAACAGTAACACCAGTGCTAGAAGTTTACAAATAATGTGAAAACATAGTCAAAAGAAGTAATTATTGTTCAGAATACCTAGACTTGGATGCGTCAACAGGCATATTAGAAATGGCGTGGTATGTGGGACTATGCTTAATTGTAATACCAAAGGTAGCACGTTTGGCAGGCTCATCATAGCAAGGAAAAGCATGACGAGCGTCTGTGCTTTCAAATTGGGTAGTTGCCAGATATCTAAAAAAAATTAAGTTGATATTGAGTTTTATGAGTTTTTAATCGACTTTTGGATTAAAGTACCTTGCTTTTCCTTCAGTATCAGTATAAGTTGAGAGATAAAAGCCCCCGTTGTCCGAGCGCAAGTTGCCTTTGTAATTAATCGTCAACGACCATTCGGTATCCTTATTAAATACAACGCCGTCTTTGTTCAACAACAGAAACTCACGATCTTTGTCAGTTTCGTATTTAAGAATGTGCTCAACGACAGTGGCAGTATTTTTGCTCTTAATGGTGGCCACAAAATCACTCAGTTGGCGAGCATGCAAAACAATTTGATTCGTGTCCGCGATCACTTTCAAGTCGATCACCACTGTGCCAGTAAATTCTGTTTTGCCTTCGTGAACATCTGTCGTCAATGTTACATCATAATGAATTGGCTGTGTTTCATTTGGCAAACGATAGTTTAGCACTTCATCTTCGCGGGGCGTTAATGCGCGTACATTTGGAGTTTCGAAAAACCGTTCCGGCGGAAATTTAATAACAGAAGCGTTTGACAGACTGGCAACTGCTAACAGTAACACGATACCGGACAAACGTGCCATGATGTTTCACGACGTAAGGCAATCCGTAAAATATTGGCAGCTCAAGTAGTTGATCGCACTTTTATAGGTTTTCAACAATCTTATCCGAACTCTATGATCGACACTTCCGTACATATAAAATATTTGATACAGTTTCTAACCACTTAAATCAGTTCGCATATATGTATGTGATGTATACGTATACATGTCATTGTGTTGACCTTATCAGTACCTTTTTTTACTCTTGCAAAAAGAGTATATTAACTTTGTCGTGAAGTTTGCGTTGGTTTTGAGACATCTCCGACTATACAAAATGTATACATTCTTGATCAGCACGACGAGACGAGTTCAAATAACCATATACGTCTATCCGTCTATCTGTTTCAGTGCAAACTTCTCCTGGAGTTTTTAACATATCGAAAAAATTTAAGCGCGGAAGTTCTTTAGATATGGCCAGTCATTGTATATCCCAGAATTATTTCGATCGGACCACTATATCATGCAGCTCCCATAGAAATGATCGGTCAAAAATGAGGTTTCTGCTTGAAATATTGTGTGATTTTGGAGTTAACAACCCACATGTTTTTCTATGACATAAACGAAGATCGAGATCAAAATCGGGATACTGTAGCATATAGCTCCCATAGAAACGATCGGCGAAAAAGAAGGTTTTGGTTTGAAAAACGTTTTTGTTCTTGAATATAAACAGATCAAATTTTGCAATTACGTGTTTTTATTAATGCCTGACTAGAATCCAAAGTTTTATAAGAAGACGAGCAGACGAGATACAAGATTGTAAAATGTAGTGAGGTTTGACTACATTGCCTTCTTTAACACAAATTAGAAAATGGGCGTAGCTACATGTAGGTATATGATTTTTATTGGAAAATTAAAAAAGGATTTTATAATATAACTAATTGGGGAAACGTTTGCAAGAGTATATAAGTTTCGGCAAAGCCGAAAATTGCTCCCTTACTGGTTTTATTTGTTAACGTTCACAGTGTAGTCAAACTTACTAATACATTAAATTAGGTTGTAAATATTAATTTCATAAAAGTACTTTTTATAATCAGCATAATTGTAAAGAGTGAAAATTCATCGATAATTAATAAATGATGATTAATGTAATTTATAACACCAATACAAAATTGATATTGTCAATCGCTGATACGCGAATAGTTATTTAGTGGCTCTTAGAAGTTAAGAGATAATACTGGGACTTCGTAGAAAAGGACTAAGTTCTAGCGGCATTAAAATGGTCACATACGTGCGTGATAAGAATTATCGGATTACCAATCACCAATCTTTTAATGAAGCAATACGAAGAAACAGTTAAAAAAGTACACCAACATACTTATTTCGCAATTGTATTTTATTTAATTTGATAAATCAAATCTTTAGTCACACAATGCAAAGGTTTACCATGAAAAGTTTTCAAAATCATGTTCAAGCTAATTAAGATTAGATTTATACCTGAAGGTATTTTCGACTTTGCCGAAATTTATATACTCTTGCAAGCGTTGTCACAATTATCCATTTAAATAACCCTTCTTTTAGTTTTTCTAAGTAGCCACAACCATTTTCTAATTTGTATTAAGGAAAGCCATTGCAATAATTTTTTTTTTAATTGATTAACATAGGAAAACTGCGTCACTTAACAAATAAGAATGATGAAACATACGACACTCCATTTTAAAACGTTCTACTTCGTCCGTTTACAGGGAAATCCGATTTTTAGCTTTACTATACATGAGCTATGCCTTTTTTCCAGCAAAAAAAAAAAAAGATATAAACTATAGAATCTAAGCCTCCGTGTGCATTTGAATTAAACTCCAAGAAATCCTTGTGCAAAATATTTAGTTTTTCGCTGTAAAAATACGTTTCTCGAGCAAAACCCTAATTTTTTAAGGATCATTCCTGTGGTAGTTAATCAAGATTTCTGCTGTTAAAAGTTTTCCGTACCTTCAAAGCAGAGTGACCAGTTCGTATTGGAACATACAGTAGCTTCGTCGACTCGTCTCTTCAAGCAGATGAAGAACATGTGTAAGTGTCTAGTCCCAAACTTTATGATAAAGTTAATATAGTCTTGCAAGAATATAATAAATCATTTTAAAAATTCAAACAAAACTTAACTTAGATGTAAGTTTTTTTTTTTTAAATCTAGTATTTCCGACTACGTCACAATAATATATAAAGTAATTTGTTTTTATAGTTAAGATTAAAAATAATTATAATTGAAAACATCGATGAGTCAGTCGGGGTGTTTTTTTTATAATTTTTTATTTCTTGATTTTGATTATGAATCATTGTTATCAAATTGACAACATATTTCATAAAGTATTTACAATTACAACCGTAATAATACGGTTCGGTATTGTTCGGTAGACGATAATCGAGTACGCCATCAGGCCGCGGCTGTACAACGTAATTAGGATTTTCAAAGCGTAGTTTTTTCGTCGATGGCGGGAGTGGATTTAAATACTTTGCCTCGACAACAAAGACACTTGCTATTGCTGCGATCAGGAGCGCATTCGCTTAGATAGCAACCAAACACGTCATGTTGCTTTCCGATTAAAAACAAAATGCAATATTTACGTTCGATGTAAACGATTATCATATTCAAACATTGGCTGTATCTTATCCTGTTCTGCACTCATAGAGATAACAGGTTATAAAAGTGAAAAATATAAATGAATTGCGGTCAAATGGTAGATTTCACAAAAATGTACCAAAAGATTGGGTAGAATCTTATCCAAATTAACTTTGATAAGATTAAACCAATTGTGACAACATTGTAAAGCAAAATCAAACTTCAACAAAAACGTGAATAGTTTTTTTTGCCTGATGTTCCTTTTCAAGATCTTCCTTCATTGGATTTATCTTCAGATTATGACCAGTCATCTCTTACCATATCATCAAAAAAACTTTACTTGAAGGCTCATAAGAAGAGAGCTATATAAGCGTCAAAACGGATATCCAAAATTTTCTCTTCAGGTAGTGCTAAAAATGTCTTAACCCAGAAAATGTCGCTGCAAATTTCACAAAAAATCATCCTCAACCTCCAATTATTTTTATGGTGTCACTAATTTAACAGCTATAACTGCGCGGTAGGAAGATTTTTTGTTAAGGTCTGTCCTTTTTACTCAATCAGAATCTCTTGCCAATCCTACCATGCATATCGTAAAATCACTGCTGTGTTAGAGGCTGACAAATCTGCATTATGTCATTCCTATATGCCTAAAAAAGAAAGACGGTTTAGGGTTGTCATTAGAGGCTTACACAAATAAACGCCAAATAAGATTTTATTTATGAAAGGTTGGATTTAATTTACGCAACTCTTGTCCAGATTACTAATCAAGAAACTATTCAAGCTAAATAGAATCAAGAAATGTACGGCTGAAGAGAGGATTAAGATACAATTTTAGCCGGACTAAATGCTTTTCTTGATCGACTTCCTTATTCTGTTTGGTCTTCTCAGCCTTCTCCCACAGCAGTGAAATTGCGTATGTAGGCCCAGTAAACATGTCACTTCATTACAGTAAGTCACAATATAACAATCTGCCTTTCATTGTTATCACGCAAAAACAGAAAGGGAATGTTTTAATTTACACATGTACTTTTTTACCGATTTTCTATAAATGTTTAACAATATTTAAATAGACCATATCAGATATATTATAGTTATATTTTAATTTAATTTTTGTTTATTTTCTTCTTATGCTATTTTACTTATTTTTAGTCTAAATGAAGTATTACAATTTTAAAGAAGACGTGTCACAATAAAGATCAACGATGCAATCACTGTCAGCATGGAGGCCCTCAGACCAGCACTACCACCTTTGCGGAAATCAGCAATCCAAGTTATTAAAGGATCTCGATTCTTGTCGAGCCATTTAAAGTTGGCATCAATGCTGCTCACCACTGAGGAGTTAAGATTTGTGTTGACATAGTCTGCGCCCTCAGCACTAACAACTTCAACCAAAGCAAACAACTGAAATAAATATGAAAAAAATTACAATTTTTCCAAAAATCAACAATCCATCCATTCGCATTTACTTACTCGAACTTTTTGTTTCTCGCTGACAACATATGATGCAATTCCCTTTAATGCTGTGTCCAAGGGCTTAGACGTCCCGGCTTCCAGTTGCCCATAAGCTTTCCAATTCTTTTCTAAGAAATCGAGACTGGCAGTCAGACCGACCTCACCACGCGAATATGCCGCATTGAGCACCCTTGTCCGCTCCGGGTTCGTAAGCTTGTTGCTTTTATCGATACTGCTTTCGACAAATTGCTTAACTTGGCTTTCCGACTGTGTGCAACCTAAAGACGACAAGTATAAGCTGCGATCGGAAACTACGCCGGACTCCATTAAAGCTTCAAAAATGTAGTTGTAATCGTCATTAGCGGATTGACGTAAGCCATGGCAAAATATTTGCGTTTGCACGTTCGGTTCAATGCGTGCCTTTTTGTTGGTAAACTCTTTGAGTTTATTGTTTGTCAAAATTAAACAATTCTCGCTGCCAACGAGACAGGCAAGATTTATGAGCACATTACGCAAATATTTAACCAGATGATGATCGCCCTGAACATCATGAACGCCCACTTTCTGGAAAATTTCATCGACCAGTTCGATAACAAAGTATCTAAACTCTTCGTATTTCTCATCGCCACGTAAGTAAATATCAAAAGTAGAGAAAATGCTGTTGGCAATCGACCAAGGTGCGTATTGGTCTTCATTGCGCAGATAAGAAAGTAACTGCAACAAAATGCTGTGACTCAGGCGTTCGGTGTCCATAAAACGATACGCATCATGCATGAGTTGCGCACGATTGCGGGGATGTATCTGACTCGTGTTGCTGATGAGAGCCTCTGCGATCAACTGCCAGTTTTGATCATCGTAGTTGATGCGATAATAGCCAGTCGACTGTCTATTTAGTATAAGCCAATCATCACTTGCGATTTTGACATTGTTCACTGACAGTTGGGAGACGTTGCGTATCCAATGCGATGCGCTTGTATTGCGAAAATCGGGATTGGAGGCCACAGCAAAGTTGAATGGCACATACCATGTCTTGGTCGAAGTATGATTCTTGTCGTTGGTATATTGCTCCTGTTTAATTGTAAAGTCTCCCGAAGAATAATCACGTACAACAGTAAGCAAGGGATAGCCGCCCTGTTGTGACCAACTTGAGAATATATTCTCTACAGAATCGGAAAGGGGATATTTTTCTTCGATAACAGCTTTTTGCAGTGCATCAAACAAATCCCATTCATCGCAAGAATTGAATTGGCTATCATAAACGTTAAAAATTACATTCTAATAACAGATGATAATTCTAATTAGTTTACACTTACTTTTTGGACAGATATTTATGCAAGCCAGAACGGAAAACTTTGTCTGTCCATGCATTTTTAAACATATAGAGAACAGACGCTGGCTTTGCATATGAGAAGGTGTTATAGCGAGCTGAAATCTCATTTGGCGTCTGTACATAATGGGTCATTGGTGTGGCAGAGACAGTGGCGTCGTTCATAAGTGCGCTGTTATAGTCACTGACATGGAAAATTTGATAAATGTTCCACTCAGGAAAAGCCTGCAAATAAAAGTAACAAGGTTTAGAGAAATAATTGTAAAAATTACCATTGATTTCAGTTACTAACAATATTGTCTGATTCATAAGAAAATAGTGTAGCAAAGCCTTCTTTCAACCACAGATAAGTCCACCATTTAATCGATACTAAATCTCCGAACCACATGTGCGCGTATTCATGTCCAATTATGTTCGCAATTTGGGTTTCATAATTCACAGTTGAATTTTCGCGGCTATAAAGAAGATACTCTTCACGATAAGTGGCTAAGCCCCAATTTTCCATAGCTCCAGCAGCAAAGTCTGGTATGGCAGCCTGGTCCAGTTTGGGTGGCGCGAACGGGACGTCAAAGTAGTAGGCTAAACTCTCTTCAATCAGTAAGCCCGAGACCAATCCCCAACGTTGTCGATTTTGAGATCCTTTGCGTGAGTAAACTCGCTGCGTGAGGCCGCCCAAAGCGCCCTCCGAGTATTCAAAGTCCGAAACAATAAATGCGAGTAAATAAGTGGACATTTTAAGAGTCGTATCGAATGCTGTTACGCCCGTACTAGTTTACATAAAACGAGGTTTGCATATATAAGATTTCATTTTAAAGTTACCATCACAAAGTTAATATTTGAATTTATATACCTGCTTTTGGATTCATTAACTGGCATATTTGATATTGCTGTATAGCTTTCATCATGATAGATCGTTATATCAAAGTGAGCACGCTTTGCGGGCTCATCGTAGCAGGGGAACGCGTGACGTGCATTTGTGCTTTCGAACTGTGTCGTTGCTAAGTTGCTGTTGGTTAATGATACTTTTTTAAAACAGTACCGAGGATAACATTAAATCTTTCACTTACTGTGTGACACCATTGTCATCGACGTAGGTCGAGAGATAAAAACCACCGTTGTCTGTTCGCAAAGTGCCATTATAGGTGATTGTTAGTGACCAATTTGAGTTTTTGGTGAATGACACTTCATCATCTTTTGAAGTAAGTGATAAGAATTCCAAAGTTTCGTCGTATTCAGCGGTAAGACTGTAGCTCTTAGAGTCGACAATATCTAACCTCGTAATTGAAGCAACAAAGTTACTTAGTTGGCGTGCATGAACAACGATCGATTTTGAATCTTCGGTAACTGTTAAGTTAATCACGACCTTGCCATTAAATGGTAGTTCACCAATATGAACCTTTGTCCACAACGATATATCGTAATAATACGGTTCGGTATTGTTCGGTAGACGATAATCGAGTACGCTATCAGCCCGCGGCTGTACAACGTAATTAGGATTTTCAAAGCGTAATTCTGTCGTCGATGGCGGGAGTGGGTTTAAATACTTTGCCTCGACAACAAGGACACTTGCTATTGCTGCGATCAGCAGCGCACTCGCGTAGACACTAACCGAACGTATCATGTTGCTTTCCGACTGAAAACAACATGCAATATGTATGTTCCAGATGAACGACTTGCGTATTTAAACATTTGTAGTATCTTATCCTGTGCTGCACTCGTAAAGATAACGGGTTATATAAGTGTAAAAAACTAACTAAATTGCAGACACATTTGTACTATAAACTTCTACTTTTTTATCGCCTTGACTCATATTAAACAACGAACTATTTGCATCAATTAAGCTGTAAACTGTTCGAATTAGAACCGGGTACAGTACGCGCGGCAATTTATTTCTAAATACTTATCTTTTATACGATTATTATCGTTTGTTGAGACCGTGTTTAACTATGATGATGACGTTGCAATTCGTTTGGTATTTGGTTGTTATTTACAAATTATGAAGTGCATGAGTTCTTTTAAGTTCGCAGACTATATTTTGATTAATATCCTCTGATAAGGATTATGCTTCGTCATTGTACTGTTCAAAAGTACCTGAGTATGTCTGCCCTATTGTTATTCTATTTTAAACATCCATACAGAAATTAGAACTGTTCACAACCAATATAGCAGCATTCTTCCACATACTGAAGGAGTCAGTATTCTTATACTCATAGAAGCTGAGAATAGGATTGTCCTATTGCAAAAAAGAGTATATTAACTTAGTCATAAAGATTGTAACACAAAGAAGGAGACATATCCGTCTACATGAAGTATATATATTCTGATCAGCACGACGAGACGAGTTCATAAAGCCAAGTCCGTCTGTCATTCTGTCTGTCTGCTAGTCCGTCTGTTTCAGTTCAAAGATTGGAAAATATCGAAAAAATTTAAACGCAGAAATTCTTCAGATATAGCCAGGCATTGTATATTGCTGAACCATCTTGATCGGTCTATAACATAACATAAAGCTCCTATAGCAATGATTGCTCAAAAATTACGTTTTTGTTTCTATCTCATCCTGCCATATATTTTTATACTCTTAACGCAGTGAATTGTATTATAACATTGTCATGAAGTTTGTAACAACAAAAGGTGGGGTGGCCCACCCCACAAAGTATATATATTCTTAATCAGCTCCACAAGTCGAATTAATATAGCCAAGTACGTATATCTGTAAAAATAATCCCAAATCACCAAAAAAATTGTATATTTGGCATCGTCCACTTAAATGGTTCAATATATCAAAAAACCGATGAATAAATGTTGAATTTACGAAAAATTTGAGTTTGCGGGTCTTTGAGGGGTAGCCATGAAAAAGATGTTTCATATGCAGTCTTAATAAGTAATATTTATTGAGCCTGGATACAAAATTTTAGGCTCGTATCTTTTATAGTTTTGGTGATATAGTAATTTTAAGTAAAAAAGGAGGATTTATTAAAAATTTCAGTTTGATGGTCTCTGAGGTGTAGCCAAACCTAACAAATTTTAAAAGACAGCACTTTTTAAGGGGCAATAATGCCAACTGAGTCTGCATACCGACTTTCATGTTAAAAGTAAGCGGTGCTGGTTGGGAGGCATCAAGAGTCTTTCCTCCAAATATCCAGCATCTATCTCTTCGATCTCTCTTGTCCTCCTGATCAAGAATATGTATTCTTTATCGGTTCCCCCTGTTTTTTAGTTTTAAAAGATGCCGGTCTGAAATTTCACAACTAAAAGTTTCAAGAAACCAGTAAAAATTTCTATAAGTATCATTGAGATCGGGCCTCTGGAACTGGTACTTGTCATACAAAGTCTAGAAGGGGAACAAAATGCTAATTTAAGTCGTTGTATGAAAAAGTTCTTTGTTTTTTAACCAATGGACTTCAAACTTCATACTTAAGTTCATAGGGAGAGATGAAAAATATTTTTAAACAAAAATAGGCATGGCACCGCCCACCCCACAAAAAAATAAAATCCACATCTCTAGTATCCAATGAGGTATAATAATGAAAATTGGTATTGGATTCTAACAAAAAAATAGGCGTGGTAAAAAAAGAGCTTGAGTATATAATCTTCTGCAAGGACGAAGATAGTGTTCTTACTGGTCTTAGTTAACCTAATCACATAAGAAGTTTTAACATTGAAAAGTTATTAACTAATAAATATAAGGCACCTATTTACAATCGTGTGGTTATAAATATAGTAATATTTTCGTGTTTATCTCATGAAATCAAAAGTTATAATAAATTTTTGATAAGAAATATGAATGCACGAGTATAACAGTTGCCGATAACAGACTTGACGAGCCAGAAGTTACAAACGCGCCAGTATAAATGCCGTATGTGTCTCTGAAAGGGGTGCATACTTAAAACAAATTTCTCATTAAAATAGATGATAATGCGAATTCCGGTTCACGATTTTTTACTTATTTATTACTATTTTATTCATTTTGCAAAATGTCATTAATATTTATAATTTTGAAAAACTTTGACTTTAAACTTTAAGGATTTTATTTGTTCTTATTGCTTGTTCTAGTTGCAATTATAAAAAAATATTTGTGGCGATCCTCTTCATTTTCCAAGTTGCACTTAAATACTGTATTTAAAATTTGTACATAAAATTAAAAAAATATTTATAATTACAAAAGTATTTGCTTAAAAATTATTTAAGTAGTTTATTTGCGAGCCTATTGTTCCATATAAAAATAAATGCCAAATCTCTCAAATCGTTTTGATAAATTTTTTAACTAAAGCACCGGCCATTTGAAATACACTATTTGGCCTTTCGGAACCATTGCGGGCGCCAAGTGGTGACGCAAAATTTATTTGTGGGTGCTCCGCAAGCAGCCAGTTATGTATCTGATGCTCAAACTGTTGTAGGAACAGTTCACTAGCACGCATCTTTTTTCCAATATGCTTTGAGTCGATTTTTATCAATTGATTAGCAGCCGTATTATTTACAGCTTCTAACTCACGTGCGATTTGATCGTGCAATTTTTGAAACTAAAAGAACAATTTGTGTTTAATACAAAAATATACTTTAAATATTGCCATAAAAGACTTACGAAAGACAGATGTTGATGTGGTATATACTCAGCAATGCGATTGAAACTTTCCGCGAAGGACAATGGTGAGCGGCAGAGCAGCTTGTAATTGTGTTCGAAAAAATTCCAAATCACCGGACGTGCTACCATATTTGATTTGTACAGATACAATAAATACATTAAGCTTTCATTGTCGTTCATTATCAGATGCGTTGAGTTCTCGCCTAACAACAAATTCAGATATTGACGTAAATGACTGCGATCTTGGGTGCAGCGCAATGCATAAATAAGATCATCATAGTAAAGCGAGTTTTTATCAGATTTCCAAAGATTTTTTAAAATTGTATTGAACTCTTCATCATTGAGATACTTGACGCCCAGACAAAGCACTGTATCGTATATAGCATAGTAATCCATGTCGGTCTGCAGTGTTACATTCTCAAAAAAGTATTTATGTGCCAAATGGTACGTGTAGTCGAGACACTCCTTCAGATCGACCATGCAAGCCATTTCAATTATCTTTTGTCGCACAAGAATTTCGCTATTTGTCATATTCGGCTGCTCTGGGCTACTAAAAAGACGATGAAATGTTGGCGCAATTAGTCGTCGTATGAACTGTTTGAATAACGCATGCGATTCGGTGCCGAAAAGATTGCGCTCGAGAAATTGCACCGTGTCCGCTACGAGATTCCAAGGCATCAGGTCCTCTTCATGCTCCAGATACTTCAACAAATCGAATATTACATCAAACGACAACATTTCATTGTGTTCGATTATCGACGTTAAGTCCTGGAAAATGGCGGCGCGATTAAAAACATGTATGACTGTGTGATTTTCTTGCAACTGCTTTGCGATGGCACGCAAATTATCAGTGTCGTAAAGCACATGATAGAACGCCGTCTGTTGCTTATTTACAATCAGCCAGTCTTTGTCATTCAATTGCAGGCCCAGCTCCTGTAGTGATAATGTTACTTCCGTTCGTGGCGGCATAAAGTAATCCACCTGAGTGCGTTCGAAATTCGGCGATTGTGTTGTTGCAAAGTTAAGTGGTATCCACCAGTTTTCGAACGAGATACGCTCTTTTGAAACTTGCCGAAATGTAATGGTGCCTGCGTCATAGTTACGCACCACCGACACAATCGGTATCCACTGACTATGCGTCCACGATAGCATTATGTCGCGCACAGAGTGCAACCATGGCTCTTCCTTAAATCGCGTATCCTCCTGCAGTTCAGCTTGTATGGTGTCAAAGAGTTGCAGCTCATCGGCCACGGTGTACTCACTTCGTGAAAAGAGTAAAAACTTTTTTCAAAATAATTGTAATTTAGCAGTTCAATGAAACGAGCTTCTTAAAACAGCATCACTTACAATTTGCGCAAAAATCTGCTAATAGCGCGTACGAATGTCTTCTGATTGAAAGCATGATGAAACATTTTGATGACACAAGCTGCACGTTGATAAGATATTATATCAAATACCTCAATTATTTGATTCTCTTTCTCCACATAAAAACTCATGGGACGCACCGATATCGAGTTAAAGCTATAAGCGCGTTCAGCAATATCAGAAATAAAGAACTCCATGATTTTGTGTTCCGGATACAACTGAAAGTAAATCCTGATTAACAGAGCTGCTAATAATAATTTTTTTTCTTTTTTTTTATGGAAATCACTAATAATCGTTGGTTAAAAAATCGAGCTTACCATATCGGATATCACATAGCTGAAGTAAGTGGCAAAGCCCTCGTTCATCCAGGCATATGTCCACCAAGCCGGTGAAACCAAATTGCCAAACCATTGATGTGCAATCTCGTGGCTTTGTGTTATCATGTCTTTGAGTTTTTTATGCATGTCGGCGTTTTCTGGAAATACCAAACAGTCCTCTTTGTACGTAATAAGACCCCAGTTTTCCATTGCCGAGCCGTAATTTTTTTTCAACGCAATGTGATCCAATTTGGTAAGCGGATACTTAATGCCAAAGTAATCCTCCAATGCGGCCACAGTGAGCACGGCGTTCTTAAGCGCCTGCTGTCCTTTGTTGGGTGAACTCGGTGAGGTAAAGATGCGCTGCGTCACACCGCGGTATTCCTGTGAAATATGCTCGAAATCGGAGATGACAAACGCAACCAGATAAGTTGACATGGGCAGTGTGGCATAAAACGATGTTGTCGTTAGTGCGTCAACGTCATCGCTGTTGGAAAATGTCAAACAGAAAGCAGACAGTTAAAAAAACCTATAACTTTTTTTTTTGCATTTCGATGGCAGAAGCCGATTAATATTGTGTTGAAGTTATACCTGTGTCGTTGTGTATGTTGCACTGGCATATTCGATATCGCCATGTAGTTGCTGCCGTGCGTGAGTCTGATGGTGAAGTTCGACTTAAATGCTGGCTCATCGTAACAGGGTAAGACCAGACGTGCATATGTTGGTTCTGACTGGGTCGCCGCAACGTAGCTAATAAGACAACAAATAATTAATATATATATATGCATATATTATTTTTATTTATTACAATGACAACTGTTACAGTCATGTCAAAAAAAACCCGCTGTTAATTATTTGGTTTTTGTTTTTGTTTTTTTTTTTTTATTTTTTTTACAAAGTTTCCAATGTTTTTGAACCTTTGACGTAATTCCTTAGCAACCAGTTTCGCTGAACAGTTCGCTTTAAAAATGCGTCATAAAGTTGCAAAAAGTTCATAATCAAATTGTTTTTCGTTAAATTAAAAAAAATATATATATTTAAACATGAGATTGATTTTCGTTAAATTAAAATATATATATATGTATTTAAAAATGAGAAAATAATCAATTTGATTTGATGATTGGCAAATCAGCCAAAGTACACCAAATACTTAATAACCTCAAGTAGCTGGAAATTTAATGAAACAGAGAAAACAATTTCTATTGAAACCATTAAGCAAAAAATTCGCTTTGATTCAAATAAAAATAAAATATAGAAAACACGTTATAAAATCGAGATGTGTTTTTTTGTAATCAAAGCTGAAAGCATTAGTGATAAGCCGACTTTGAGGCTAAGGCTATGAGTCAAAATTCCCACAGTATTAGCTAAAATAAAATAGTAAGACCGTTTAGTTTCATTTGAATATTTATATACGATTGTATATGTAATATATTTGTAGTTTGTTTGTTATTTATTTTTATATACTAATATGTGGGTTTCTCCCCTCTTCTTGCTATCAAAACACACATGCGATAAGAAGCGCGCTTCTGATAAGCGGTAAACTTTGCTTCGGCGCCGTCGCATGTTTTACGTCTATGACGACACACTCATATTCACACGCTCACACGCTACACAACTTAAACTAATACACTGAAACAGTAGCACTGATTTATCTATCGCATACTTAACACACACAGAGAAGTCTCAATATCGCGAAGCCATTCATTTCATTTTCAATAAAAATGCAAACAGAACTCAATCAGATCGTTTGAGTAACATTGAACTTTCGTCTTCCTTGTTTACATTAATCCGTTGTGAGTGTAAACAAAACAAAACAAAAAAAAAAAACACAAATCGAAGTTTAACTGATTACTCACACAGTGTTGTTCGTTGCCTCGTTGATGTACTTCATCCAATAAAGGCCGACCGTGCGTTCTTGCATTACACCTGTATAAAGTATCTCAACGCGATAACGTTGTCCCTGCTCAAACGCTTGATAGTTCTCTAAAGGATGTATTATCAGAAAACTTGCGTAATCCAAATAGGTGTGCGTCAGATCATCCACAAGTTCATTTGTGTCAAGTGAAATTACTTTAATTTGAAAATCGTTAAAATTCTTTGCGTGTAGCACAATTTCATTTGTAGACTCTCTAATCTCAATGTCTATTGTGACATTTCCGTTGAACCGAAAGTCTGCCAAATGTAGATTGCTGCTAATATGTAGTTGATAGCTCAATGGGTACGTTGAATTTGGCAGGCGCAGGGAACGTCGCGGCAAAGATATCGCTTGCTTTGTCGCGTTTTGTATCGTATTTGAAGCTTTTGTTTCATTTTCGACTACTTGAATATCTTCTGCTGCTACCTTTTTGGTCAAACCAAATAGAAGCAGTGTTATACTTATTACTAATAGGGTGTGTTTGACGCGTCGATACAACATTATCAATAATGATATCTGTTGGTTTACTTCTCGTGGAACCGTTCACGTTCGAAAATCAACCGCAACTGAGCTGGCAAACGCATTGTGGTGGTTATTACTAAGCTAATCGTGCGACGGTGTATGCGATGGTGTGTGCGTGTGGAGTGTTTGTGGTTGTGTTTGTGCGCTGTTGATAAGAAAAGAGCTGTGCGCGCTGATCAATGAAATTGCGGTAGAATAGTATAAGACTTTTGCACATTATGTATACATTTGGTATTGGAACAACTAAAAAAAGGTTCGCCGTTGGAGCGATAAGAATACCGACATTTATAACATTGTGTCACACAAACCTAATTAATTGAAGTTACCCTTCAGTATATTTTTGTATTTATAAAGTGGTGATACTTATAATACCTACTCAAAAGCAAATTTAGGTTAAACAAAATAGTGTTTTCAGTTTTCCTTAAATTTTTTTCAATCTTAAGTGCTGTTTCAATATCATAACCGCAAACATAATGAAAGTGTTTTATGTTATTTAAAAAATAATACAAGAATAAATAAATAATATTTAAAATTGAAAAAGTATTCGAGAAATATCTTAAATCTTAATCATCATCATAATTGAACAATTCTAAAAAATATTATCAATTATAAAAAATATCACAACGAAAATGTTGTGACTTCTCAACAAAGAGTTGAATTGTTCATGTGCTCTTAATTTCTATACCAGTTTTTAACGCTTCTACCTCACCACAAACTCAGATACTCTCAAAAAGTATTAATAATCTTATTGAGCTCAACTTGAGAGCGCAACAGAGCTTCTCTGTGGTCTGTTGACGAGTTTATATAGCACACAGCAGCAGCATCAGCATCATTAGCAAGTTATCAACAGACATCAAGCGATCGTACAACTTTAGTTACTTGTCATTGTCTCAGCTATGAAGATGTTTTTGTTTACGGCTTGCCGGGAAAATATATTGCTCTTGTCTATCATCTGTGGCTTACTTTTGTTTACAAACAACGCAACAGCGGCAGCACCAGGCAAATGTGCTGATTTCGGTGAATATGTATGTACTAAAGTTCAATTCATTATAATTAATTAATAAATATGTATACATACATTAAGTAAAGAAAAAAGACAATAAAAATCTGAAAACACAAAACAATAAACAATTAATCAATTGACTTTTAAACGTATAATTATTTCAGTGTCAGAATCATTGGGACTGTTGTTCAAATAGTTGTTTGAGTTTCCTATGGCGTTGCACTCGCGGCTATCAAGAAAAAGAAAAAGAAATGATCAATACACGCTTTGGTAGTGATAATGATGTTGGACCTGTTTACTCATCGCTTCAAGACATCATTGAAAGTAATTTTGGCAAAGATACGCGAACAGAACAACCAACGGTGAGTTTTACTAGCCGGTTTGATATACATGGAAACCAACAGCCAACAATACAGCCGGCGAAAGTTGATTACGAGACGACGAGAGTTTCTGTCGACAACGATCAGCGTTTAAAATGCAAGGAAATCGGCTTAAAGGTGTGCGCAATACATTGTTTATTTTTTTTATTATTTTATTGTCATTAAAATTTTGTTTTGTTTACGCTTTTTAGTGTTATTCCAATGACGAATGCTGCTCGCAGCGCTGCCATGGCTTTTTGCATCAATGCGTTACATAATTTTATTTATTATTCAATTCAATTCATTTATTTATCAAATAAACGGCCTAATAAACGTTTTATCATGTTTTAAACTTACAAATTTGTGTATTTTATTTAGTCAGCACCACAAAGTATCTAAAACAGACTCAGTTGGTTGAAGTTTATCTAGGTATTTCCCGAATGAATTTCAATAGAAATTCTAAGAACCTCAAAAATTATTATCGTTGGCATCGCAAAAAAGGGGACATATCCGACTATATAACGTATACATATTCTTGATCAGCACGACAAGGTGAATTCATATAGCCATGTACGCCGTATGAGTAAGAATGATCTGTCAAAAATGAAGATTTTTGGTGTGTTTTTGGAGTTATCGACTCAATATATTGCACCAAAACTTCTTTAATGAAAAAGAAGATATAGTGCAAGATTGGACAACTAGTGAGTATGACTACATTGCTATCTTTAAGACAAATTAAATAATGGGCGTGGCTATGCCTCTTAATCTTTAAAAACGTATATGATTCTTCTTGAAAAAACGATAACAAGCGATGTTCCAACGTGAATAATTGGGCAAATGTTTGCAAAAACATAAATGATTCTTTTTGAAAAAAACGATAAAAATGATTTTCCAATATGAATAATTGTGACAAAATTTGCAAGAGTTTATAAGTTTCGGAAAAAAAGCGAGAGCTATCCCTTTCTTTCATCATTCCAATCAATGAAATTACAAAGCTGAACGAATTGATTATAGACTGTAGTCTATCGAAGATTTGCACTAACAATTTGTGAAATAAAAAAAAAGACATTTCATAGAAGATTTGTTGTAACAAAAAGCTAAGAATATAATAGGTTTTATAATTAAGTTATGAAATTTGCAACACACAGATAAACATTGGTCTTGGGACAAATATACTTTTAACTTACTTACACACTCTGAATAAATTTACTATCAAGAGTCAAAATTATATTTAGCATTTAAAAATATGTAGTATTAATTCTATTTAATTGTATTAATATACATTTGTATGTAGTTTTAATTCCATGTAATTGTATTAATATACATTTGTGTAGACCTAGAGCCAGCTGAAATTTTGCACCCTACATAAATAGGTTGAGGCCACTAAACATACAACATACCACACACATTAAATAAAAATTTACTCAATATGCTGGTATCGTTATGCTAAATAGATACTTTTGGTGCAATGAAGTACGTTTGAATGTATTTTAAAAAAAATGATAATATTGTACAAATAAATTAATCATTGGTTTTTATTCTCATTCTAGCTAATAATGATAAGTAGCTTAATCAAAGCAAATGTGTTGTTTATTTAAATGAAAAACAGTTCGCTCAAATATTCATAATCAATAGATTTCCAACGATTAGTCAGCATCAAAAACAACTATGAATGTATTGTATGAAATTTTATTTAGAAATAACAGGTTGCAAATCAATGTAACTCGCATTTTCAATTAATTAAAGAATTCGAAACGAAATACTTAAAGTGAAAAGCACTGTTAAAGCGAACAAACAACAGAACAAACATTGGAAAACCTTTAATGTTTCTGCACAGTGAGGTCAATGAAAACAACTCACATAATTGAATTAGAATTCTAGGACACCAAGAGCGGTCACAATGCGGCTGACAGTTGCCTTTAAAAGTGCACGCTTGCAACCGCCTGCGGTGACAGTTAAATTTCAGCAGGCAACAAAAAGAGAAAGAACAATGAAACTGTGCAAATTTCTACTATTTTCAACGCTTTTGGTTGCAATTGCGCTAAGTGTGCGTGTGAAACGACGAAAGAAAAAAAAAATATAAAAAAACATAAACTAAAAGTGTCAGAAATTATTTTACATTTGTTGTTTTGTTACATTTTCAGTGTGCTAAAAGTTTAGCATTGCCGTTGACTATGCCGGCGGCTTTGCCACTGCCAGCCAACAGCGACAACAACGACAACAACGACAAGGATGTGGGCAAAGCAACGCTCAACAATTTTCTGCCCAACAACAACAATTTTCCGAGTGTCAACAGCAACTTTCTACCCGTACACAATATGCCGCCACTCAGCACAACAACAGACATTGCAACATTCACGAGTTTATTCTTAAACCTCTTTAAAGGCATCGGTGACTGGCGCAATGCGGTGGCCATCGATGCAATTGAACACATGTGGACATGAATTTTCAATTACAAGAAAACAAAAGGTACCACAAACAAACAATTATAACGTATTCTATTTAAAGGCTAATTAATTAATGAGACACCGTCTGATTCATGCTAACCGCGAGTGCGTTCTTGTTTGCTGACTAAAAAGTATGCTAAGTCAACTGAAACACTTATGGAAAACAAATATGTAATAATAAAGCTATGAAAAACAAGCATGAGTAAACAGTTTTTGCACATGAAAAATAAATGAGTTTCTCAACGGCAGTCAATTTTTTTATTTTTATTTTTTTTTTCTGGGTTATCTCGAAAGCGATAAAATGTTGAATTCGGTCGCGCATTGCATTTAAATACGTTGCGTAGCGCGTGTTCATAGCGCACAGTTGAACGACTAACGTTGTCGACACAACGATACAAACGAAACTTACAACTTTCAAAATGCAAAAAATTATAATCATTTGTAGCTTTTTGCTATTGCAGTTGGCCTTGGTAAGTTGCGTTTGTCATTGGCGAAATAAATCAAAATTGCAAAAGCTTTCGTTAGAAATGAGCGAATATTTTTAATAATTTGCATAAAATGCCTTGCAGCACCAAACGGTCAACGCCGTACCGACAGTAAATGATGTTTCGGAAATAGCTGACAAGACGACAGACAAGTTCAATGCGGTAGCGGACACTGTCATTGCTGAAGCACCGCCGTCGGTTGTGGGCGTCTCAGAGGCAGCGGTGAGTTTCTATTCACATTGTGTAAAATATGATTATTAAATATTTTGATTACTTGCAGAATAAGGCGAGCAAGGCGAGCTGCAAGGATATTGGCATGTCCTGCACACGCCCGGAGCAATGCTGCACTCAGCGTTGCTTGACTTATGCGGGCAAATGTGTTACTTGAATATGATATGATTGCATTGAAAAGCATTGAATTGAATTTTAATAAAAATAATATTAACATACAAATATCTTGAATAAATCTGAGAAAAAGAAAATATTCTATTACATTCTTTGCGTATTTCGTAAAGCCAAGTTACTTTTACTTCAATCGCATATTGAAATAATAATCAATGCTAACAATAAGGAACTATTTCTATACATAAATGCACGCAGGCACAAACACACATGTATCTACATGTATCTACATACATAAGTAGCTATTGACAGTAATGTGAAGTGAAGCGTATGACACGACAGCGCACATTCACTGAAGCCGTCATATTTGATATAGCAAACACATGAGCACAAATAGAGAGACAAACATACAGACGGACAGACAGACGGACAGATACAGCCGAAGCGGCATTCATCAACAGGCAGACAATAAATGTGACTACATAAATGTTTATGCATAGAGGAGACAACTATTGACATAAATATGAAGATATCACAGAGTGTATCATGAAGAATCCTGTCGTTGCTTTTTTCTTCTTCTTCTTACCTACTGTTACTATGATTCTTTTTGCTTTTTTACATAGCACGAACAATGAAGGTACAGCATAATGTTAGCAGACAACAGACAATTGTATTGTAGTCAATGAGCTTTTGTATCGCATTTGTGTTAATGTATAATGCTTGTGTTGTTATTGTAGTTGGTGTTGTCGATGTTGTTTTTGTTGTTATAACCGCTATCAACATAAAGCAACAAATGCCGCATGACAATGTTTCACTTCATTTGTGCCTCGTTGTAACTTTGCATTGTTCTTGTCACGGCATCAAATTTAATTACTTCGCGCTACGCAACAAAAAATGTATCGACGTACATTTCACTTTAAAAACAAATACTTTGTGTAAAAATAAAAACAAAACGATTTCAACAAATTTTGTAAAATTAATACTTTTTAATCAAATAAGCGCGAAACGTTGCAAACATATTAAGCATGTAACATTAAACGTGACTTATGACAATAAAATAAAAAAACACAGAAACAAAAGAATTTTTAATAATAATTTGTTTTTGTTTTTTTTTTAATTGTGCTTCGTCTCATTCAACGTTTAGCATATTTTGTGTGCTTCAATTTAATTTATATAAAAGCTACAATGAAAAAATACAGCAAATGTGAAATGCTTTGCATTTTTCAAAGCTAAATCAACATTGACTTATTCATTTTTATTGCTGTTGCGCCTTTAAATATGCAATAATATAGCACAAGCGCCGTTTTTTGTTGTGGCTTTTTTGCTAAATAAACATATATTATTTCTTTTTTGCTGTGTCAAAACGTGCTGCCGCAGTAGCTAAATAATTTGCATAGAAAATACATTCATAGTTAAATTTGAGGTCGTCGTTGTGCGTTGCAAATGAGGTGTGGTGAGGTGGGGTTTATGCAAAAATACATGAAAGCACTTTAAGGTATTCGTATTTCAAAACTATGCAAAGTGACAAACATTGCCTTTTGTGTATGGTTACACGTGCCAAATCCAATGAAAGTTAAAAAAAGTGGCAGTTGCTAAAAACATGCGCTTGGAATTAACAGCTTCTTGTCGACTTCATCATAATTTCGCTGTTGTTATCCCCATGTAGCTTAACGTAGGAAAGTAGAGAACTACGTCAGCAAAGAGCACGCTTTCACTGTAAACGACTTACAATACAGCACGTGTACGAGGGTCGTTTGAACATTTTTGAGCCTCATAATATTATCTTTTTGCAATAAAGTTTATGTGACTTTACTATCAACATTGAAATATTCTTTCTATTAAGCTTATCATGTATAAATTTTCATTCCGTTTACAATGCACTTAAGATATTTCAGCAAACATAAAAAGTTCTTAAACAACACTCGTTCGTTAGCATTCATGCAACGCAGCATCGAACTCATGCAAGTTCGCTTCAAGTTTGCATCAAACATGCTTGTTTACGATATTTGTTAAAAGGGGAAATGTTCTTTCTTTCGATTAACGAGTAAATCAACGATTTCTGCTCACTTACATAGATCGTATATTACTTGCGCAGTGAATTTTTTCAGACATTACGCGTACAACAAGTATGCGGGCAATGAAACTCATGAGCTTGTTTACACTATCAAATGAAATTGGCATTGAGCCAAAAGAGAACACAAAATTTCAATTCCAATAGACATTTGTATCAATCAACAATAGAAAATAGCAAATGCTTACTATCGAACAGACTAGGAATCAAATGAGCAGTTGTTGCAATTGGCTATGAAGGCAAAAGTTCCGCAAGACACGGCCGCCGTAGCACATTCAACAAAGTTGAGCTCGGTTCTTGACTTTCTGTAACTCAGGCAGCAACAGTTACCTTCTCGAGTTGTACGTTTACATTACAACATAATGCGATTGTGCAACGCACATACATATATGCTTAGCTAAACATGTTTCTCACACACTTTACCATGTACATTTGTGTGACAGTCTTCCGAACAAATATTACTCATACGCCACGAGCGCATTTTTTTTATCAATTGAAACATTTTGCACATTTTTATACACACGCACACACTAATTTACGCACACATGCATAATAAAATACATGCTAAGAAATTTATCACGGGTTAAAGTGTTTCATACTTTCTTGACTCGCGCTATTGCTTTCTTTCTTGCGACTCGCTGTCTTACACATCGTCAGAGGAAGCCATCAAAACGGCGGAAACGGAAGACATTCCAGACATTGTACATTTTAGCAGCTAACTGTTCGTTGCTTTTTTCTGCTTTTTTTCGTTGTCGCCATTAGAGCAAAGATAAAACATCGTGTGGTGGTTTCAATTCGTAAAAGATGAATATTTGATACACTCGCTAAGGCGGACACATCTCAGTTTAACGCTTTTAATACACTTGTTCATTGGGGACTTTGTGCCGTTGACGCTGCTGTGGCTGTCACTTTGTCACAGTTTAAGGAAATCACTTTCATTTCGTTGATATGTTCTTGTGCGACTTTACTCATTTGCTCAGCCATGAGCATGACTTCCTTCTCGTGCGCTGTGCCCGTTATTAAACGATAAAAAAAATCGATTGTAACCGCCTATAAAATCGAACGCTTGTCGAATCGGTTATAAATCTTGGCTGACTGATTTTCATTTGCCTGAAAGTATGCTAAAAAATTTATTATTTTCGTATGAGCATACAAATGTGTTATTCTTCATTCATCTCTGTTTTTCTTTCTTTATTTTGTTTTGTTTTTTTTTTTGGCAACTTGAAACATTTCTGCTATTTTGTCTTGTTTTCTTTTTCTGTGGTGTGAAACTTTTACTTATATTTCTTCTTGGTACATTTCGCCTCTGCCCACATTCCTTAAACACTTCAATTGAACACGAATTTCGCTGAAATGCTTCACCTGCGTACGTACAACGCGCAATATATTTCATTACTTTTATCAGTTTGTCTGACTGCCTCTCCCTCCATCCGTCCGCCCGTCCGTCCGTCTGTGTGCCTGCTTGTTTCTTCGATTGTTTGACTGTGCACAACTTATTCAATGTCGAATGAATAATTTCGCAGAACAGAACTCTTTGTGGAAGAGACGCGAAATCTTTGCAATTGCGGTTGGCAACTTTTACATTGTCTTTCCAAGGAATGATTTTAATTGCAACCGTGCTAAAGATTATACGAAACGAAGAACATTTAAGAGAAAAGCTTTTAGCAAAGTTAATGATGTGTTAAACGAAAAAAAAATAACGCTTGATTATTTGGTTTTCACAGCAAGTTTTGCGTAAACTTTTCCAACGGAAAATAGTTGTTGCTTTAAAATGATTTCAACTATGAAAAATTCAAATGTTTGTCGATTTACTTCAAAATGTATTTTTAACACTCTTTTTATTGAACTTTCAGCTAACAAAATGCACTTTGCGCTTGTTTTGCAAAAGTCTTTAATTTTGAAGCTAATGAATTTTTAAGTCGTCTGGCATTTCGTATGACTTATTGAGTGTTCAACATAAACTTTACCGGTCACTGTAAAGTTGCTTTGCTTTAAGCAAAAATAACACATGCACTGCAACATTGAAAGCAAGTGAGAAAAGTTTTGGCAGCAGATGGAAAAGTTGAAGCAAACTTTACGTAAGTTAGAAATGAGAAGATGCACGAACATATTCTCGTTTTATTATTATTATTTTTTATTACAGTGTTAAATATAAATTTGCTTATTCTCAATAGGACAACACTTCGTATGCGTGTTTTTTTGTTTGTTTTTTTTTAACAACACACAAAAGCCAAATATGTTTAACAACAAGTGAAAAATTCCTCTTGAAACTATTTTTAAACACTTGACTGTGACTTTATCTATAATGACCTTCATTTGCATAGTTTCGTTTATTCATTCTTGCGTGTCTGCACAAACAAAGTCACATGTGTGTGTGTGTGTGTGTGTGAAAAGTAAAGTGCGAGGAAGAGGAAATAACGAACGAAATAAACTAACAACAAATTTCAGTGCATGAAGCCACGAAAAGTAAACATGAAAAAACAAGCAAAAGCTCAAAGAGATTTGTTACTTTTGTTGTTGTTGTTGTTGTTGTTGTCCTTTTTGTTATTGTTGTTGTTGTTGCTGTTGAGTTGTTCAGCAAAGATAAACAAACAAAGCAACAAACATTTATGTAACACTAAAATGTATGTAAGCGTGCAAGTGTATGCGTGACTAACAAGCAAATACATGCATGCATACACATATGTGTTTGTGTGTGTGTTTGTAGTAAATTTGCATATGTCTAAGCTTATGGTTTGTGTGTCTCTCATTTGATTCACAGCACAAAAAAAAAAGGATTCTTGTACAACATTTTTTTTCACTGTTGATTTTATTTGGTTTTTTTTTTCTGAATGTTTTGCTAACAACGCCGCAACGACAACAACAAACAACACCAACAACAACAACGATGTAACAAAGCCAAGCAAAGAAGGAAGGAAAATTGATTTTAAATGTTACTTTGCCACTGACAGTGTCAATGAGTTTTTATGAGTGTGACTTAGCAGCATGACACAAGTCATTCTTTCATACTTTTGCTTGCTTATCCCAAAGCGTGCACACGGAAGAAGCCAATGACACACATGACATTAAGTGACATAACTGTGTGTGTGTGTGTGTGTTAGTGTGTATGTATGCATGTGGATATGAAAAATCTCAAACAAACAAAAGACCTGTTAATACACAGACTGTCAGAGGAATAGACAGACCAACCGACCGACCGACCAAACGACAAGCAAAGCAAACAAGTCAAAGTCAGTGTCCATCAACATTATGAGTTTCATCATATTGCCTGCCGTAGCAACAGTGGCAATCATTTTTCCATGCATAGTATGAGCCTCAATCACAGCCACGACAAGCACACACACGCACACACGCACTCACACACATGCAAATATCTTTGTTTGCTTAAGAAAACCGCTTGTATCATTGTCTGCGCGCTGACATGTTTATGTAAATGTGTTGGTTTTCCAACATTTTCTTTCTTTTTTTGTTGCACACAAAGCATGCCTGTCTGTCCGTCCGTCTGTCTGTTCAGCCGTACAACCGTCCAACCGTCCAACCGTCAATCAGTCTGTCTGCATGTCTCTCTCTCTCTCTGTCCATTTGTCCATGTTGTCATACAACAGTTCATTGGTCGTTCGGTCGCGCGCTATTTCAGTCTTTCGCTCATTTCGCATCGCTCGGCGCTTCTTCTTTTGTTTGCATTCCGGAAAACTTCAAACGTTGCAAACAACAAGGCTGCGCTGCAAGCATTTTATCAACACTTTCATGTGTTCATTTCGGTTTTAATCACAAACTCATCTTGCACAGGGCGTGAGCTCGTCATGGTCATATGAGTATGTGTGCGCACACATACACAAACACATACATATATACTTACATCGACGTGCGTCCTCCATTTCTCATTAACTGTTCGTTGTGGCTTTTTTTGTTTGTTTGCTTTTTTTGCCTTTACCGCTACTTTCATATACCCTACACTGTGTTTTTACAAGCTTAACAAGTTAATCTTTATTTTTGCATATATTTCTGTCGAGTGCTGAGCTCTTATCGCATGTGTTAAGTAAGACTTTCATTGCTGCTCATTTAAATATAAATTCACTGATATTCTTTTCTTTTAATTCTTTGAAATACAAACGAATTTGTTTGTCTATTCTTCTGTTACGGTTTATTTTGCTGCTTGTTCATTTATACAACATATGCGCAAAGACACGGCAGTCCTGCAAAAAGACATGTGTATTAACAAAGAATGACTTTCAGCATTTTTTTTTTGCTTTTAAAACAAACTTTGATGTTGTTTTTTTTTTTTGTTTGCGTTATTTATTGATAATTTGTATTTAATGGTTATATTTTTTTTCAATTTAAGCAGAAAATAAATAAAAACGTTTTAATCTTTTCAAAGAGAAATCTGAGACTGTTTAATCGAACTGTCATCAACATGCATGGCTGCTTTGGTTATCATGAAGACAGCAGCAAAAGCTTATATTTGTGCTCAAGCAATTATTTTTCAATGTGTCTCAATGTGCTTTACTTTAAAATACAAATAAGTTGCAAGCCAAGCTCATATTGTAAACACTTCAACTTATATACGCTGAACATTATAATAGAACAGCAGCCATGCATACTTATTGCCAAACTTTGCACGGCCAGACACTTTTGGTGGCCAACAATCTGCTCAGCAAACACAAAAGCGACCAACTCATGTTAACAAGCAACAAAATGTCAACGCACAAAAAATCGAATGAAAAAAAAGAAGACAAATTAAATAAAGAAAAGCCCATTAAGTAAATCATAAAATTTAATGTGCCATTAAATGGTCACATTCTTGAAATTTGAACAAAACGTAACAAAGCGCAAACGTGTGCACACAAAAAGGTATTTCAACGTGCATTAAACACTTGTTCATCACACACTTACACACACACACACACGCATGTGCATTACAATACACACAATGCACAACAAAAGAGTCTTGAAGACACGTTACTTTTTTAAGCTTTAAATCAAAGACCACTCAACAGTTTCATTGTCAAAGGAGCACAGCAACAAGAGTATGCAAGCGGATGCGTGCGCTGTGAAAAGATACTCGTGACAAGTTGAGCTAAACTACAATAACAGCAACAACAAAAAGCATAATAATAAAATCTTTTTCGCTTTAATTCAATTAACGAAATTGCGGCCTGAAAGGCATTTTAATCACGACCATCAAGCGTCATCATTATCAAAAGCAGCATGCAAGGCGCACAGCCGCTGGGACTGAGAGTGAGCACAAAGCAGCTTACTTCAGCGCGCTAATAGCAGCGATGCGGCAGTGGCAGTGGCATGGGCAAGCGAAATCAAGTCTATCGCACACTTTGAATGACCAACACGAAAAAAAGCAGCAACAAAATATGCCCAAAGTGCCATTAAGTTGGCAGGACTGGTGGCCATTTTGACTTCACCTCAATTTCATTGAAGCGCTTTATCAGTTCGGCTTCCGCTTGGGCGACAGGCATCAACAAGAGCTCATTGCGCTACTTTTTGCTGATTTCGGCAACTTTTCTTTTTTCAAGATACTTTACAATTTTACGAAGAGTTCGAAGTTTCTTTTGGTACATTTCGCCTGAACTTTACAGCATTTCTTGTTGCATGAAACGACTGCGACCGTGTGCAACTGTTGCACATGTAATATGTTTGCACATGGTGTTATTTATTGCACTAACGATTAATGGCCATAAACTATGCCATGTTGCTTGCGTAGACAGACGCATATCTCTTGATATTTATATAGTATGTGTCTCACTCCACCTTACTCTTAAATGTGTGCATGTAAATCAGAGTTTTTTTTTTGGTTCTTTTTTGTCGGTCTTACAGGTAGAAGTGACTAAACTACTACTCATTTATCGCACAATGCCACAATCAGCAAACACTTAAACGACTGACCAGTCATGCTTGCCTCTTAATACGCCCACTTTTTTTTGACCATTTAAGGCATGAATTATGCTCATTGCTGCAGCGTCATCGCCAGCGCCATTGTCATCATCATGCACGCCCCATGCGCCCACAGCCTCACCAACTGTGTGCAATAAACATTTTAGTAAAACTATAACAGTTGAAAGCTTTGTCCGAGCACGGCGCAAACATACCAAAAAAGGCACAAAAAAAAAGCAAAAGTAATCCAAAAAATAATACATTTGTTTGACCTTCGGGCATTGCTGTGGGTCAAACCAAATGGGGGAAGTAAGCAAACACGGCAATGGCAAAAGCGCAAAACACAAGTTTCGTTTTTAGTGGCAACTGTTTTGCGCTGTGGCATGTAAGCAAAGAAACAAAAAAATAAAAAAAAAAAAACTGCCAAAATAAAATAAAAGAACAAACAAGGAAATACAAATGGAAATTTAAGTCGGACAGCGGCAAAATGACATGCACGCTGAGCGCAAATAAAGCCGAAAGTGTACAAATCCATGTGCCAACAGTAACACCAACAACAACAATAACAACAACACCAACTGCTTCGTTTTTTGTCGAATTTCGGCAAATATTTAAGTTTGAATTACATATTTGTATTTAAATGCAAACAGTTTATTTTAAATCAAATAAATGCTGACGCAATGTGCGCTTAATTGCAAATTCATCAAGTAAATGATATTTAACCCACAAATAAAAAACAGTTTAAATTAAATAAAAGTAAAAGAAGCGAATGTGCAAAAGTGTTGAAAAGAAAGTCTTTTGTATTTGTGCACCACATTCGGGCAAACTTTGTAATCACCCCTTTTCTATACACACACCATGTTATATTGCGCAACAGGCGTTCATGGCACTTTGAAGCATCTCCGCTTTAGCACTAATTTTCCGCTCTTTTGTTTGAAATTCACTTTAATGGCATTTCAAGTGCTCTGCCGAGGAGGCAACAAAGCCAAATGAAATACAAAACTGCCAACTACAAAGTAAGATTTAGAAGTGTTGAAAAAAAAACAAGTTTATAATAAATGCATAGTGTTGGAAAATGACTAACGAAGGCGTAAAAGCAACGCGCAACACGTTGCGTATACGTAACATTTGTTTATTATAATAGAAAAATCATGTGTCCTTGCAGACTTTGCACAACGGCACAAACAACAAAGTAGTTATGCAATAATAATAATATATTTTATTTTACTTTACTTTTATGCGTGCGTGTGTGTGTGTATGTTGTTGACTTTTTGAGTTATGTCAACGCGCGTACAAATGTTTGCTGTCGACACTCGTCGCACTCATAAATATTTAAAGTTAATTGCGCTGAAAAGCGCAATGAAGGCACGAAGAAACTCTTTGCCGGCAGTTATAACTGAGCGCCAACAGACGCAGTAAAAGGATTTTCGTGTTGTTCAAAGTCATGCCACCACAAAGTCAACGCCACTTATGAGGCACGTCATCAGCTTGCTACACAACAAGCAACAAGAAACAAGCACAGCTCAACGATACTCTATGCCAAGCCAAGGCAGACAGGGTGCACATCGTCAGTCAGTCAGTAAGTCAACCACAAGAATTTCCTATTCATTAAAGTAAAAACACACAAAAAAGCACAAATTATAATAAAACATAATAAAAACAAAAAAAAAAATTAAAACAAACTTTTTAATAGCTTTTGAGTAACTTGTTTTACTCATACGCGTCATTTGCATAGATTAAAACGTGCCAACTTCGCAAGGTCACAAGTAAGCAAGCAAGCAAGTATTACAGCTTATTAAAATATTAACTGCGGCGACGTTTCAAATTATATTTCATGCTTCAAATATATAATTGATATCGAAACGAGTCAACTGCCACAGCAAAGATAATGCAATTCGTAAAGTGTTCGTGCATAAGTAAATGCTTAGCAAAATATGTGCGCATAATTTGTAAACCCATGATGAAACAACTTAAGCCAACACTAACAACAATAACAAGCACGCAAGAGAAAAAAAAAAGAAAAGGTGTCAGAGTTTAAATCTTCTAACGAAGCATGCGCAATTGCTTGAGGCATAGTTCAACTCGACTGAGTGAATCTCAGACTGACTTTGACTCTGATGCTGTTGCTGTTGCTGACTCTGCTGCTCTGGCACAAAGTAGCAATCAAGGCGGGTCAGGGCAGGGCATGGCGGCGCAAGGCAAGGCAAAACATAAATGAATTTTTCATGCTGCTTTACGGCTCTGACCTTCTGTTGATGTTGCTGCCAACGTAAATTTGCCCGCTGGCGCCTCTCGCACACACACACACACACACACACAAAGAGACGTACAGATACGCACAGGTAACACAACAGAACACAACACCGAGCAGAGTCAATAATTCAGTTGAATATGCGAAACTGTCAGACCAGTGAGCCAGACAGACAGACAGACATACAGTCAGCGAGTGAGCTTAATATGTATGTGTGTTGCTTTGTGTGTCGCTGCAATTTCATCATGTATGTTACCATTACAATACAAGGTTTACTTTATGCGTCTACCTTAATCTCTGAAACGAAATGCGACCACAAAGAACAGCAACAGTAACCGTCAATAGTCATCACCCAGCCAGCCAGTCAGTGTACAGTGTGGCCATATATTTGTATGCGACTTATGTTGCTTTCTATGCGTACACACTCTCTGTCTGCCTTTCTTACTCTTTATCGCCTTATTGCCATTATAAAAAAAATATTTCCATTGCATTGCTTGTTTCATGCTTCAGCTGAACGCACACGCAATGCAATTAACTGCCGTGCAGTGGCGTGATTGAAAAATGATGCAATTGCAGAGCAATTTTAAAACGAAATGAATGATGGTCATTTGTTTCACCTTCAACTAAGGCTTCATTCGCAACACTGTCTTTCACACTCACTTAGCCACTCACTTACTCACTTACTCAGTTACTTGGTTACTCACTCACCTCGCTCACTTTTATGCATGCTCATTTAATTCATTTCATTCAATTTAGCTTGCGCATCTTGCTCTTGTACATGCGCAAGTCATTTCTAATTTCTTGTCAGTCAAACAAATTGATTAATTAGCACAACGTTTAGCACATAGTTCAGTGCTGCTGCAAATAAATTAACACACGGCATTGCCAACTCCTCTGTTTGCGCAAGAAAAAACACAAATTTACTCACATACAAAATGGTCGATACATTGAATGTATCAAGTTTCGAACAACAACTAAGCGTTGGTCAGCAAGGCTGGTCTATATGTGCAATGGCTAATGGCAAATGGCCAATTGACAGTTCACACACACGCACGCAGGCACACACACACACACACACAAATAGGCAAAGCTTAAGCCCGTAAAATGTGTAACGGCTGAAAGCATTTAACATGTCAGTTGGTTGCACAGCAATGACATTAAAAAAGGTTTTTCAAATGCATCGTTTGTGTTTTAAGTGTTATTTGCTCATAGGTTTTCTTCTCGACCCCCTAACCCACCATTTTTATTGGCAAAACAATTAAAATTTGTATGGAATTTAATGCTTTACATAGCTAAGTTCTTTAAAGCATTTTGCAACAGCGTTATTTCGTCACTCACAACTTCCGCTTATCACACACGCCTACTGACATGACTATGACATTTTGCTAGCCCAACTTATCTACATTTTTATTTGATTTTTTGCTTGATTTTTTTCGTTGGTTTTGTCAACAAATGCCATTAATCACGTTGAGCAATGTGCCACTTATATCAAAGTGGCCATTCAGCATTGAACAGCAACAGAGGCGTTGACGACAAAAGCGAACTGTCATAAACTTTAATTATATTTTCAACATGATACTGTTATTGTTGTTGTTGTTGCTGTTGATGCTGCTGCTACTGCTGCATACTCAAGCACACGTGCCCCCACCATGCCAGCCCTTGCCAAAATCAGGCTTTGTTGGCTGCGTTCAATTGTGCTGATATGACTAGACAGGATTACGTGCTTCAGGCGGATTATTTTGTTGTTGCGTGCTTGAAATCATATTATCAAAGTTTTGTTAACGAAAAAAAATGAATTTTTTCCAACAATTTTGTTTTTTTTTTGCTCTTGTAACTTATCAGTCAGTTGAGTATATACAATAACAAAAAAAACTCTTGCTTACGCCATGCATTTTTTGTCCCCTTTTCATTTTGTCTCTGCTTCTTCTTGTGCTTTGTTGGTTGCAACAACTTTTTGCGTTTTTTAATTGAACATCATGCGCAACAGTTTGACATTGAGCGTTTGCTACTGTATTGTGCTCATCGTGCCGTCGTCCGTCGTCCCGTTGTGCGGCATAGAATGCTTTTAAACGAACATTGTTATTGCCCTTGGCCAATAAATTCAATTTGAAGTATTAAAATTTACTCAAGTGTTTGACAATTTTGCAACAAAGCTTGCAACGCACTAACAAGATTGACTGTCCCCGAGCAAAAGCACTGACAAGCAGCGATATTGTGTGTGCGAGTATCAGTGAAAGCCAAACAAATACCAATCAAATTAAAAATCAAAAATTCTTCTGTTGAAAGCATTTTCTTGACACAAATGCCAAAAGGATGAAAAATGAAAGAAAAATTGAATTTCACGAATTTATTGTCAATAAAAGTGATATCAAATATGCATGCAGTCAAGCGTTGCAATGAAAATTCAATAAAAAAGAAAGGGGGAAAAAAAACAAAAATCAATTAATATAATAATAAAGTTGTTCGGTGAACCAAAGTGCCAAAAAAAAATAAAAATCTGTGTGCGCACACAAAAAGTTTACTTCAACGGCAAACACGCTCAAGTTAGCATCGTGCTTACTCACACACACACAACACACACACACACACACACACGCACGCACACACATGTACATGCACTAAGAGTTCAATTAAGTCAGTTATGCGCTAAGTGGAATGTTTGTATGTACGATTGTATGTTTGTGTGATTACGTTCCTTGCATACCTATAATAGCCTGACGTATGTACGATGTGTGTGTGTGTGCTGTGTATGTTTTGCACATGAACCCATAGCCGCTTAGCACGTTTTTATTCAATTTTCGCCAAACAGGATTTGCTTTTATTGCTTGAACACGAACTCAACGCAGGCAACATGGCTGTGGAGAAGCAGAAGGAGCAGCAGAAGGAGGAGGCGACGAACAGCATTCAAACAATTCCCTGCGTAAAAACAATTATTTCTCGCTTAAGAGTTTTAAGCGCTTTCAATATGGCATTGATTGCCATTTAAAATGTTTACGTAGTTACTTATTTATGGCAGCGCGCGTGGCGTGAACAAATTTTGCATAACGAGTTTTACATTAAATTATCATGAGCGTGTTAAAAGTAATAATAAAAAAGTTTACAAAAAAAAAACACGTGTATAAAAATAAAAGCAGAAAAAAAACTAATATAGCACACATTGTAAATTGCACCCATATGGACATCACTCAATTTGTTTCGCGCTAAAAATTACATAACAACATTACATTGTTGTAATGTTTATATTTGTTATTGAATTGCAATTGCAAACAGTTGAAATGTCAATAAAATGTGCGCCAAGAGACACGAACGATTCGAATATTGTATCATGTATGTGTAGAAGATCTTTCAATGGAAAAAAGCAAAAATGAACTTTGAGAGTTTCAGGCATTTGGAAAACAAATGTGATAGACTTCTATGTTACATAGCAACACAGCGTACATACGGCAGTATAGCAGGCAATTTGGGGTTTCTGTTTTCTTTAATTGCTTATTTTTATACAACATTAAATTCAATTGATCAGCAGATAAATTATTATAAAAACATTTACTTGAAGTCATGAACTTTCAATGTCTTTTCAGGTTGTCCTCAAATTTCTATTCAACACTTCCAATTCGCTTCACAAAGAGACGCCTTATACAAATACAAAACCTATTTAACTCAATAAGCCATCAATCGAAAATTCGTGCTTTCAAATACTGCGATTCCCTCCTCTCTCTGTGGTCGGTGTGTGTGTGTGTGTGTGTGATAGCCTATTCATTGCTATCACTGTCCAGATAACCGCTTGAATAGACTTGTCTGCCTTTGACAGTTGTAATTGAGACCGAAATTCAATTAACCATCGGCACTTTTGCGCACTGGCAAACAAGTTAAATAAATAAGTAGAAAAAAATTAGCAAATCGTCGCAAATGATTAAATACGCTCGACATTTATCTGTCAAAGTCTTGATTCAGTATCGAAAATTGGTTTGTGTAAACAGTGTTTTGTATGCCAAACATAATTTTACTTTCGGCGAACAAACACCGAAAAACCACAAAAGTTTCAACAAGTTTTGTTGTTTATTTTCTTACAAAAGTATGTTAATTTTGTCATGAAGTTTGCAACGCACAGATGAAGGCATTTCCGACCATATGAAGTATAAATATAAGAATATTCTCTTTCTGCACGACGAGACGAATTGATAGAGCCATGACCATCTGTCATTCCGTCTACTTCAGTGCAAACTTTTCTCAGTCTTACCTACATGTCTAGCCTGTATCTCTAGGAATTATCTTAATCGGTCTACCATAACATATGTATATAGAACACATAAGAATGATCTATCCAAATTACGATTTTGTTTGTAGAAGGTTTTATACTTCGAGCTATCATTTTATTTTTGTTGCAAAGAGACTTTATATATGAGGTGTGTTTAAAAAGTAAGGTGACTTTTCAAATTTCGCGGGCAACGTTTTTTCGATTATCGATTTTTTTATTTTGTAATGTTGGTTATCTGCGAAATTTGAAAAGTCACCTTACTTTTTGAACACACCATACATCTAACTTTGTAGAAGATTCGCGAAGATCAGACATTATAGCTTTCATAGGATTAACAGGTCAAAAACTTGGTTTTTATAATAAAAATATTAAAATGTCATATCTCTTTAAGCAAAAAAAATTCACTTACGGTTAAAAATAATAAAGGCAAAGATGAAGGTGGCAAAGTTGAAGTTCGAATAGAGCATACCAAAATTCATAAGGATACCAATTTTCAAAAATCCTGGAAAACTTTCCAGGTGACACTACCAAATGACTGGACTACTAGTGACAAGACGAATTAAAATTTGGACGTGGCTAAGCCCCTTTTTTTTTAAAAACTTCATGATTTTTATAGTAATTTCATTCTTTTATGAAATCTATACTTAAAACAATGCAAGAGTATGTAAGTCCCGCCAAAGCCTAACAGAACTTCCATTCTTTTTCTTCTCTTTTTTTTTTTTTGATTGCCCGCAACATATTTGCCTGAAAGCCGCAACGTTGCTAAGCGCTTTGGCAGCTGTTGCTTGGCGCCGTGTTGCAAGCTAATTGCTTTTGAAATTACTGAGTTTGCAACACACGGCGTTGATGTTACGACATATTGCATAAGCATGCATGTGAGTGTGTGTGTGTGTGTGTGTGTGTGTGTGTGCATGAGCTGAAGTTGGCTTAGCGCTAATTGGATTATATGTCAATAAAATCTTTGATATGTCAGCGCAGCATTGGATGAAGTTTTCATTGACATAAAGTTAAAAACTCGTATCTTATGCAACAATGCATCTGAAAGATACATTTCAAAAACACTGAAGTTGCATAAAATAATATTAAATGGTAGCAAACAAATGTACAAATATACAAAGTCATGCTGAAATAAAATATTCTCATACAGACATGGTTAAAGTCAACATCATCGGATACGCATGCATCTAATAACACAAAAACAAACATAATATAAGAAGCAGAATAACAAAAAATGGCAATGTTTAATGTCATAAGACATGAACACAGATACCATCAATTCGTCGACATCGACGTCGACTTCAGTGGAATTGAATTATAGCATTTCAACATAAAAATACGGCGCACACACAACACACACAACCACATTTGAGTGGCTTATATCATAAGTCATAGGTTTTAAAGCTTACTAAGTCACAGATAAAACAAAAAATAACAAAAACGAAAAAATATTTAATCGAAAATTCTATGAAGAAAAGGCAGTCTGGACCACTTCACTTCAGCGTGCATGCTCATATACATAGAACACAAACTCCATAGAATCGCATTGACACATAGCGAGGGCAATGAAATATCACTTCAATAGCGCTGAGCTGACAATAGACAAACAAGCAAACAAACAAGCAAACAGACAGACAGACAGACAGAAAGACGGGCATAGAAACACACGGATGCTAGAACCGTGTCGCTCTTTTGGGCTGGCAAAAATACGTTAACCTGCACATAGTCTAAGGCAAAGCATCAGACTGGCAACAAGCCAACCAAACGACCCTCTCACTCACACACATTTACTCACACACGAGCTCATTCACTCAAGCGCTACCAACTAATACAAACACAATCTACATTGCTATACGCTTTCATTTATTTAAGTTTTCTTTCGTTTTTTATGCGCGCCCTGCCACTCTCCGCACCCGCTTCTTGTGAAGCGCACGGCAGTTCGTCGATCTACACTGTTTAGATAGCATAGCATAAAAGAAAAAACAATAAAATATGAGCAGAGCAAAACCGAGGCATGTAGTCGTCTAGTGTCGCTTCACTTTGCGTCGCGTCGCATCGCATCGCGTCGATTCGAGTCGATGTCAGGCATCAGGCGAAGCGCATTGCATAAAATAGCGCAGCTCAAGCTGAACGCAAGGATATTGTTTTATTTTATTGTCGTATGTCACAATGGCGAAACATTTACATTTCACATTAAACTTTTTTGCTATCAGTTATTGTTGGTTTTTGTTGTTGTTGTTGTTGTTGTTACTCTGGTTGTGACTGTGACTATGTCTATTTCGTTATGAATGTGCACGTGTGTGTGTGTGTGTTTGCGCTGATGCTGTTGCTGATGCTGATGCTGATGCTGAACTGCGCGCCGATGTAATAAATTTAAATGTTAGAAGGTATTTGCATAAAATATGAATATCATAACATGAATAAAAAAGAAAAACAAAAAGTATAACAAAAATACATAAATACAAAGCGAAAGAAGAAAAAACCAGTAAACAATATTCAGTTATCTGTCTACGAATTGGCATTATCGAGCTTGGTTAAGTGGCTTTGCATTGTGGCATTCTCACTTGCCATTCGTATAAGAGTTCTGTACATTTTTGCTTATTTATTTGTGAGCACATGAAATTGTTTAAAGCGCTTAAGCCAAATCCGGCTAAAGTCTTTGCACAATCGATCAAATTGAAAAGGCGTCATCGTCGTCGTATTGACAAGCAAATCTGCTTTGCTCAAGCAAGTAAGCAAGTAAGCAAGCAACCAAGCAGGCAACTGACTAAGCCAATTTGGCATAGTCGACGAAAAAGCAAAAAAAAGTACGGGGAATATTGATTCCTAACACATATGCCAAACACGCCCCGAGCTGTCAACTTTTCGCAATTTTTGTAGTGTGTCGCAAATGTCGACAATACGAAAAATAACACTTGCAAGCGATGCAACAATTTGTCATTGCAATGCAGTCCAAAAAAATATACGTTACGAACAAAAAGGATTGTTAAATAGCATTGGAGTAGCTGACAGTCGCCTGCCTGCCTCGCAGCCCGCATGATAGACAGACAGACAGAGAGACAGATAGTCACGGTATAAAACATCAAAATGCTATGCGCGTAAAAAAACAGTTACAAAAACAGCTTAAGCGTTAAGGCGTCGGACCAAGAGCGTAGCCAGAGGGGGCTCGCAAATCCCCAACACCACCACAACACATCTTCTTTAATGCCAATACTTGAATAAGTTATAGTTTATGCAACAACTATACCCAAAATATGACTTTTAAAAAATATGACAGTCAAAGTCTTTGGATACTCGAAAGTGTGTCTCGGTTAGCACGGAAGGTAATCTTATTTTTTTGTGTTGTAATATGGCATATTGGAGAGTGTTCGTCCTTTAATGTAGCGCTAAAAATATCGTTTAGCCCAATTAATTCCAATGGCAGTGAAAACAGTCTTGAGGACACAGATACAGGGTGTCTCTAAAATCGAATCATTCAAACAATAAAAAGTATTATTAATTTCTTTAATTAAACACATAAGAGACTTGATGTACTTTTAATTAATAATATATTTAATTAATACTATTTATTTAAATATGTATTTAAAAATATTGATAAGTTTGACTTGTTGTTATATTCCATGAAAAAAATATCGATACTACTGCAGGTCATTCGATATTGCCCCCATCCTACTCGTTTGTAAAACGCTAGCTACGCCCTTGCGCAGGACGTGCGAGGTGATAAGCAAAGGCATGAAAAAAGAAGCGTGCAAGCTAAACGATGAGTTGGAGAAGGAAAGCACGTGCTGCACGTTCGAGGCTGTTGATGCTGTAACAATAACAACAACAGCAATAACAATAGCAACAGCAACAACGAACACATTTCACGTCATTCAAAACAATTTCCCCTGCATGCAAGCAACGCACACACCCACACAGACACACCGAAGCATGCATCACATCCCATATCGTATACGGTATAACGACCAACAGTTGCTTCGTCGTTGGCAGCATGTCATACAAAAAGCAAACAACACGAAGTCATAAGCAAAGCCGACGTAAAACGAAACGAAGCTAAGCTAAGCGAAAAACAACGAAGGATATTTGTGAAAGTTTTTAGCCGCCAAGCAACAGTCCACTTTCATCAGTTGGGCCGCCAACACGTTGCCAACGCATGTTGTACAGCAAAACAATACGTTGGTAGACAGCCAGCCAGTCAATCAGTCAGCCAGCCAATCAGCCCGAAGGAAAACATCATAACGTTGGTTAGTTGAAGTCGCAGCAAGTTCTTTTTGTAGTTGAGTTAGTTGTGCGCGTGCATTCAACGAGCCAAGAGTTCTTCTGCTGTCTTCAGAAAGTAATCATCAGATGCGTCGCTCGATCGTTACTACCGACGGTTATTAGCAAATGTGTCAATGTGTGCTTTTTGAACAATAACTTTTACAATAAAAAATAAATCAAATTTTAAATAAAATGCTACAAACAATTTTCAAATTTCAATTCAATACAAAATAGAAACCAAAATAAAAAAAATCCAAAAATCCAAAAACTAAAATCAGAAAACTTCAATGTCAGCGTACGCCATTTTGTTTTGTGCACGGAAATTGTGACTGATTTGGATATTGGCAAACTATATTTCTCTGCTTGTGTGTGTGTGCAAAAGTGTTACTGCAATAAGAACGAAAGCACGAACGAACCAACAAACAAACGGAAATCAAGAAATTTTGCAAATATTCTGTCTGCAACAGGAAGTCGCTGCTTAGTACACTTTTTGAGTGCAGTGTGCAACGTGCTGGGCAAAGAAGGCTGTGTATAACTGTGTGTGCGCTCGAATCGAATCGAAACGAAACGAGTTTCAAGACCAATGTGTAAATGGCTTCATTGTCATTTTATGCTCATCAACTGTTGCTGCTAAAATTGCCAATGTAAGTATTACTTATTATTATGTTCGTTTTGTAATAATGCAATCGATTTTACTATGTCTTATTATACTTACAATATTATATTGTAAGTGCCATCAATCATTGCGAGATGTTTGTTCCTATGAATTTTTTGATTGACAGTTTCAGTGATTCAGAAAAAATTGACGTCTAAGAAATGTGTGTGCGTGCATGTTATTTGCATAACATGCAAAGGTGAAGCAATCTAAGGTGACATGCGTTCAATTTTGTTTTTTCTTCCTGTTTTTTCTTTGTATTTTATGCAATCAATCCTCATTGATAATTTACACGTAAAAGGAAATAGCGGAGCGAGATAGAGTGAGAAAAAATGAAAATGAATGATGAAGTGACAGCATTTTTATTCATCATTTTAGTCCTTTAGCCTTATAGTGATTTTACTTTTTCTAATTTCGCATTTCTATGAAAACAACTTTTGAATATATTTTGCAGCAGTATGTATAATTTAGCCATAATAAATATACGGCCTGAAAGTATGCTACTATTTTTTAAAAGACTTTAACATTTTGATTGTCCTATAAAAGCATATAAAAATGTTAATAAGAAACCAAAAAGAAAGGTTCAAACTTCAAAATTTCAAATCGGCATTATTTTGCCGAGTGCCATATATCACTCATACGCCACCCAGAGCATTTTTTATAAAGTAAATTAAAGCGTACATACTTGCTATCGATTTTAAGCGCACATTATTGATTAGCGCAGTTTGCTAGACACGTTGAGCAACATCAACAACAAATACAACAAGCAAGAAACTTTCATAAGCCCACACACACACACACACACAACACACATAAAGACACGGTCGAACACCGACCTATAAATAAATATGAAATTTAATGAGCATCCATTGCTAACTCGTGGCTGCGACGGCTTAGCATAGCCAAATTTCAAACGCTCTGCGCAAGCCAAGCGTAAAGCCATGAAAAACATATTTTTTAGAGAACCTTTTTCTTTTTTTTTCTTGTCATAAAACCAATGGCAAATAAAACAAAAAAAAAAGAATATGTAAATCTATACAGAAGCCAAAAAGAAGAAGAGAGCATTTTTATAAAAACAAAACAAGGAATACAAATTTATAGAAAATTGACAAAGTCAGGCCTGAAACCACTGAGACTACCTGTAGTACACACTCATATTTGAAATGCAATTTGCCGCATGAGAATCTATGAAAATGGCACACAAATTGAAATGGGAAAAAATGCCAACCAAAGCAAAAAAAATATGATATTTGCGTTGCTGTGACATGTGTGACAGCAAAGAAAAAGCAACGAAAAAATGAGAAACTATGTTATATTTGAAGCCAGAAGTTTTTTGAATATGCTTTTTTTTGTTTTTGTTTGTTTTCTTGCCTTCTTTATTTTTTGCAACATGAAATTAAAACTTTTCATATGAAATTTGGTTTTCGCTTCTACTTTTGGTTGTGACTTCCTTCAAAGCAAAGCAAAGCAAACAATTTAGTAGCATTAAATTAGCAATAAATGCGACCAAAGTTGGGCGTGTCAACGCCCACAACTTAAATTACTACTTGGCTCGACAGCGAGATTAACATGAGAACTACGTGAAGAGCAGCAAAAAAGCAACCAAATAAAATGCTCAAAAAGGCAACTATTTTCGAGCATAACGTCATCATCTTAAGCTACAATTTCTTGCGCTTAAGGAAATTTGCCGCTGCGCGTTTATATTCGACGTGTTTTCGTTACTTATTTTTTTCTTGCTTTCTTTCTTATACTTTTTGTTTGTTTTTGGTGATTTTGGTTTTTCACGCGCACTTCATCATTGAGTGTCGGCAGCAGCGCCTTCTTTTCTGTTTGGGGTTTTTCTTTTATGTGCTGCGCTATGCTGAGCCGCATTCAATGCAAAAGCAAAAGCAAAAGTCGGTTTACAGTCCCCAGCGGCCTGATTAAATTCTTATCCCAAACAAAAAACAACAAAAAACCAAAGAAAAAGCATAAACAAAATGGCCACGACAGCGTGCGCAACTCAAGCCAGCAGAAAAAAAAGTTAAGTAACCAACGAGCGAAAAAAAAAAATAGCATTGAAGCAAGCATGCGGCAAAAGGAAGAAAAAAATTATTTTCGAAATAAATGAAACTAATCCAGCAAAGTAAAGGCGGGAAATACGAAATGAAATGAGAGCAGCGCAGAGTAACGAAATTTTTACAGTGACTGGCGAGCGATTTAACCACAGGCAAAGCCTTGCCAGCGACGCACGCCAACAGCACCCAAAAAGAAACAAAACTAACAACTATGAAACGAAACGAAAAGAAAAGAAATGTCTTATATTACTTTCGCATTTAGTGTCTTTGCCAATGGGGCTTCGAAAATATTGAGCATGCGTTGAGTGAGAATGTTAGTCCTGCAGCAATGCTGCTACTGCCACTGCCACTGCTGCTATAATGGTGATGATGACGACAACGACGCTGACGAAGACGATGAGCATGCTATTGATGTTGTTGTCGGCAATGCCTTTGGTCTTTGGTGTTAGCATTTTAGCGATAAACATCTTTGCAATGTAAGCAACAATTTTAATGCTTAAATTGGGCTGACTGACTGACTTACTGACTAGCACTCTCCCTCTGTCTGTCTCTCTGTCTGTCTGTCTGTCTGCCCCTGACTGCCAGCGTGCGCGCGAGCGTCGGTGTGTGTGTCGAAAGCCGTCGAAGTATGGGTTTGCCACAAAGGAAACGATTTACTTTCAAACTATTCTTTTGGTTGGTGGCATGTGCCAACGCTCTGCTTTGCTTTGCTTTTCGATTGTGTTTCCTTAACATTTTGTCGTTGGTGCAAAATTTTTTAATGATTCAACGAAAAGTAAGCGCTGTTAAAATGCGCGTCCGAGCAATTTTATAGCTATGATTTTCTGCTTTTGGTTGCTTCTTGAAAGCAATGATAAGATCAAATAGCATGCACTGTGGTTTTTGTCGACATTAAGCCATAAAGGCAAAGCGACACTTGCTTGTTTTAAAAACATCATCACAGCAATGCCTTTAAAATACATGCCTAACTCAAGCCTTGAATTTCATACGAGATTAATTGAATCCATTAGCGCAGAGCAGCGCAGAGCAGCGCAGCTTGCCTATGTCAAACACTCAATCTTACTCAGTTCAATAATTAATTAATGACATATCGTATAAATTAGTCAAAGTCTTCTATTCACGAAACACAACACAAGCCCGCAGAAAACAACACTCGAGGCTAAAACGCACTCAGTAATTTAATTTCACAAATCATGCATGCCAAAAAAAAAAACATTCAAAGGCACACACACGCACACACACACTCAGAGAAATGATAATTAAAACGCACGCATACATGTGCAGAGAGAATTCGGTTTTAGCACCAAATGTGTTTTTGTTTGTGGCAACAAAATTTGTGGTCTTTTGTTGCAAAAATGACGCACATTTCCGCTTCCGGTGACTATGTGCATTAGGATTTCTAATTCCCACACACACACACACACACATGTGTTAATGTCATTACGATTTGGGGCATTTAGCCATGTTCGTTCGATAGCCGCCGAAAAAATTGCGAAACAAGTCTCTTCATGTGGAAATTGATTATGATTTTAAAGCGTAAACATTCGTTACGCTCGGTTGCACAAGCTAATAAATTTTCGAAAGCCAATTTTTCTTTTTATAATGAAAAAATTTCAGATCATAAAATTTAATCCTTTCATCATGTATGATGAGCAACAAATTTGTGGTAATTTTCCACGCACCTCTGAAGCGTTCTCAATTAGGTTTAATTTTCACACAAATTTCTCCTCTGTTTGCCGCTCATGTTATGCACGCAGTACTTTGCATGTTGATTGTCGCTGCAGGCATTGCAGTCGGAAAATGAGCTTCCCATGTTGATAACAAAAAAAAAAAACAAAGAAAGATTCTCCATTGTTGTATAATGCGTTGAAAATGTGCAATTTCGCTTTTGAAAGCAATTATGTAAATTCGGTTTACCTTTTTATGCATGGGCATTGCAAAGTGCATGGAACCTTCTTTATAAGTACAAACAAAGCACAGTTTTATTGTTGGCGGTTTAGTTAAGCAAATTTGGCGCACAAAAAGCCAAATTATTTTTTGATAATTTCTGTTTAGCAATTTAATGAAATTCAAGCGTAAAAAGTCCAATTAGTTTTTATTTCATTTTATTAAGAGATACAAACGCGATAGCATACAAAAACAAAAGCCAAAACAAAGTTAAGCAAAATTAATTGCTCCAAATTCGGTAAAAGCAAAGTGAAGTGCATTCTTTTTTTTGGTCGAGCATGTTCACGGCACGTAAATTTTCGTTTGCTAAACGAGCTAATTACTTCTTCACCTTAATTGTTAATTAAATTACTATTAGTGAAAGTAATGGCCTAAAAGCATGCTACAAAAAATAGCATTCAAGCATTTCGCTTATTTTGCATGCTTAATGCCATTCAATGTTGAAGTTAAGGTATCTTGTTGCTTATGTAACTTGCTTTGCGGTCATAAATTGCATTTCCACTTTGTATGCAAACCACAAATTAGCTTGGCGAGCACACTAATACCGACACAAGCACATGCAAATGACATGAGAAACAAACACAGCATTTCTGCGCTAACCACAAGGCAGAAGTCACATGCAAGTGTGTGTGTGTTTGTGTGAATCTTAGCCAAGTTTGCTTGAGAATTTGCAAAGCTTGTAATATTGTCAAGCCAACTTGAATGCAACGAAGACGACGACATTTTAATTTGCTTATGAAATCCACAAAATTATATTGCTGACAGTTTCAATTCACAAATTACAATCTCCGAAACATGATTACAGACACGCGTACAAGGGTTTTCACTAATAGACCCAAGTTGAGTGCCACCAGAGTTTTGTTACGACCGTCTGCATGTCTTTGCGACTGAGTAGGCAAGCAGGAATTTAAATGTATGAGTAAATTATGTGGCAAATGAGTATATATATTTAAAAGGCCGCAACCATTTGGCACACACACACAGAGGCATATACAAAAACTCTTACCTATTGCAAAACCTAATTTAGAGGAACATTTCTCCTGTTTAAAGCCGCAAAATACAATCATTAGGGCAACAGCAACAACAACGCTCAACACTCAACGCCACAATTCATGCACAGGCACAACCGACCAAATGGCAAACAACAACCAACCAACCAAGCAACCAACCAACAACAACAAATTGTTGCCACAGTTTGGCGTTCCCAAAAAAACACACACATACGAACACACACACACACACACACAAAGATAAGCACGTAAACAAACATATATGCCAAACGCAAAAGCCGATTATCTTTTCATGCTACATTTGTGTATCTCGAAAGTGAAATGACACTAATCTAAATTTCAAGAGCAACTAAAAAATCACAAAACCTAAAAAAATGGCCACGAAATCCGGAATTTTCAAAAAAATTCTCTGTAGCCTAAAATCACGGTAAAAAAATATGCATTTTACATAAATATTGCAATGTAGACAGCACAACAACAACAACAACAAAGTGTTAGGCAAAAGAATAAAGAACCCAAAATGAACGAAGCACGCACAATTGGTCTGTTTGGTGGTCTGAATAACACAAGGCCATGCATTCATACACAAGAGCTTCACATTTTTCCATTTTCTGTTTAGCGTTGTTTTTTTACTCTTGGAAAAAGAGTATATTAACTTTGTCATAAGGTTTGCAACATATTGGAGACATCTCCGACAATATAAAGTATACGTTTCAATACCAACTAATACCTTAGTATTAAAACTCTAAGCGCCGAATATTTTTATATATCTGCAGGCAGTTTGTAAGTCAAAACCAGATCGATCGGATCACTGACCGATTGAATTAAAATGAGGTATTTGCTTAAAAACGTTTTAATTATACAAATTTGCAAAAGATCATCTTGAACGTCTGAACGATGCGTGAGGATTAGAAAATTACAACAAATTCCATAGGAACGATCAGTCAAAAATAAGGTTTTTATAAAGAAAAACGAAACTATTATTTAGTAAAATGAGTTGAAACTTAGCAAATACTTACAAGTTTTTGTTTATACTTTATTATAATGCAATCTTTTATTACGTCCGTAAGGGCGTGGCATCAGGAAGTCAGAGAAAAATCAAAATTTGTATTTCCCTGTAAACGACAAGTTAGAAATTAGGCGTGGCTATGCTTACAAGAGGATATAGGTTTCCGCAAAGCCGAAAATAGCTCTGGTCTTTGACTGTGTTGGCTGCGACCTTAAGCATTAATTTGGCGGTTTATAGCTGCCATTGGTATGCTGACACAGATATGTGCATATATAAAGTCGAGTTTATCTTGAGAATGTAGATTGCCTGTAAAATATTTAATTACACACTAAGCTGAAACTCACACACACACACACAGACGGACACGAACATACAAACAAGCACGCACGCCGAGCGACAGAAACGAAAATGGAGACAGAGACAGAGACGAATCAAGCAAGCAGAAGTAGGCAATCTTACATGAATGTATGTATTTATAAAAGAGTATGAGGCGACATGTGTATGCATATGTGGCTGTGTGTTTGTTTGTGTGTGTGTGTGTGTGTGCTTAATGTTGTTTGATAAAAAACCATGTATCCTTGTTCACTTGGCAATTTAGAAGTGTTGTTTTTGAGTGCACTCGACACAAGTGTCACTTATACAGGCTTGTCTCTATGCGTGCGTGCGTGTGTGTGTGCCTGTATGAGTGTTGTGTTTTGTGTCTGTATAAGTTTATTTCATTACCCACACACACACAACATGTAAGCATAGCATATGCAATCCTTAGTATAATTTGTAGTTTCACTTATTTTTTTTTTCCATTTTTGCAACTCTGTTGGCTCATCAGGCAAGTTTGTCGCCTTCGTCGCCGACTTCTTCAACCACAATTTGCTAAGTTATTTTTACATTTAAAATAAACTTACCAGAAATGTTCAGATTCTAAGCGTGTTTTAGTCATTTGGCATTTTGACTTTGGAATGTCTTTCGAGGTTTATGTTCGTTTTGACATTGATTGTGAATGTTGTGGCAGTTGAAGCCGCACGTGCGACGTCTTACTTAAGAATGCAACATGAAAATGTGCAAATAATTTAACTACTCAGACGTTATTTGAACATATTTGAAGTACGTGTCAGAACGCCGTAAAATAGACTACATTATGTGCAAAGTTTGGGCTTTTCTGTAGTTTACCAAATCAGTTCCGAGCTAACCAATAAACAGTTCGTCATATATCAGTGCGAATCTCTCTTCTGCTTTGAACTGTTGAATTTTAAATGGGTCTGTCTGAGGCAAGCGTCATTGGTCACCATTAGTTGCCGTTATATATGTATACTCGACAATATAATGCCTGAGCGCTCATGCCCGAAATCTAAAAAAAAGTATATTCAGCATTGATTTTAGGAAAATCGGTCAAAAATATATCTAAAATTTGAATTCAACAGTCTTCGAGAGGCATCAAGAAAAGAGGTATTTTGTGGCTTGTAGTTTTAAAGCCTTAAGCTTAATTGATTAATTGATGCGCTTATATGAATATGATACTTACATTATTCTGGGATTACGCCAGACAACTCTTTTCAAGCTACCCAACAATAGCTTTCCCAACACTAAGAAAACATATGATTGCTGCAAAAGACGACAGACAGACGACAATGAATTGAGACGAGCATTCCAAATTGAACTACGAAAGTGAAAAGACGGAATCACAATCAGAACGCAACTACACATCAACGAAGTCCTGAGTTAAGCACGAAGGCAACGACGCAAGAAGGGAATTGAAGTTTGAACACGACGGTGAGAAAACGAACTCACAAACCTTAAACTATAATTTGACAACGACGAGCAACGATGTTCTAAAGATGTTCGAAACGACGATCTAAACGACGATTCCAAAATTCCACGAAAGTGTTCAACGACGGATCAAACCAATTCTATTATTCTTAACCTAAAACTGAATTAAATATAACTTTAAGCTTTTGTTTATTAAACTTCAAAACAATATATTAAATCCGACATTACTTTTGTCTAGTTAAAATATTTGTTCCAAATTCGTAAATTTGCTGATAGATATTGCTCTTTGTACTTTAGTTGGGTGAGAACTTGTGTTTTTAACAAGCGGAAGTGGGGCAAAGCACGCAAAAAGTCTGGTTTTCCTTGTTGATTGATGCGTCTTCGTATTTTAAACATATACGGGTGAAACCAACTAACTTTAAAAAATATTTAAAACATCAAGTATCTGTTTATACTATACATGTATCAACACATTCGTGTGTGTGTGTTTTGGGTGTGCGTGCTTCGTGTGAAAATGTTAATTATATAAACAAGAACAATTGCCTGCGTTCATTACACAAAACAAGTGAGTTTTTTAAGCATTTTCATTGTTTTAAGCGTTTTGTAGACATGCCATAAAAAGAAAAGGAAATGAACAAAACCAAAGACAAAAAACAAAAAACAAACAAGTGAAGCGTACAATTGGCAAACAGCGGCACGTCGCAATTATTGACTGACTTGAGCATTGTATCGGCTTCGACCTCTAATGAGCATTGCGTGCAAACAAACAGCAACAACAGTAACAAGAACAACGACAACAACACTAAATAATAAACAAGCAAAATAAATAAAAGCAACTTAAACCAAAAATATACAACTTAAAAACAAACTTTGCACTTTGGCTTTGACTAAAGGATACAAAGCACACACACACACAAGGCACAAGGCCACAAATCAAAAAAGAAATAAAAAACGTACAAAAATCGAACAAGGACATTTTTAAAATATGCTTGAACTTTCGTACGTTAAGCGCGCTTCATAGCAACGTGGTCAATACTTTGGTTCACCGTAACCAATGCGGAAAGAGTGAGAGAGGAGCCTGGGGCGCACCCTTGAGCCAGGATGCCTGTTGTCGACACCAACCGAGCTAGCCGTCGGCAGTGTCAGCGACATCAACCGACAGCCACCGCCACCGTGCCGTCTTCCGTTGGCCGCTCAAAGCATGGTTAGTGGGTGTGACTTGTGGCTAAGACACGCCGACAACGCTCAACTTGATGATGTCGTGCGCTAAGGTGTTAAATGCGCCTTGCCACGCACGCACGCACAGTGACCACCACTACACGCCCACATTTCGTTAACCAAACATTGTCGCTGTCACTGTGTGCGCTTCATACAATCGCTTCGTTTAATGCCATTGTAGCATATTGGCAACCGCAGCTTCGTGTCGTCTTACTTGGGCCATAATTAAAAGTGACATTTCCTTGATCTGCCTTCATTTGATTTCGCTCATGCGCCCGCGAGCTAAATAAGCCAATATACAAAAGCCAAACAAAACTTTAATTAAAGCATTTAATATAAAAACACAAATCTAATTAATCAATTGCGTCTTTTTAATTATAAGTTGTAATTGTGCAAGTTAGACAAGTATGGCCTTTGAAATGTTGACGTGAATCACAACTTGAATGCTTCGCCCACCCTTTTGCCCTTTTGCCACTTCAATCTTGTTAAGTAAATACAAGTTGAGCGCGCAATTTGTAACCTTACCTTGTTTATTAAAACTAATCTAAATGAAGCGCATTAGCCAAAGCAGAGTCCTTGTCGCGGTCTGTATGAAAATCACTTGCTCGTGAAATTAGAAAAGAAAATTGAAATTAGTTTGCATGAAGAGGGTCAGTCCGTCAGTCAGTCAGTTGGACAGTTGGCGGTTCGTGCTAACGGGACGTATAATAAATATGATCAGCTCAGCTCAGCACTTATATGCAATATTTGCAATAATTGTACACTCTTGAAAATGAAATTTGCTTCTTGAGAATTATTGTCATTTATATTACTTCGTAGTGGCTGTCAATGTTATGGGCAATAAGTTAACTTATTATGGCAACTTTTACTTAGCGAAAGTGACGCATTAACGTGTCTTTTTCACGCTTTGTCTAAAAGTTATGTAAGCCGCTTACATTAATACTTGGTACGCTTTTACTCACTTGCCGCGCGGCTGTTACTTTTACCGTGGCAACGTCGCGACTTGGTCTTATTAATGCCCTTGGCGTTATTTTTGGTGAAAGACCTTTTAGCGCAGCACAAACAAATACACAAATACACAAATAACAACAATAAACTTTGCCACTTTGCGTGCAAAAAATAATTTCCTTTCAAAATATTGATTATAGCATTTTAATAATTTATATGCATTTAAGCGCTTTTCTAATCACTAAAAGCACACCTAAGTTTCCTCTTTTTGTTGTTGCTGTTGCTGTTGTTGTTGTTGTTGTACATAATACGTTGAGTAGATAAATTTGTTAATTAATTTAATAAATTCTTGCATAATTTATAAAGAAATGAATTTATTATTAAAGAACATGCGTGTTCTAAAGCAAAAATACAAATATTTGACCCAACAATTTTCGTTGTTGTTGTCTTTTGAATCTCACTAAATATTTAATAAAACTATTGTGCTTAAAAGCCAAGTCCTTTCATGAAGTTGTTAAATAAATAAGTGCATTTGATATAAGCAAACGGTTTGTCGACTTAACGGGCCAAAACTTTAAGCAAACTTGATAGCCACAAAAAGCAGGTTTCAGCCATTCCGGCAACTTGTTTGTCAAACTAATATTAAAGTGCATTGTATGTGTGTGTGTGTGTGTGTGTGCCACCGACTAAACGTCTCATATGTCAGTATAAACACACACATGTGCTTGAAATGCTTCTACCTTGATATTATATAATATTAGTATGCATGTGCATATATGTAAATGACGACAGCAATGCAAGCAGGCAGGCAGGCAAGCAGCCAGGTAAGCAAGCAAGCAAACGAGCGTTGCTGAGCTCTTGCCGTCAACATGCCTAAACGACGCTAATGCATTTCCGACACACGATGATGTCGTTTTTGGTCATGCATTGTGGCTATAAATCCGCATATGTCAACAGCAGCAGCAAACCAGCACACCAGCAAACCGAAACCCACAAACACCGACAAAAACAACAACACGGATGCAAGCGCACACTCACACCAACGCACGAGCGCGTGCACATGCACATGCATCATTAGTGCACATATTTTTTGGTTATATTCTTGTTGTTCTTGTTGGTTGCTGCCAATGCAACGGCATATCAATTTAATTGAATGTTTATTTAACGAAACTCGCGCCACAGCAATGTGACTCAATTTTGTATGTCATTTCATTGATCAAAAATGTGATTGAGGCTTTTTTTTTTGGTTAAGCAAAAGTTCTAATTTGATTTTTAATTGGTTGCGCACAGTGAAGCGCAAAGTGAAAGGTAAACTTCAAATTTGTAATTTATTCAGAAGTAAAAATTCAAATAAAATAATTTTCAACGTCATTGAAAAGTTAATAAATTTCTTTGGAAAAATCCACGCCTGCCATTTTACTTGACATACTTTGCCGTTGGCAAGCTAATGATTTACAAAAAAATAACCAACATCAGCAATAATATTAACGTAACGAATATTTTGTCAAGTTTAGTTTGCTAAGTTAATTAAGTATTTGTTCAGATCGCGCATACGCAACGTTGTGCAGCATATTTCTATAGAAATATATAGTCAAGTTAATATGCCACAAGCATGACGCATATACAAAACTTTAACATGTTTTCTTACCAAAAAAAACAAGGAAATTTTACTTAGACGAAAATCCAAGAAATCACTCATACGCAACGTGTGCCAACTTGAAGAAGTTTGGCATACATTTGGCGTACATTTCGTGTGCATTCAGGCTTGCACAGCACGTAGACAACAACTTTGAGTGTCTCGTTGAATGATACTTGTGAAAAGAGCGCAATACATGTACCATGTACAAGTGAAATGCGTACGTGTTTGCCTAAAGTCAAAAGAACCAAATGATAATAAGACAACCTAAAAAAATAAAGGCAAACAAGTCAAACAAAATAAATACGAAAACAAATTTCTTGGCTTAAGTTATATACTTATGTGTGTGTATGTGTGTGTGTGCTTCGACATGGTCCACGTGTCAATGAGTTTTTAAGCAGTTTCTTGCCTCTACACACAAGTTGAAGCAACATTTACGGTTAACTGTTTGTTTGTTTGGTTTGGTTTTGGGACAAAAGTCATCAAAGCCGCAAAAACCAAAAAAGTAACAATATTAAATGTATATAAAGTTGTGCAAAAACCAACTGTGATTATTTTGTTGTTGTTTGGCTTAATGCGAAATGAAAATGTATGTTTACATATGACAACGAAAGAGGAAAAAAAACACCAAAAAAAAGAAAACATTATGGAAAGCATTGTAAAATGTTATAAATATGGAAATCAGCTGCAGTACTACAGCCTTCACACACACACACGCACACACATGTATGCATAGAAACAAATCAAAGACGTGCACGTCCATCATCGTCATTAACATCAAGTCACAGTGATTTGAAGCATTGCTGTGTGACGCGTTGTGGCATGATGACTTTGCAACGAGGCAACATGTGCGTCACGTTTGCACACATTTCGCATAATAAAAATTTATGCGCACTACATCATTTTACTGTTGGTATTCGCACGTTGTTCTTGTTGTTGTTGCTGGTGGTTCTTGTATCTTTTGTTATTGTCGTTGTGATAATATGACTGATCCAACTAACACTAACACGTTGGCCACACAGTGTGCCTGCCTGTCTGTGTGTGTGTGTGTTTGAGCATGTTTTGTACGCTCGCTTAACCCAGCATTCAACAAATGACATGCACTCGTACCAAAAAAGGGCGTAAAGCAAAACACGATAAAAAAAAAAACAAAGTGCGAAAATGATTTTAATCAAAATCGCATAAAAACACGCAATTTTTTTCACTTATTTCCGCTTGAGTTTGTTACACATGCTGACAATGTTATTAAAATCACATTCCGCGCACATTCATGTCCGAAACGTGTTTACTTTTTCTCTTTTGCCACTTCAGCTTCTGACATTGTTTCATTTTGTGTTCGACCAACACAACAAATTTGCCTTTATTTATTTAATGTTATGGCTTTTTTTATTACTTTTGGCTTTTTTGCTATGCTTTGACAAATAGCTTTTTGAGCATATTTAATTAGGAGCTTTCAGAAATTTTATTTCAAATATTTTATCAAATTAGTCAAATATCCCAACTCATTACCTTCATAACTTCACAAACTGTGCACACTTCATTGAAATAATGACAATAATTAATTACGTATTAGTGACTTTATGCGCCCATTTGCATATTGAAAACGGCTGCACAATCGATTTCGCTTACTAATGAATTCTGACGGCTGTCCGTGTGAGGGAGTGAGAGAAAGAATCGCTGAGTCAGCGATTTCAATGGCTTAACATTATAAATTAGAAGTATTTCACTTAGAAAATTTAATGTCAAATGAATTTGAAGGCAAAGTTGTGTTTAATAAATGAATAAGAAAACAATCATTGGCCATACTGAATTATTAAATGGCCACAAGAAGCTTAAAATTTACAACATGCTTAAAACAAAGCAAAAAGAAAACAAAAGCACAATAATTGAAATTGAATTTAACGCTTTTCAATTAAAATGAAATCGCTTCATTTAAGTTCCCTTCCCAAGCAAACATTTAATAGACGTTGCGCATACGCTGCGTAAGCTCGTTTGTAATACCCTCTAATAGGCTAAAGTTAATAACGATGTGGCAGCCAAAAAAACAATAATCGTTTTCTCGTTTCTGTCAGTACACACACACCAGACACACACACACACACTCACATGAAAATACCACATAGTCATACAAGCACACATGCACAAGCAGAAGCAGAAGCGCAAAGGAGAGTAAACAAAAATCAACACAAAATGAAATTATTTGCGAAGAAAAAGGCAAAAAATTAACAACTAAAACTACAAAAGCACAAACAATTCACTACACAGGCAATAATCCGCAATGAAGATTCCATTTTTTTTCTTTTTTCTATCTTAGCTTTTGTGCTTTGCTGTTCTCTGTACTTTGTTTTTGTTCGTTGTTTTTGTTTTTTTACGCATTGCGTTAAGGCAATTTTCTTGGTTACCCGCAGGACTTATTAAGTTGTTCTACAAGCTAAAGTCAGTAAAAGGAAATAACACAAGAAATGTGCTGTGTTTGTTAGGCTTACAAAATATATAAGTGCGCTGCAAAGACAAATTGTTTTTTAAGCGTTTTTTTTTATTTTTTTAGTGAGCAAAACAAAAAGATTTTATAAATCAATCATTAGAAAATGTTTAAACTTTTGTTTACATTTTTTTTCTTCAAAACAAACAAAATTTAAATTACCACCGATAGATGGCGCCATAGTGTATTCCAATTGACATACAATTTTACTGGCGTGCCTAATCCCTACATGAATATGACAGATGACTTAAGTTTGTGAGTTTTAGTGGCGATTTACAAAATGTCTTCAGAGTTTCAGGTTAAAAGGACAAAAATTGTCGGAGGAACTTGACACGCTAGTTTCAAACATAAACATATTAATAGTTTAGGGAAAAACCTGTTGAAATTTGATATTAATAATGGAATATTTTTATCTCAAGCTAAATAAGTGTTTTACGATTCCACACGCTGTCAAACAATGTTCACTCTTGATAACTTTCACAAAAAACTGTAACAAATCTTTGCTTAACGCATACATGCCCTGCACAATGGTACAAATATTTGGCTACAATGGATAATAAAGAAGAAGATCAAACATGACGAAGACAAGCGTACGCAAATTCCCAAACGAGAGAGATCAACCACAAAAAAATAACAAAATATACAACAAAAAAATTAAGTAAATAAAATGAAACAAGACGAATGAAAAGCGTAAAAAACTAATTCAACGAAAGTGATACTTTTCGCACGCATTGTGTTTATTCTCTGCGCCTTTCACTGCCTTTAATTCTCCCCCTTCCCTTCTTCTGTCATGGCTTTACTTGCTTGCTTGAAACTGCTTAAGTCGTATAAACTTCTTGCTGTCTTCGCATGCCTTTTGCATTTCTTCGGGGTGTTGAACTTTATCGATAAACAGCGCTCACAACGGAAATAAAACCAAAAGTGAAAACACACACACACATACGCACACACATTCAAGTAAACAGCTGTGGGACAAGCAAAAGGAAAGAAAGAACATGTATTGGAACATTGAATTTGTCATGGTGCGGCATGGCGGTTGTTTGGTCTTGTGTGCCATAGTGGAAATACGATTGGGGAAAACATTTTTATGGACAATTTGGTTTTTATGTCAATTTACTTGGCTGGCGCGCAAAACTGGAGAATAAAAGGCAAATTCATGAAGTTTGTTCATTGAGAATAAATGTCTGATTGGCTGTGTTGAATGTAACAAATTCGTAGCTGTGAAATTTGACATGGTCTGACAATGTGATAATTGCCAAGAGTGACGAAGCATGCCGAAAAGCAGATTGCGTGTAAACAGTTATTATTAACGGTGCTGCGGGTGCTGTGACAACAACAACAACAATAACAACAAAATAATACAAGTCACTACTTTAAGCATTAAAGTTTGTCTTCTTTTTGCCGTTGACACACAATTGAAGTTCAAGCACACAAACGAAACAAGTCATGCAACACCATAAAATCACACACACATACACTGAGTACACCACAAGACGTTGGCAGCACTGCAATCAACTAAAAATCATGAACATAAAAAAATTTGTTTGGTTTTTTTTTTGCTTTTTGGCTCTTTTATGTTACAAGCCATAAAGACACGTTTTATGGCTTCTGTTGCGCCCAACTTGCACTTGAGACTATAAAAAAAAAGGCGGCAGAAAAAAAATCAATTAAATATCAAAAGCGCAATTGCCTTCAATCACAACGACCTCAGTGCACGCTATATTTATTATTGATATTCCTTGCCAGCTTTCTTGCTTACTTTTGCTTCATGCAAAAACGCTTTGACTTTGCTAACTTCGGCACTTGCCACAAGCCGCTTGCTGAATGCTTTGTTCATTTGGCAGCGTTGTGGTTGTGTACAATCATCACACACACACACACACACGCACTGACACATCCGTTGCCTGACCTTTGAGATTGTAACGTTTTCATTTTGCCTTCACTTGTGCTTGGTTGTTTTGTTTTATGAGCGGCAATTTTTATTTGCATTGCGCATACTTTTATTGCCGCAGACCGCAAACGAAGCTGACGCACAACGTGCTTGCAACATTTATAATTCATTTACACTAATTTCTTTTATATGCTCGCTCGCTTGCTCGCTCGCTCTCTCTCTCTCTCTGTCCCCAACACCTTGTGCTGTTGGTGTTGTAAGTGACGCAAGTGGCACGTCATAATCACGTGTACATGTATGTAAGTGTGTGTGTGTGTATTGTTAGTTGAGTTATCAGTTTTGTGGTGGCTCACACACACAAACACACACACACACATCCATCCAACATGTGCGTTCGTAATTTCTCATTTTTATGTACGCGTTGCACGTTGTAAAACCATTACCACCGAACAAACACACACATAGACAGCAGCATAGACACACACACACACACGCTCACACAGACAGCGCAGTTATCTAACGCAAATGTTTGTAACAACGCTCGTTGCGGTTGTCGCTGTTGTTGTTGTTGCTGTTATGCTTGTGGCATGTTTTGTATGTGTCTAAGCTGAAATATTACTTCCTGTAGAACACATTTTTACATTTCCGTTTCCGTTGATTTAATGCCGCATCACAAAATTATTACTTCACACGGCCACAAGTACTTTTATACATTTTCGCTTCGCACCACTCGGTTGTTTATACATTTACATGAGCATCTTTGCAACAGCCTACAGCCTACAGCACACAAATAAAATGGCTTTGCCTCAAGGCACAACGCCGTGCTCATTTGTCGCACTTCCAGTTCGTTTTGTCTGTTTGCTTAAGCGTTTTGTTGCCTTCCTCGCTGTTGTCCTCTAATTCGTTTGCGTTAATTTCGTGTGACAAATTTATGTGTGTCACAAAACAACTGTAAAATGTTGCTTAACACAAATACATGTCTACTTTGTACATGTTTTTGTTCAATAATTCATAATTACACATAATTGCATAAATCTTTTGTGTGTCTCGTCAAACATGCATAAATAAAAGCTAAAGAAATTTACATACAAATTCTCTGATTTTAATTAAATGCTTTGTTGTTCTATTAATTATTATTATTTGTACATTTTTGTATTCATTTGTTTTTTTTTTATTATTATTCGTGCGCATTTTTGGCCAACAAATCAAAAATTGCAGTGAAAAATTAATTTGCGCCGAGTGGTATGCAACACTTTTTTCACTATTTGCTATATACTTTTTGCGGAATTTGTTTGGCAACAATTTTTAATCAAACAATTTTCCATAACAGTAAAACTTTTTTGTTAGCAACAATTTGCAAATAAATGAAATAAAATGAAAACAATTCATGAAATAAAGTGTTGTCGGAATTTTCAAGCTGCCATGACAAGCATAAAGTAACATTGTGCAAAACAATGGTTTGAAATAAAAAGGGTTGACACAGTCAGCGGTCTTCTATGAAAATACTAAAAAATATATAAGTTCATAATTATTGTATATAATGCACAAAACAAGCTTAAAACTATAAATCAAATACAACAACAATAACATTGAAACAGTTGCATTTATACAGCAGTCAAGCATGGCAACTTAATTTAACTTGTGCCCATTCAGTTTTTATTAAGTGCCATAAACATAAAACAAAAAACGAGAAGCGAAAACAAAGGAAATAAAACTTTATGAAAACATTTTCAAATGGCAATTTTGCCATGGTTTGCTTTAAAGCAAAATAATACTAAAAATTGCATGGCTTAAATTTAATATGCCATAATGCCTGCTGTTGCTGTTGTTGCTGCTATGTAATTGCGGCAACTATTGCTGTTGACAGCTGTAAATTGTAAATAATTTAATACAAAACATAACTAACAGCACGCACACCAACACACACACACACACACAAACATACATACAAAATAGTCCTAGAGCGTCGTAGAGATAATTCATGTTTCTGTTTTAAGTGTAAGCCATATTTAGTTGAATGGCTTACAAAGTACGAATAAACATGCACAAACACAAGTCTAAATAAAATTGGCATTCACATGCACGCACACACACACACACACACACACGCATACAACTGTACAATTGCAATCTGTGCTGCCATTTGCTAGACTATTTGTTGGTCTCTGTGTCTGTCTCTCTGCCTGTTTCTACTTAAGTAATTATCATTTGAATAAGATAATCTGTCTTGACCACAATTTGTGTGCACACACGACTGCTTTGCTTGTTCAACTTGACTTAACCCAATAAATAATACACACACACGCACACACACACATCCATATGGCTTCCGTTTCGGCTTTGACTTTTGTTGTTCGTTGCATTGTTGATGTAATTGCTCATTGCCAACGATATGCAATTGTCTGTTGAAGCAAATGTTGCTCAGCAATTATTTTGAGCTTTTCATTTTATATGACAAACTTGACGATACAATGCTCCACTGTATAATGCCATGTATAATCTTCAAATTACTACTTTTGTTAATAAATTACATGAAGGCGTCGAAGTTGTTGAATAAAACATTACTCAGCATTATTTGTTGTGTGTATTTTTAAATAAACACACACACACTCACACATGTAACAAAGGCTATAAACACCAGTCACACATTGTCATAAATTACCAACTGTTTCTTCATAATTCCTTCGAGCTAAACAAAAATTTAAGTGTTTGCGTGCTTTCATCAACAGCTAAACATGCTACAAGCGCACTACAAACGCTCTCATGTGCATGTGTGTGTGCCTGTTAATCCGGCAGGATAATGATTTTGTCGCAGCTGCCAAAAGATGTTGATGATTTACACAAGTTTTCATCATATTTGTGTGTTTTTGTGTGTTTGTGTTCAACAATTTTAATAAACATGCCAAACGCTCAAGCAGGAAATTAGCATATTAAAGTTAAATTTGCGTACACTTAAGAACACGTGTCTAGGCAATGAATTTATGATTAGCACGAAAACAAAACGACGCACACACAGACACACGGACAGACTAGAATAGCTACTAAATAATTTATGAACATACTTGAAAGTTTTTGACAATTTGTTGTTGTCATTTTTGCTATGATTTAACTGACACCTTTTAACAAATTAATAAGCTACAACAACAACAAAGTAGATTAAAAATGTAAAAAAAAAAAATGGTAGAAGGCGAAGAGCGGTCACAGGGCAAATTAAGCACTCAACACGCACAAACATAACAAGTACAATTTTGCAATTGACTTGTTTGCTATACAAACACAGACATGAACTCAAACACACACACAGACACACAGACACACAAACACTTACAAGCAAATAATGAATCTGTTCGACGACAAGAAGAAAATTGCTTGCTATTTCCTACATTACGAGGTCATTTTAAAAATATGCTACAACTTCAAAATGTTGTGCCAACAGTAAAAGCGGAAGCGTTCACACACACACACACACACACACACAGCCGTCATGTATCACACAATGACAAACGCAATGGCCTGAAGAGTAGGAAAGCCATAATGAACGAGAGAGAGAGAGAGAGAGGGCGTGAAAGCAAGCAGCGTGCAAACGGTGTGACGGAAGTGAAAGCGTCGTCGCTACGTCGACAACCTTGAATTGTACATGGCAATCAGTAAGCAATGTTCAACACTATGGCAGGTGTTACACATAATCAAAGCCAACAAGAACATTGTCAGAAGGTTATTTCAACCAATGTTGAACACACACACACAAACACACACATATCAATGCCACCCAAAGCTATAAACGTACGTACGAACGACCAACCGATCGAACAAACAAGTATGTGAGTGTATGCGTGTTTGTGTGTGTGAGTGAGTTGGACATTTTTCCGTTTTCCATTTTCCGTTTTACGCTCTGTTTATAAATGGTATTGACGGATATTGGCAACTCGAATCTCTGCTTTGCCATGCTTCGAGACACGCATTGCATTTAAGGTCTTACATTCTGATCTGAATAGATAAGCTCACGGAATCTCACGCACAGCTCAGACATTCATAAACTGTTAATTAGAGTCAAAGTTATACAAAAAGATTTATTTTATCATTTATGACAACGTAAATTTCAAGACTGTAATATGCAAAAGTAGTTGAAGTTGAAGTTGAGTTTGTCATGACGAACATTTGCAAAGCCAATTGAGAGAGAAGGCAAAATGACTGTAAGATAGAAAGAGAAATGCGGCGAACACTTCAACTGTGAACTTCAACAGCTGCGCTTCGTTGAGTTGCAGTAGGTGAAGGAGAAGAAGAAGAAAACGAGAACGAGAACGAAGAAAAAAAAACAAACGTCAAATGAATCAAGAAAGTATGCAAGAAATGTTGCCACCAATAAATCTGTTGCATAACTTGAGACTTGCTTAACGAAGTGGCAGTGGCAGTGGCATTAGACCGACTGTCTCTCTGTCTGTCCGTCTGTCGGTGTTTGCATTTACTTACAGCTGAAACTCTAAAACATTCGTCTCTACTTCTGCCCTCTGCCGGCCGTTGCATGAATGATAAATGAGCAAAGCGAGCAGTTGCCACTTAAAGTACAAACTTCCGGAAATACTTGCATACAAATAAACTATTAAACGTTGTCAGCATATTCTCACCGAAAAATATAACAGTTGTCATATTCAATTCACGGCTTAAATTAAGCGTCAAGCATAAATAAGCCTGAAATAGAAATACCAATGCCGAACAGCGGGCGAGCGAACGTCTGTGTGTGTGTCTGTGTGTGTGTGCGTGCTATTTAATGCAGCTTATAATGAAAATGTATATACATGACTCTGTCACGAGGAAGTGCGTCACGCTGTGTTATTCGGCCGTTCGTTCAAGGGTCCGAAACACGCCTACACGCCTACACGCCCTTTGTGCTTCTGCTTGTGCTGCCGCTTGTGCTTGTGGTGTGCACAACAGGACAGACGCGATTGCACATTGATTTCAGCGAAATGATGATGGCACATGAAAATGTCAGCACAATTACGTTATTAAATTATGTTATGGCCAATTGGTTTTTGCAGGTGTTAAGTCGTCAATGCTTGTGCGTGTGTGTGTGTGTGTGCGCCTAACGGACGTACGCACAAGTGTGTGTGCGCCGTGTGTTATTTATAGTTTATAGCTGACATTGAAAGTAGACTGGAAATGAGCTGCGAAATAAGTTGGCTGTAAAAATACTTCATGAGTTTAATTATATGCCGCTTTTTTTTTATTATTATTATGCTTTTGTTAAAAAATTGGCTGCGCAGTTTTTGTATGAAAAAATATTAAAGCATATTTAAATGAAAAAAAAGAATATTGTAACAATGCGAAATATATCAATTAAGCCTGATAAATATGATGCACAACTTGTGCTTTTACTTACTGTATACAATAATAAAAATGAATAAGAGACAAAGGCAATAAGGACATCACACATAAGCACATGAGCTTAAACCATATTTAAGCACATGCTTTATCATGCGTTAACATTTACGCAAAGCTTATTTAATAAACCGTCATTAATAATAACAAGCTGAGCACTTAATTAGCCGCAAATAATTTTATTGTTCAATGTTTATGCAAAAGCAACAATTTGCAAAAATTTACTTGCAATGTAATACAGAACAAGTATTAATTAAAAATATAAACAAAACTCGACACAAATATAATTTAATTTCATTTTAAATATGCTTGTGTAAGAAAGTCTGAGGTTTCCAGAAGATGACACTTGCTTACTTTAAAGCCTAGACGGCCGTATGTATTACACAGCTCTGTGTAATAAACGGTTTATTATTAATGAAGAATATTTCTTATGTAATAATTATGATTTAAGGAGGTATTCTGGTCTAGAAGCCTAAATTTTAGTAGTTTTGCCACGTACAATAAAAAAATAATAATAAAAACCTTTTTGGTATCCCGTTTTTTATAAAATATTTATTGATATTTAAAGAATCCAAGATCATTTAAAAAAATATAAATTCAAAATCATCGAATTAGGATGTTGTGAAGTGGAGACAAAAAAAAGTGGCGTCATGTTTGACATGATTCCAAGCCTTGCAGTGTCCGGAAAAATAAACAAAAATGCAGTTATGCTAAGGAAACACGCCGCTATAGCCCGGATTTTGGAAAAACAACTTTTAATTTTTTTCACAATATGGCTTCGATTTAGTTTTTACCTCTTTTATTGACCTTCACGAATTTCATAAAAATACTAAAAATAATTATTTTAAAAAATCCAAGGTCCCGGCCATAGAAGGATATATTAATTAGATTCAATTATAATTTGGAGTTGATCGGATCATTAGAACTGGAGATATAATGTTAACCAGGTCAAAAAAGTATTTTCGCGAAAAGCGCCAATAGTACTTTACATAACAATATCAGTTATAACTCTGAAAATGCTTCGAATTTTGAAAAACCCTTTAAGGCACATATTATTAAGACCTTGGACTTTAAAAATATGTGAAGAAAATTTGTTTTTTTTTTTTTAATTGTAGACCAGAATACTCCCTTAAAAAAATAATAGTTTCAACAATTTGATTTAAGAAATGTTTTTAAAGCAATATTAAAATAGTAAAGTTCTCATTTGTTTGCTAATTTCTATTAAAGTTTAAATAAATAAAGTTTTCATTCAATGCCACAATGTAAACTAAAACATCATTAAAAGGAAAAGTGAGCGCTTTTAACAAGAAAAAGGAGAACAATTTTCATTTGCAAACTAACAACGTTCAACGTAAATTTTATAAAAATATCAAATTTCATGTCGTTATACAAAGAAGAGCAAGAAGAAGATAGCAAACGCAGCAGCAGCACTAAAGACTGAAATGAAACAAACAAATACAAATACAAGAACAACAAGTAAAACAGCAGGCAACAAGAAAACCGGAAGGACTTAGCTTAAAACATAATTAAAGCTGTTGACAGAAGCCTTGAGTGACTGCAAAATGGCAAAGCGGCACACACCCTCAAAAACATGTATATGTATGGCAAAAAGAAAGCATTGGAAAGTGTAACAAAAGTCCAATTAGAATTCATATGCAAATAACTTGAGACAATTTGTATGATTAATGATTGACTTGATTAAATTTGACATGATTTTAATGTAATATTTCTTTTGATTTCGTTTTTAATTATATTTGTTAAATTAAACGAAATCATTACCATTGCGCACGACTCAAATCTAATTAAAATTAACTGTTTTATGATATTTCTTGAAGAGTTTGCTACTTTTAGTGTCGTTGTTGTTGCTTAATAGGATGGCTAAGCGCCGAAACAAAGCAAAGTAAATTCAGTTCATTCAAAGCATGCCTTTGTGTAAAATAAAATTAACTTTCTAAATAGTTGAAAAGGTGACTTCAACACAAAGGCGCAGGACATGTGTGTGTGTGTGTGTGTGTGCGGTCGGTCGTTTGGCTTGTAAGCCATAAAAAGCAAATTCAGTGCAAAGGCAACACTGAAAGTCAGTCGACTTGGCACATTAAAGTGTCTTAAGTCGTAATAAGCAAGCGTACAATGTTGGCTGAAACTGAAACTGAACCTGAAGCTGAAGCTGTTGCTAAGTTGACAGGCCAGTTGAGCGCAGCGCAGAAAGGCGCATAAAACTGTCAACAGCAAAAGAATTCACAACGGGATGCTTACATTCTTTTGTTGTACACAATGTTCTCGTTGTCGTCATCATCAGCAACGTTGTTGTTGTTCTACTGCTTCTTCTTGTTGTTGCTGTTGTTGCTGTTGTTGCTGCTATGAAAAGCAAAAGGAAACTATTCAGAATTATTTGCAAGTGGCTGCGTTGTGTCGCTTTGGCGCTTTGGCGCTGATGAAAGGCTATGGTTAAGGCACTGCATGCGCATGCTTAGGATAATGAACTTTTCCGAGTGCTGCCACCGACAAAAACAACAACAACAACAACAAGAACTGCCAACAGCCAACAAGTTTTAATTACTTAGCTGCTTATATATTATTCATAAGCAACTGTTTTAACTGCGACATTGCACGTGCCTGTGACTCTTACACACATACATACATACTCAGCAACATTGACGCAGCGTGCATATAAAAAAAAAATATTTATCGTTTGCATAATAAACAAATCTAATTTTAAGCAAATTTTAAACAAACATTACTTTTAGCATTTCTATAGTTTAATTGCTTCACCGCAGCGCTATTTGCGTAACCATATACGTATGAAGGAAGGTGTTGTTAAGCATACGTCGTGTTGGCAACGCTTAATTCTCCGACTTTGTCACACATAAATGTGCCATGCAAAGGACAAAGTAAATAGCAACGTAGCATTTACAGAGCCAAGCAAAAAACAAAGTATTTAAAATTGTGCAAGCGCCTTCAGTTCAAGCAGCACATGGGTGAAAGTTTCCGCAAAAAAAAATGTGTGCTCACTTCACAGATCATGAATGGTTGCTTAGTTGCAAGAACAATGCAGTCTCTCTATTAACAGCTTGCAACAAAGCGTGCAATGCTTATTTATAGCATGTTAAATTTAATGTTTGAAACAAGCAAATTGTAAGTTCAAAAGCAAGTCAATGTATTACTTTCATTTAGACGTGTGTCCTTGACATATTTGAATACGTAAGCACATGTTTGTTACTGTAAAGGCAATGTAAAAATCATAGGATAAACCGCAAACTCAAGCAACATGCAATGTGACAAAGCAAGCTGTTGCATGTTCAAGCGATTTTAACAACTTTTTATTATTTTATATGCAACACACATGCACACACACATACACACACACACAATCAAGCACGTTAGCATATAAAGAGGCACACCCGAGACATTCAAATAAACGTCATCAGAGCAAAAACAGAACCTTATGCAAATTAAATGAGTGCCAATGGCAAAAACGCTCCGGGCCACTTACCATTTTTGCAATACCATTGTGTGAAATTGCTTTGTGCGTCGCCGTATAGACAGACGCTGTTATTCAGCAGCTTCAGGCGCTTGTCATAATGTCAAACAGAAACGTTTCTGTCGTTGAAAAATTTTTATTTTTTTTTGGTTTTGACGATTATTATAATAACGTTTTTATGCGCGTATAAGCGAAACATGTTGCAGTCAATGCAGTCAAAACATTAAACCATAAAAAAGCATGTTCACACAAGCGAAAAATACTCTCATGCATACAGAGCCACAGAGTGAGCAAGTAGTAGCGTAGTGTGTGTGTAGGAGTGAACGATCGAACGACTCAAGCTGAAAATTGCTATTGCACAGTTGGTGTACACAATGTGAATTGCGTAAAAGAGAGATAGAGACAACTACACTAAACTAAAATTGTTGATGTGTAAGAGAATAAACGCATGTGACACTTTCGTTAAATGACAAACGTAACCACAGCAGCACAAAAGCAAAAGCAACAGCAAGAACAGCCAGAAAAACAACAACAACAATATTAACGACAGCAGCAGTAATATAAATGCAAAAACAAAAAAAAAGTAGAATACAAAAAAAAACAAGAAATACATAAAACTACAACACGACAAAATTGCCGCTAATGATGATGATGCGTTTTTGATGATGCGCTGCGGCTTCGCTGCTTCTCTTACAATGTTGCTGTTGCTTCAATGTAGCAGTGTTGTTGTCGTTATTGTTGTTGCTGTAGCGCACTGCGCCACTAAAAACGTAATTGAATGTTTACTCAGGCTGACTTTTTCGTTTACATTGCGCGCGTGAATACAACTTGAATCCACGAGCGTGTACATTACTGCTTGCAAAGGGATATACATACATATATGCATGTACTCGTAAAACAAAAAAATAATAGTACACATACATACACTTTAGCTGAAGTACTCGAAAATAAAAGGAAAAGTAATCAGCGCAAAATCCGCAAAAATCATAAACTTATAGGCTTTTCATGAGTTTCAAGTGCGCTACAAAAGTAAGTATCCACAGATACAATTTTTTTTAACTACATAACTTTTTTATTAATCTTTTATTGCATATATATTTTTACATGATAATATAACTACAGCTAAAAATTATATTTATTTATTTTTCAGTTTATTTTTTTTTATATTGTATATCGTATATTTTTTTTTTCCTGCCATTTCAATATTCGTTACACAATACGTATACGCAATTTAGTTTGCAACAAATTTTAGTTATAAATAATTTTATATTTTGTGCGTTAATTTTACTATTAAATGCCATTAAAAAATCTCCATACATGTTCAAATAACTAATAAGCTAATGAACAACTCTATTTGCATTTTGCGCATAATCAAAGCCAAGCCAAGTCAAGCAGAAGCCCTCATACCCTTTGTGCAATTACAATTTGTGCAATGCAAATAGAATTCAAAACAAGCAATTTATGCAAGTCCTAAACAAAGATTGCACAACACAATAATAATAATGCTTACACAAAGCAAAAAATCTGCATTCGAAATGCAAAGAAAGGTCAAATGTGAGTCCGTTAGCCAGCAACAAAAACAATGCCGTCAATTGGGCATTTTGCAAGCTAATTCGCAGCAGAAGAAAGATTGTATTCGATATTGATGCGTTTATTGCTTTGAAAGGCTTTTGAGCACACCTGCGTAAGCCAGTCGAGCGTGCAGCTGATGAAGGCAGGCAATGGTCTTCAAAAAGGTCATCAATTTGCATTTATGAAGCATCAATTAAAAATGCTTAACCCTCATCGTTACATGCTCTGAACAACGCTTTGGCCGAAATGAGTGCCTTTTGTTTTGAATTTAATTAAAAAAGCACATTTTTTTCTTTGTGTTTCCTTGTTACTTTGCCATGTGTTTGTTATTTCTGTTACTTGTTTTTTTTTTCGCTTTTCTCATTTCTCTTCTCTTCATTTTTTGTGAAAGGTGTGGCATCTGGCATTTGAAATGACTTGAGTTTGTAAATGAATTTGTTTTGTGCGCCGCTTGATTAAATAATTTTTCATTATTTACAAAATAAAAAACGCACAAGAGAAACGATGTCAAAGCAAAAACGATAAAGATACAATAAGCTGAAGTGTACGAAGTCACGGCAACGTCTGCGTTGCTTCTGCCAACGTTTTATCCTTGCGCTTGCTACTCAACGCGCGTCGTCGTGTTCCTTCGTTTTAATAAGTTTATTATAAACATCAACAATGGCGAACAAAACACTTGAAATCTTAAATGAAAAATCTTATCTTTAACCGGAAGCAACACACGACTTGTCATTTGTAAGGTGAATCCTTTTTGGCTTCAAGACGCATAAGACCAACAAAAAGTGAAGCAAAAACCAACGCCGCATGCGCTTCATTTGTGTCCATCAACAAGTCAATGTGGAAATATGCCCCGATGATTTTAGTGTAGTGTGCAAAATAAATGAGAAAAATACGCAAAAATTAAGGCGAAACATTTCATTATTTATTTTTATTTTTTTTTTCCATTATACAATTTTTTTTTACTGCAGCGCAATCACAAAAGCAAAAAAGAAATGGGAAAAATAAACAAAGACAACAAAATGGATTAAAAAATCACGCTTTGCGTCAACCGTCAATGTCAGAGAAGCGAAAAAAATAGAAAGGAAAAAAATAACAACAAAAAAACAGATACAAATAAATTCAGTCCATTTGTGTCATTCAGAGTTGTCAGAAATCGGCTTATGGCTGATATTTTGCGAGCCTGAAAGTATGCTATACAATTTTCTAGGAGCCCAACGTTTTAAGCTTTCTTAATGCACGCACACACACACACACACATATGTGGTCAATTTGTTGTGTTGCTCGTGAGGTAACTCGCAGTCATGCTTAAGACTAAAGTCAAACCAGGAAAAAAGCAGTGGCGTAATAACAAGGCGCCAGAGTGCCCAAAAGGCCAGGGCACGACGTATTGGATTGATAAGAACGCCTATGTTACACAGCTCACACACTACATATAAGGCACTTTAATGTTGAAAAAAGTAAAGCAAATTGTAAAAAGGGTGCCTGAAGGCGATTTTGAGTATAGTGAGTTTTAACGTTGTGCGTAAGACCGACCCGACACTCTTCACACAAAATATAAAGCGAAAAAGAACGAAACAAAATAAAATTTTTAACTTCAAAAACAATTTATAATTTTAAATTTCAGAAATTTTTTCAAAACGATTTTACGATTCGGAAAAGTAATCCAAAATTCACTCATTATTTATAAGGTCCGCTGGGAAGTTCAAGTAAACTGCTTGTGAAATATGTCACGGGCCCCGAATGGTATAGTAACGCCACTGGAAAAAAGGCTTAACTTCTTAAAAAGTCATTTGCTATGATGGTCGCTTCTTTTATTTGGCTTGCCGCCATTAACACTTCTTTGACGCTCTCAATAGATTTGCTTTGTGGAAAAGCGCCTGTCACCTTGTGACCTGCGTCACTTGAGGTTGACACATTTTCTCTTTGCTTTGCCCAGTCCAATTAGCATAGTTATTGATTTTGTTTTTTTGATTGAGGTGTCGCCCACATTGACAACTTCATTGTTCGACTTCATGGGAGTTTTTTTTTCATTTTGAATACAAACCTAGTTTGGCTATTTGAATGCGATAAAAATACCCATTGCGCAAATTAATAAACCGTCAGTTGACATTTGCATTTATTTACATGTCAAAAACAGCCAATTTGATTTTAATTTTCTATTGTCTTCTCTTCTACTTGCACAAAACCTTCTATTAAGTTAACAAGCTTTTGAGAAACTTAATTTTAATTAAGTTACAAGTAACTTAAGCTGATTGCAAGCACTTTATAAACACAAAACAATATGCACACAGTAAAATACACTTATACTTTAACACTATGCTACACAAATGCACTTTAGTTTTGGCCACTAAATGAAAACAAATTGACTTCACTAAGTCAATTTACGATCAATCAGTGCACTCAAAGTAGTCTTTCAAGTAGCCAAACACAAATTTACATGAAACAATAACAAGAACAACAACAAACAACAACAATTCCAGTTGTAAGTGCTATAAAGGCCAAGAGTGACAGAGACCAAGTAAATGGCAAAGATAAAACTTTATTTCTTGTGCAGTGGCAAAGCGCGAACTCATCGATTCGAAATCAAATTGTAAAGTTCAATATTAAATTGTTTGCAAATTGCACTTTTCTTTTTACACAAGAAGTTTGTTTTTGTTGAGAAAGTATCGCTGGACGTAAAAACGTAGCGTAGAAATCAAATTAGCACAGGCTGAGGCAAACTTATAGTTTTTGCACGGCAAATGATTTTGAGTTATTTGCTAGTAATTTTTTGTACGAACTTTAAGTTTTTCTCATACAACAAAAAAGTCGTTTTAAACGAGCGGGCCAAGAGCTTTATTGACTGAACAGACTCAGCAAAGTTTCTTGGAACTTCAGGAAAACAAATAAAATAAAAGACAACAACAAAAACAAAAAGCCAAAAGCAAGGCAGGCAAATCATATAACTTAATTTCTGAAATGATGCACACAGATTGAGTTGCACTCCACTGACAAGTCGACTTGAGTTGAGTTGAGTTCAGTTCAGTTGGGCTCTGTTGCGTTGCGTTGCGTTGAGTCAAGGCGATACTTGTACAGTTTCAACTGCCAAGCGGAACCAACGAACCAAACGTAACGAAAATCATAGCATTATGCGTTGTGTGCGTCTCCTGGTCTTTTGCTTCTCAGTTGCTATGCATAATTTTATAATATAATGAGCGCAAAATCAGCACACAACAGGAAGCAAAGGAAGTGCTTTACAATCAGTGCAACAGCAGGACTTTTACGGCTGCTGAAGCTGCACTGCCAGCGTCAGACGCGGCGACTGAACGGACGACAGGTGAATGACGCAACGTAGAAAGGCCAAGAAGCGTAGAACGTGGCAAATTGTATTGAAGACAAGCAAGTTTGGCCACAAGTCTGAGACCAACAACATGTATTGTTTTGTTTTTATTTTCACTTTCCTTTCCCACTCACGTTTCCATTGCCATGTTGCAAGAGGACACAAAGTAAATTGTAATATTACATTAACTTACCACAAAATTCGTTTAAACGAAGCGGAAATAATGTAAGCAAGTTTTTAGAAAAATTTATCTGATTTTCTTCTACTTTGCATTTGAGTTGCAGATTGCAAGGACTGCGGCAATGTAGGCGGTAAGCCAGTGAGCAGCAACAAAAATAAACAACCAACAACACCAAAGGACAATAATATTAAAACAAAAAAACAAAATAAAAACAATTTAAGATTAGTGAGCAACAAAAAAACTCAAAAGGCGGAAACAAATACAAATTTCAATAAATCTTAATAACAAGATCAACAAGATGCGCACACTAGCAAAGTCGGCTGGCTTACATAGCAACGAGGACGACCTAATGAACATGTCCAGTTTGGATATTGACAATAAAACCGATACCATTTACTCCATAAAACCGGACTTTTTTACAGAATGGTAAGTTTTAATACTTTCATTTTAAGTTCGTTATCTATCATGCTTTATTTTATGACATTTGCTGTTGGCATTGTTTGCCACCATGTTCAACAAATTTGCTTTAAACTTTATTCCATAAAATTAATTCCTGTCTGACATTTCTTTCTGACAACAAGGCGTCAGCGCAAGGATCGCGAGAAACTTTGTCATTCGATTTACAATCATTTTATCAATCACACCGAATGCAAACGTCTTTTGGATGCGGCCAAGCTTTATGGCGAGAATAGTGGGCCAATGCTATGGAACGACAATGGCAACGATCAGGTCGGCATGTACCAGAACATGAGCGCGAACGGCACGATCCAGCAGCTGGAGGACGGGCCTCAACTGGTGCTGCCACCGTTTGAGACCTGGCAGACAATCGCCATTGCTTTGTGTCTGCTCATCTGCATTATTCTGACTGTGGGAGGCAATATACTCGTGCTGTTGGCATTCATTGTCGATCGCAACATACGACAGCCAAGCAATTACTTTATTGCCTCATTGGCGGCCACGGATATGTTAATTGGTGAGATGTTTTTAACATTTTCTAAAAGGTTCCTTTTTATTAACAAAAGTTTTGATTGCATTCATAAAGGAACTGTGTCAATGCCCTTTTATACTGTTTACGTGCTGATGGGTTACTGGGATTTGGGTCCATTGCTCTGCGATCTTTGGCTGTCGGTCGATTACACGGTCTGTCTCGTCTCGCAGTATACGGTGCTACTCATTACGATCGATCGCTACTGCTCTGTGAAGATTGCCGCCAAGTATCGCAGCTGGCGCACAAAGAAACGTGTTATTTACATGGTGACCATCACTTGGATTATACCGGCACTGCTTTTCTTTATCTCGATTTTCGGCTGGGAGCATTTTACGGGCAAACGCGACTTGCTGCCGGGCCAGTGTGCCGTGCAATTTCTCAAAGATCCTGTCTTTAATACAGCGCTTATCATTGGTTACTATTGGACCACGTTGATTGTGCTCTTCGTGCTCTATGGCGGTATCTACAAGACGGCATATGAAATGCAGAAACGCAGCGAGGCTAAGCAACGCAAAATGCAATCCATGGTAGCGCTTAGCGCTGGTGCAATGTCCGGTATGGCAGGACACGCAGCTGGTATTGGCGTCATTGAGGAGAAGATATTAAAGACCAAAGTCGAGTTAGCTGGCTTGAATGAAGTCGATGCCGGCGCCTGTACGACGACTGTCAAGCGGCTGAGCGGCTCCGGTCAGGCCAATCCATTAGCGCAAGCGCAAGAGATTGTCAACGGCACTTTGAGTGCCGAGGTTGCGCTGGCAAATGAGCAACAAAGACGCGTTTCCGAAGCAAAAATTGAAGAAGCGAAGCGTGATTTGGTCGAAGCGGAGAAAAGCGAACGTTCGAGTAGTCCGGCATTCGATTCAGATGAGGAGAGCTCAGTGAATCAAGCACAACAATTGATCAATCAGCAGAAGATGGCCAATTTGCGCAAACGTTCATCGATTGGACTTGTTTTTGGCGCACAAGCCGCCTTGATAGCAACACGGAGTAAAGGTAATCTGAATCAGTGTACACCAACCTCCAAATCGAGTGAGGCAATGGCCTCCATCGGTATTGGTCATTCGCCAAAAACACAAATCCAAAACCAGAGCCAAAGTCATACAAACCTTCAACGTGCGCAGAGCAAAGAAGAAGTCGCTCACTATCATCCAACGGCAGTTGAGCGCCCAAAACGTACCTCTTGCTCCACACTCTCCCAGATCGTTGAGCATGAACGCCTTATTGATTTCCACACCAAAGCCAATCAACCTGCCACCGACGACGCCAAAAGTCCTTTGTCGCCCGTCGATATTGCACCGATCGAGGTACCGCGCGAACAGGTCCAACGGGGTCTCGTTCAGGCTATACTGCCACCGCCCGAGCAGTTCCAGTGCCCCTCACCCTTCTCTGATTATTCGGATCGACCCTTTGGCAATAGCTCCGGCAATAGTGAACTACAAATGACTTACGATTTGTTGACCAATAATTCTGAAATACGCTACATGGACGAAAGTTCCGTGATGATCGCCTCACCCACAACCAATGGAAGTCTTAGCTATTCACTTAACAATCCAACTTCGAGTATTCGATCCAAATCGGCAAATACAAATCGTGCTAGCCAACCACAGCAACAGCAGCAACAACAACAACAGCAAGTTCCCGCCGCGAATACCCTAACCAGTCCCACCGTGCTGCAGCAAGCGCTTCTCAAAGCGGCTGCTGCACAACAGCAACAACAAAACCAGCCACAGCCACAACACCAGCAGCAACGCCAACTACCACCACCACCAACACCACCCGTTACAGCCAGTAAGCACCAAAATGTCTCCCCCACCGCATCAACAGTATTACCCGTTATGGAAGCTGACAATAACAGTCAAAACACAGGGGACGCCACACAGGTTGAGATTGAACAACGTCTTCTTGTTTCGTACACAGGCATTGAAGACTTCGCCAAGGTGCGTCGCGAGAGTTGCATCGAAGCCATTTGCCTGCTGGACGTGCCCGGCGAAGTGAACAAATTGATCGACACAACTCCACGGCGCTGCTCTAGTCCACTCGAGAAGAGCAGCAAGGATGCGGCACTATACACAACCAATAGGCACCAAACAGCTACAAATGCAGCCGCTGGCACATCATCAATGGGCGTCGCAGCGCCCAATACACTGGAACGCATTGAGGAGCGTGAAACATCGGACATAACTAACAAAATGCCATCAACATCGGGCACCACCAGCACAGGCTCCACCTGTGGTCCGACAACAAATGCATCTGGCGCTGCTGCTGCCAATTTCCGGCCCGCTGCCGACGCTGCTAGCGCTGCTGGCGGCATTGGCAGACAGTCAAGTGGCAATAACGCGGACACAGATGGCACGAGTAGACGGAGCTCCAGCAAACGTGCGTTCATGCACTCCATTGGAAAGCATTTCAAGAGCAAGAAAGCACTGCCACTTGTCATCGGCGGTGGCCGTCAGAAGTCCAAATCAGAGAATCGTGCACGCAAAGCGTTCCGTACGATATCCTTCATACTGGGCTGCTTTGTGGCCTGCTGGACGCCATACCACGTGTTGGCACTGGTCGAGGGTTTTTGTCGCAATCCGCCATGCACCAATGAGCATCTATACATGTTCTCCTATTTTCTGTGCTATGCCAACAGTCCAATGAATCCATTCTGCTATGCGCTTGCCAATCAACAGTTCAAGAAGACCTTTACGCGCATTCTCAAAGGTGACTTACATATGACTTAAGCTAAACTTGCAAAGATGCAAAATCGACAGAAAATGGCGGCCAATTTTAACACCGTGTTTTAGTTGTTTCACATTTTTAGGTCAAAAGCAGCGTTACACATTCTTCTGAGCCCCAGAATGTAACGTTGCCGGTTTTTACTTCGAATTTAAAATACAAGTTTATTATTTTAAATTACACAAAACACGCTGTTAAATTCAAGGCCATCGTTAAAATAAAAACATATAATATAAAAAACCAAAAATTGTTCGATGCAAGTTTTCTAGGCAAAGTCAATTGCTTAAAGTGACCTTGTCATACACTGTATCAATTTATAATGATACCCTACACTTGGAAGAAATATAATTAGTGAAAAAAAGTAGTTAAGTAGCAAAAAATATTTGAAAAAATAACGCTTAAGTTTAAAAAATGTTTTAGACAATAATAAAAAATTAAATAAATTTAACAAAATAATCAATTTAGTACATAAGAAACAAAAATAAAACAAAAAACTTATTTAAATGTGCAATGTATACATATATGAATCTTTATATATAAAAATATATACATAAATAAAGCAAAATACATATTTATAAACATATCTACTCATAATAAAAAAAGTAACTTTAGTCAATAATAAAATATAGAAAAATAATAATAAAATAATGATAAAAAAGTAAAATACCAAAAGAAAATTAGATAAAAGTTCGACGAAAGACGAACAAAATAATGCTGTCTAACAATATATAGAAATATCTACACATGCGTATAAGAATGCATAATGTATTACATATACAAAAAAAAAAACATAAAAATTATGATTCCATATAAGAATTATAAAATAAAATTAAAAATAATAATAACCAAACATTGATGTCAATTTACGCGCGCAACTTTGCTGTGTATGAAAACTGTTCTGCAACACTGTATGTACTTGTACGATACTCTTTTGTTTTTAAATTATTTAAACCGTTTTTATTTTATCTTTCTTACCCAAGTCATTTCTTCGTTTGTTTTTATTTTTTAGGAAAATTAGATTCTTTATGGATTGAAAATTTATTAAGAATATGTTTATAAAATTGAAGCTGTTAATATAATAATTAATTTCCGCTTAAAATAAGTGAGATGTAACAAAACAATAATTATGAAATAATTAAATAAAGTATATTAGTAAAATGAAATGAAACATTTTTTTTTAATTTGATAATTTTGAAATCATACCACAAACAGAGCAGGCTTTGCATTGAATGTTGTGTTCAAAGCTCCCAACTCGAATGACACACAACGGGTCAACGGACACGATCATTCATTTCAAAAGAAGCCACCGAGCCACGCGATCGATAGTGGGAATACTTTTAATTATAACACACGGTGTGGAAGGAATTTTAAAAAATTTAGTATCGAAAGTGAATCCGAACCGTGCACAACGTACATTTGAAGCAAGACGCACAGAAATCGAGCTCACGCATTCTTTTGGTGCTAATCCAAAGTACAAAGCTAATTACAAATTAATTCAAGCATTGGTTAACCCTCTGAACTGCGGCCAGCAGCGCTTGTGATTTAATTTTACATAAATCGGTTTATTACAAATACAGAATGGAGTCATTGATACGTATAGTGGCGGTACTTCTAATGCCGATAGCCACCATTCTGAAGACGATAATGGATTGGCTGTTGCCGAAGGTCAAGCCAACATATCCAGCGATAAGTAAACAGATTTTGACAAAATCAGTGAGAGATTTGGTGCATTCATTGCGTCGAAAAGAAGTGACCTCATTGGAGTTGGTGGGCGCATACATAGAACGCATTAAGGTGGTTAATGCAGCGCTAAACGCTGTCGTCGATGAACGCTATGAACAGGCCATTAAGGAAGCGAATCACGCTGACAATCTAATTAGCAAAGCGAAGAATGAATTCGAGCTATTGCAGCTTTTCACGCACTATCCTTTACTGGGCATACCATTTACAGTGAAGGAGTCTTGCGGGGTCAAGGGCATGTCATACACAGTAGGCAGCGTAGTGCGTAAAAATATACGTTGTCCGAAGGACAGTGAAACCGTCGAATTGCTGCGCGCCGCTGGCGCCATTCCACTCGTAGTATCCGCTAATCCCGAATTCTGTTTGAGTTTCGAAACAAATACGCACACGCATGGCAAATGTTTGAATCCGTATGATCAGCGTCGCACATCCGGTGGTTCCTCAGGTGGCGAAGGGGCGCTCTGTGGCAGTGGTGCAACATTGTTTGGTCTGGCTTCGGACATTAGCGGCTCAATTCGTTTGCCAGCAATGTTCTGTGGCGTGTTTGGGCACAAGCCCACCGGCGGCTTAGTGTCGGTCAAAGGTCACTTTCCAAGCTCAGCGCACGATAAAAACTTTCCCAATTACTTGCAAATGGGTCCAATAACACGCTTTGCACGTGATCTACCTCTGCTACTGGAAATCATGGCAGGCGCCAACAAACATAAACTGAAGTTAGACGAACAAGTCCAATTGAAAGACATTAAGGTGAGTTAAACTATTAAATATATATATATATATTCATTAATGAACTATTACTTTTAGATTTACTATGCATATGGCTATACCGGTTTGAATGGCTGGACACATCCGCCGGTTGACGTTGACATCAAAGTGGCGATTTCAAATGCCGTAAAGTGCTTTGAGAAGTTCGGCAATGAAACCCAAGAGGTTGTTTGCATATTGATATATTTAATCAAAAACCATTTACTAAAAATCATATGATTTATACTTTTAGTTAGATGTAGGTTTTCTGCACAATTCTATGGAAATCACTGCCGTCGGCTTGGTTGACCTTGAGGGCATACCTAGCATTGTGACACAGCATGCCTCACGCGCACCTTCGCTTAAAATGTTGATCATTGAACTTTTCAATAGTTTTATCGGTCATTCACTTTTTACAAAGGAGGCGCTAATGGTTGAGGTAATGCAACGTTTTAATGGCGGCATCTGGCCATCGCACATGGCGTGTTATCGCGAGGAACGCGAAAAACTTAAAACATATTTAAGTGTAAGCCATTAAATTTTTAAATACATCATAACATAAAAAGTAACTTACTTGCTTATATAGGAACTCCTCGGCACACATGGCGTACTCTTTTTGCCCACATTTCATACCAGCGCGCTACACTTTCATACCTCAATGTTACACTTTAGCGGCATCGACGGCTTGTTGCTCTATAATATTCTAGGCTTTCCGGCTACGCATGTGCCCATGGGTCTTGATAAACGAGGACTGCCGATTGGCTTTCAGATCATAGCAGCTCCGTATCAGGACAAACTTTGCCTCCAGCTTGCAGCGGAATTGGAAGGCGCTTTCGGCGGCTGGGTACCGCCTCTGCCAAATAATTTTGACGATTAACAGAAAAAGCAGCAATTAAAAATTTATCATTTTTTCCTATCAAACATCTTTTTTCACTTTGCAAGTTTTTTTTTTTTATTAGGGTTAATGGTTGAGATTAAAGTTTATCGTTAACAATGTTACTGTTGTGTTTTTCTCGTTGTTTTTTGTTTTTTTGTTTGTTTTTGTTTTCAGTTTCATTTAGAACACTCGTCACGATAAGATTATTTAGCTCGCCACTGCACGCAAACTGCTCTGGTCAACCAGTTTGATTTTGTGCTTCGACGCGTGCAGTATGGAATTCTTTTTACGATTTCTAGTTGTTTTATTTCGATTTATATCGTTTGTGCTCACGTTGCTGGGCTTTTCACAAGAAGGCAATAAAAATGCAAAACAATTACCGCCAATTGAGAACAATCTATTGAAACTCAGCATAAGAGAGTTGCAACAGAAATTGCGTAATCGAAAAGTAAGCATACAACGCCATATAAATCTGTTTTGACGTCACTATTACTTAAGTATTTGTGTTTCAGTTAACTTCGGTCGAACTTGTCGAGGCGTACATAGAGCGTATTAAAGCTGTAAACCCGTTGCTCAACGCCGTCATCGCCGATTGTTTTGCGGCAGCGCTCGCTGAAGCGAAACGTGTAGACAAACTTATACTCGCACAGCCTACGGATGCCGACCTCGAGAAGCTGTTTACCCAACAACCCCTACTTGGCTTGCCAATGACAGTGAAAGAGTCGTGCGCCTTGAGCGGCATGTCGTTCGAAATTGGCAGCTTGGCGCGCTCAGGCTTAAAAGCGAAAGCAGATGGTACGACAGTTAAGCGTCTGCGAGACGCTGGTGCCATACCGCTACTGGTGTCGGCCACTCCAGAGCTCTGTTACAGTATTGAGTCTTTTAGTTATACAAATGGCAGATGCTTAAATCCACACAACTTAAACCGCACGCCGGGTGGTTCATCCGGTGGCGAGGTGAGTGTGCCATTTGTGTTTATGAATTTTGAAGTGTAAATCTGAAGCTTTCATTTAAAATAGGGCGCTTTAAACGGCGCAGGTGCTTCTCTATTTGGCGTTGGCTCTGATATTGGCGGTTCCATACGTATACCGAGTCTTTTCTGCGGTATTTTTGGTCACAAGCCCACTGGGGGCGTGGTATCTGTGGAAGGTCACTTTCCTGATTCGAACGACGAAGATATTGAACAGTACTTGCAATTGGGTCCAATGACACGTTTTGCCTGTGACTTGAACACGCTTCTCGAAATTATGGCTGGCAATAATGCCAGCAAATTGTCACTTCACGAATCCATCGACATAAAGAAGATACGCGTGCATTCCGCACTAGGTTTTGACGGCCTGAATGGTTTAATACATGCTTCCGTTGATCCTGATATGAAAGATGCCGTACTACGTGCAACCAAGCACTGTGAAAGTCTCGGTATAGCTGTGGGTAACGCATCGTTCAGGGGTTTACAAAACTCAACGGAGATTGGGTTTTCTGGCATTGCCCGTTTGAAAACTATGCCGCATCTCATCGATGAAAACAATAACTGGCATGTGTTGGCCACACTTAAAGAGATTGTTAAAAGTTTAGCCGGCCATTCGAAGTACACATTCAACAGCTTGAACTTTGAGTTGCTGCGCCGCACGAATGCATTCATGTCAGAGGAAAAACTGGCCAAATACGCCCTGGAAGGGGAACAATTAAAGAAGGAGTTCATTGTGAGTACATTAATGATTGCCCTTGGTCGCTTTATGCTAATTTACCATTTTATTCGCAGGCTCTTCTCGGCTCTGATGGCGTCCTACTGTTTCCAACTCTACATGTGCCAGCAATACCACACAACAGTTCGATGACAGGTGCCATGTGGGGCGTTGACTACACGCTTATATTTAATATTCTCGGCTTGCCTGTGACGCACGTGCCGATGGGACTCGGTCGTGAAGGATTGCCAGTTGGCATTTCAGTAATTGCAGCCCCTTATCAGGACCGGCTTTGCATTCGCATGGCTCAGGAATTAGAAGAAGCATTCGGCGGCTGGGTGCCGCCTCAATGCAATTGAACACAAAATAAATGTTAACACTTAAACGTTGGTTTTGGGACTAGGTCTCTATTTTTGTTTAGTTTTATTCAATAAAAATTTATATCACGAAATAATATTGATAATTTGCACGATTCTTCACGTTACAGTTATAAACCAAATTTCGCAACGGAATGAAGAAATTGAGACATTACATTTTCTAAAATCATATATTAAGCGACATATGCACCGATTAATCAGATTATTCAACCGCTCAAGCCGGGTCTTACGATAAATAAATGACTAATTTTTTAGCAGCTAAACTGTAATTGGATCTGCATGTCTGCAAACTTTCGGCTCGGAATCCGTTAGGTGATTTTGTGCGAGAAACGCAGAGAAGAAGGGGATTTGCGTTGCGATTTGATCAATATTTAAGTTGGCACGTGTGCCAATCAATGCCTGCATGTCTTGTCGCAGTACTTGGAAACGCTCTGCTAGCTTCTTTTGGTGTTTTTTCTTCGAGTAGAATTTCTCCAACTCAGTTGTACATTTGGCCGACAAATAATGATAAATAAATATCTATTGTATGAATTTCTGAAGTAGATTATCATCAATTGTGGTCATTTAAACTTGCAATTCGGTTGAAAGATTCAATGTACTAAAAATAAAAACATAATTATTTTAAGAAAGTATGAATACAACCAGAATTTTACCGAGTGTAGAGTTCATTCAATGTTCTCAAATATGTTTCTTCGTACATCTTGTCTTCTAGCTTAGTCATCGCATATTGATGAAGCTTCAGTTGGTAAATGTTCAAAATAAACTTTGACATAACCTGATTTGGATTTGCAGACTTGTTAAATAATTTCATAATTGTGCTTGGCACATGGGACCAAGACTGATAAATATTTCCTTGCCGCTATAAGGTGTCATTTGGCTTTGTTCAATAATACCGTCTATGCACTGTGTATAACCTTTAGATTCCATCAGAATCTTAGCCAGTCTCTTCATTTTTGCAATATCTTCACACTGGCAAACTCTTCGTCCAGACGGCGCTTAACTTCATCATACTTCTTTTCCATTTTCTTTTTCGGTTCTGAAAATTTTGTCGTTGGGAGGCCTTGCGAAATTGCATACAATTTCTGTATAACATCACCATCTTTATACAGACTTTCCGGTTCAGTATAGATGTCATTTACAATTGGTCCAGCGACTAACAATTCCGTCATGTAACTCAATAACTTTTGTTCTTAAACAGATCGACTTCGTGGTGTGTTTACATTTTCCAGTTGTTCACCTAAATGTATAATTTTCAATCAAGCTGTACAAACCAATCCAGTGCAACCTAATGACGATCTTGCAGTTTCGAAGCGTTTTTTGCATAAGACTCCTGCTCTTTGCGCAACGAATCCTCTAGACGTTCACATTTTGCTTGTTGCAGTATTTTCAAGTTCTTGATTGTTGTATAAATGTGTCTTGCAAGGCAAGCGGATTGAATTCCTCACTGCTGCTTAGTTCATTGTTGGCTCGCCATGTCAGTCGCTCAATGAATTTGAAGACCTCGAAGGGTTGCTGATGACAACAAACATTAGTTGAAATTTTCAATTAGGTTCAAATCTTAAAAATAAGTTCACCTGTTCGAATTCATCGATATATAGGGATAGCATGTTGGAATTACTTCAATTTGGAGTATTAAATTAGTAATAAATACAAGTCGTAAATCAAAAAATTTAACGCCTGGCGCCAATTAGAAATATGTGATATTTCACAGTGATTGAGCAGCTCGTTAAAAGTGATTGGAATCACTGCAAACTTTCAGTATGCCGAATTATATTTTATTAATGTTTTAATGTGTTCAATAAATTTATTTATTTATTTTATTATTTATTTATTAATTAATAACGGAATCCGTCATGTTTGTTGCGAGAAACGCAAAGAAGAAGGGGATAGTGACTCAAAAGAGTCGCCGAAAAAAGGAACTTTCCTAGAAACGGAGGAACGGGAAAAATGCATATGAAATGCACCGCGACATACGACAATTCAATATTGCGCTCGCCGCGTCAAGACAGAGTCATCCGTTTGCATGGGAGAGTAATTCGCTCTCTCGGCTCTCACGAGGCAGAGTAGTCAAGTCACCAGACACTGAGCATTGCCTCACCAATGTTAATGGCTTTTTTCGCCTATTTTAGATGCCAAAATTTTTATTTAGCATCTATTTTGTCTTTTGGATGGATGTTGCACCATTTGTACTTTTGATCTGATCAATTTCCTAGTAAAGTAGTGCGTGATGAATGAATGGTGCGAAGAAGTCGACAGGGTGTCAGCAAAAGAGGCACTTGTGCGTCGAAATGGCACACTGGCGTCTGTATTTACATGGAAGAAGAAAAAGGCTAACAGCTAAAAGTACCCCTGGCTCAATGTCGCTTCGAGTTACACGGACAGTTGGGCTAGGTCAATATTGGTGACTCGAGCGATACGT
>JBAMBP010001144.1:0-11735 GCA_037044515.1 Phortica magna
TTTTCCCGCCGCTTTTTTTTACCGAAATTTTTCCCTCTGTTTTCCCCCGTTTTCACACTGTTTTTCCGCCGATTTACCGCCACTTTCCCGCTGTTTTCACGCCATTTTCACCCCGTTTTCCCGCTGTTTTCCCTCGTTTTTCCGCAATTTTTCCATCTGTTTCCCCCATTTTCCCGTTGTTTTTCCGCCATTTTTCCTTCTGTTTTCACCCGTTTCACGCCTTTTTTCCCTCTGTTTTCACCCGTTTTCACGCTGTTTTTCCGCCATTTTTCCCTCTGTTTTCCCCCGTTTTCACGCTGTTTGTCCGCCATTTTTCCCTATGTTTTCCATCGTTATCCCGTTTTTCGTCTGTTTTCAGCCGTTTCCGCTGTTTTGCACGCCGTTTTCCCCCGTTTTCCCACCGTTTTTCCGTCGTTTTCCGCATTTTTCCCGCTGTTTTCCCGCAATTTTTCCCTCTGTTTTACCCCGTTTTCTCGCCGTTTTCACGACATTTTTCCCTCTGTTTTCCCCCGTTTTCACACTGTTTTTCCGCTCTTTTCCCGATGTTTTCCCGCTGTTTTTCCTTCTATTTTCAGCCATTTTCCGCTGTTTTTCCCGCCATTTTTCCTTCTGTTTTCCCACCGTTTTCCGTTGTTTTCCCGCCGTTTTCCGTTGTTTTTCCCGCCGTTTTTCCCACTGTTTTCCCACCGCTTTTCCATCTGTTTTTGCCGTTTTTCCCGCCGTTTTCCCGCCATTTTTCCCTGTTTTTTCCCCCGTTTTCACACTGTTTTTCCGCTCTTTTCCCGATGTTTTCCCGCTGTTTTTCCTTCTATTTTCAGCCGTTTTCCGCTGTTTTTCCCGCCGTTTTTCCACAATTTTTTCCTCTGTTTTCCCCGTTTTCCCACCGTTTCTCCGTCGTTTTCCGCATTTTTCCCGCTGTTTTCCCTCAATTTTTCCCTCTGTTTTACCCCGTTTTCTCGCCGTTTTCACGACATTTTTCCCTCTGTTTTCCCCCGTTTTCACACTGTTTTTCCGCTCTTTTCCCGATGTTTTCCCGCTGTTTTTCCTTCTATTTTCAGCCGTTTTCCGCTGTTTTTCCCGCCGTTTTTCCACAATTTTTTCCTCTGTTTTCCCCGTTTTCCCACCGTTTCTACGTCGTTTTCCGCATTTTTCCCGCTGTTTTCCCTCAATTTTTCCCTCTGTTTTACCCCGTTTTAACGCCGTTTTCCCAACGTTTTTCCATCTGTTTTCCCCCGTTTTCACACTGTTTTTCCGCTCTTTTCCCGATGTTTTCCCGCTGTTTTTCCTTCTATTTTCAGCCATTTTCCGCTGTTTTTCCCGCCATTTTTCCTTCTGTTTTCCCACCGTTTTCCGTTGTTTTCCCGCCGTTTTCCGTTGTTTTTCCCGCCGTTTTTCCCACTGTTTTCCCACCGCTTTTCCATCTGTTTTTGCCGTTTTTCCCGCCGTTTTCCCGCCATTTTTCCCTCTTTTTTCCCCCGTTTTCCCGCTGTTTTCCCGCCATTTTTCCCTCTGTTTTCCCCCGTTTTCCCGTCTGTTTTCCGCTCTTTTTTCGATGTTTCCCGCTGTTTTTCCTTCTATTTTCAGCCATTTTCCGCAGTTTTTCTCGCCATTTTTCCTTCTGTTTTCCCACCGTTTTCCGTTGTTTTCCCGCCGTTTTCCGTTGTTTTTCCCGCCGTTTTTCCCACTGTTTTCCCACCGCTTTTCCATCTGTTTTTGCCGTTTTTCCCGCCGTTTTCCCGCCATTTTTCCCTCTTTTTTCCCCCGTTTTCCCGCTGTTTTCACGCCATTTTTCCCTCTGTTTTCCCCCGTTTTCCCGTCTGTTTTCCGCTCTTTTTTCGATGTTTCCCGCCGTTTTTCCTTCTGTTATCAGCCATTTTCCGCTGTTTTTCCCGCCGTTTTCTTGCCGCTTTACCCTCTGTTTTCCCCCGTTTCCCACTGTTTTTCCCGCTGTTTTCCCGCCGTTTTTTCCACTGTTTTCCAACCATTCTCCCTCTGTTTTCCCCCGTTTTCCCGTCTGTTTTCCGCTCTTTTTTCGATGTTTCCCGCTGTTTTTCCTTCTATTTTCAGCCATTTTCCGCTGTTTTTCCCGCCATTTTTCCTTCTGTTTTCCCACCGTTTTCCGTTGTTTTCCCGCCGTTTTCCGTTGTTTTTCCCGCCGTTTTTCCCACTGTTTTCCCACCGCTTTTCCATCTGTTTTTCGCCGTTTTTCCCGCCGTTTTCCCGCCATTTTTCCCTCTTTTTTCCCCCGTTTTCCCGCTGTTTTCCCGCCATTTTTCCCTCTGTTTTCCCCCGTTTTCCCGTCTGTTTTCCGCTCTTTTTTCGATGTTTTCCCGCTGTTTTTCCTTCTATTTTCAGCCATTTTCCGCAGTTTTTCTCGCCATTTTTCCTTCTGTTTTCCCACCGTTTTCCGTTGTTTTCCCGCCGTTTTCCGTTGTTTTTCCCGCCGTTTTTCCCACTGTTTTCCCACCGCTTTTCCATCTGTTTTTGCCGTTTTTCCCGCCGTTTTCCCGCCATTTTTCCCTCTTTTTTCCCCCGTTTTCCCGCTGTTTTCCCGCCATTTTTCCCTCTGTTTTCCCCCGTTTTCCCGTCTGTTTTCCGCTCTTTTTTCGATGTTTCCCGCCGTTTTTCCTTCTGTTATCAGCCATTTTCCGCTGTTTTTCCCGCCGTTTTCTTGCCGCTTTACCCTCTGTTTTCCCCCGTTTCCCACTGTTTTTCCCGCTGTTTTCCCGCCGTTTTTTCCACTGTTTTCCAACCATTCTCCCTCTGTTTTCTCCCGTTTTCCCGTTGTTTTTCCCGATGTTTTCCCGATGTTTTCCCACCGTTTTTCCGTCGTTTTCCCGCCGTTTTTCCGCCATTTTTCCCTCTGTTTTCCCCCGTTTTCCCGCTGTTTTCACGCCGATTTTCCATCGTTTCCCGCTGTTTTTCCCGCTGTAATCCCGCCGATTTTCCGCCGTGTTTCCCGATGTTTTCACGCCATTTTTCCCTCTGTTTTTCCCCGTTTCCCGCTGTTTTCCCACCTATTTTCCCGCTGTTTACCCGCCGATTTTTCATCGTTTCCCGCTGTTTTTCCCGCTGTAATCCCAACGATTTTCCGCCGTTTTACCCGCTGTTTTCACGCCATTTTTCCCTCTGTTTTCCCCCGTTTTCACGCAGTTTTTCCGCTCTTTTCCCGATGTTTTCACCCGTTTCACGCCTTTTTTCCCTCTGTTTTCACCCGTTTTCACGCTGATTTTCCGACATTTTTCCCTCTGTTTTCCCCCGTTTTCACGCTATTTTCCCTCCGTTTTTCCGTCGTTTTCCGCTCTTTTCCCCATGTTATCACGCCATTTTTCCCTTCGTTTTTTTCCGCTGTTTTTCCGCCATTTTCCCCTCTGTTTTCCCCCGTTTTCACGCCCTTTTTCCGTCTGTTTTCAGCCATTTTCCGCTGTTTTTCCCGCCTTTTTCCCGCAATTTTTCCCACTGTTTTCCCTTGTTTTCACGCTGTTTTTTCACCATTTTTCCCTCTGTTTTTCCCGCTGTTTTCCCGCCATTTTCCCCTCTGTTTTCCCCCGTTTTCACGCAGTTTTTCCGCTCTTTTCCCGATGTTTTCACCCGTTTCACGCCTTTTTTCCCTCTGTTTTCACCCGTTTTCACGCTGATTTTCCGACATTTTTCCCTCTGTTTTCCCCCGTTTTCACGCTGTTTTCCCTCCGTTTTTCCGTCGTTTTCCGCTCTTTTCCCCATGTTATCTCGCCATTTTTCCCTCTGTTTTTTCCGCTGTTTTTCCGCCATTTTCCCCTCTGTTTTCCCCCGTTTTCCCGCCCTTTTTCCGTCTGTTTTCAGCCATTTTCCGCTGTTTTTCCCGCCTTTTTCCCGCAATTTTTCCCACTGTTTTCCCTTGTTTTCACGCTGTTTTTTCACCATTTTTCCCTCTGTTTTTCCCAATGTTTTCCCACCATTTTTCCTTCTGTTTTCAGCCATTTTCCGCTGTTTTTCCCGCCATGTTTCCCCCGTTTTCCCGCTGTTTTCACGCCATTTTTCCCTCTTTTTTCCCCCGTTTTCACGCCGTTTTCCCGACATTTTTCCCGCTGTTTTCCCCCGTTTTCGCGTCCTTTTTCCGTCTGTTTTCAGCCATTTTCCGCTGTTTTTCCCAGCGTTTTCCCGCCATTTTTCCCACTGTTTTCCCTTGTTTTCACGCTGTTTTTTCACCATTTTTCCCTCTGTTTTTCCCGCTGTTTTCCCGCCATTTTTCCTTCTGTTTTTAGCCGTTTTCCGCTGTTTTTCCGCCGTTTTTCCACCATTTTTCCCTCTGTTTTACCCCGTTTTCCCACCGTTTTTCCGTCGTTTTCCGCATTTTTCCCGCTGTTTTCCGCAATTTTTCCCACTGTTTTACTCCGTTTTCCCACCGTTTTCCCGACATTTTTCCCTCTGTTTTCCCGCCGTTTTTCACACTGTTTTCCCACCGCTTTTCCATCTGTTTTGCCGTTTTTCCTACCGTTTCCCGCCATTTTTCCTTCTTTTTTCCCCCGTTTTCCCGCCGTTTTTCCGTCCTTTTCCACCGTTTTTCCCACTGTTTTTCCGACATTTTCCCCTCTGTTTTCCCCCGTTTTCACGCAGTTTTTCCGCGTTTTTCCCGATGTTTTCACCCGTTTCACCCCTTTTTTCCCTCTGTTTTCACCCGTTTTCCGGTTGTTTTCCCACCGTTTTTCCGTCGTTTTCCGCTCTTTTCCCCATGTTATCTCGCCATTTTTCCCTTCGTTTTTTTCCGCTGTTTTTCCGCCATTTTCCCCTCTGTTTACCCCCGTTTTCCCGCCCTTTTACCGTCTGTTTTCAGCCATTTTCCGCTGTTTTTCCCGCCTTTTTCCCGCAATTTTTCCCACTGTTTTCCCTTGTTTTCACGCTGTTTTTTCACCATTTTTCCCTCTGTTTTTCCCGCTGTTTTCCCGCCATTTTCCCCTCTGTTTTCCCCCGTTTTCACGCAGTTTTTCCGCTCTTTTCCCGATGTTTTCACCCGTTTCACGCCTTTTTTCCCTCTGTTTTCACCCGTTTTCACGCTGATTTTCCGACATTTTTCCCTCTGTTTTCCCCCGTTTTCACGCTGTTTTCCCTCCGTTTTTCCGTCGTTTTCCGCTCTTTTCCCCATGTTATCTCGCCATTTTTCCCTCTGTTTTTTCCGCTGTTTTTCCGCCATTTTCCCCTCTGTTTTCCCCCGTTTTCCCGCCCTTTTTCCGTCTGTTTTCAGCCATTTTCCGCTGTTTTTCCCGCCTTTTTCCCGCAATTTTTCCCACTGTTTTCCCTTGTTTTCACGCTGTTTTTTCACCATTTTTCCCTCTGTTTTTCCCGCTGTTTTCCCGCCATTTTTCCTTCTGTTTTCAGCCGTTTTCCGCTGTTTTTCCCGCCGTTTTTCCACCATTTTTCCCTCTGTTTTACCCCGTTTTCCCACCGTTTTTCCGTCGTTTTCCGCATTTTTCCCGCTGTTTTCCCGCAATTTTTCCCACTGTTTTACCCCGTTTTCCCACCGTTTTCCCGACATTTTTCCCTCTGTTTTCCCGCCGTTTTTCCCACTGTTTTCCCACCGCTTTTCCATCTGTTTTTGCCGTTTTTCCCACCGTTTTCCCGCCATTTTTCCCTCTTTTTTTCCCCCGTTTTCCCGCCGTTTTTCCGTCCTTTTCCACCGTTTTTGCCACTGTTTTCCAACCATTTTCCCTCTGTTTTCCCCCGTTTTCCCCCGTTTACACACCGTTTTCCGTCGTTTTCCGCTCTTTTCCCGCTGTTTTCACGCCGTTTTCCCTCTGTTTTCCCCCGTTTTCCCAATGTTTTCCCACCATTTTTCCTTCTGTTTTCAGCCATTTTCCGCTGTTTTTCCCGCCATGTTTCCCCCGTTTTCCCGCTGTTTTCACGCCATTTTTCCCTCTTTTTTCCCCCGTTTTCACGCCGTTTTCCCGACATTTTTCCCGCTGTTTTCCCCCGTTTTCGCGCCCTTTTTCCGTCTGTTTTCAGCCATTTTCCGCTGTTTTTCCCAGCGTTTTCCCGCCATTTTTCCCTCTGTTTTCCCCCGTTTTCACGCAGTTTTTCCGCTCTTTTCCCGATGTTTTTCCGATGTTTTCCCGCCGTTTTTCCTTCTGTTTTCAGCCATTTTCCGCTGTTTTTCCCGCCGTTTTTCCCGCCATTTTTCCCTCTGTTTTCCCGCCGTTTTCCCGCCGTTTTTCCGTCGTTTTCCACCTGTTTTCCGCTGTTTTCCCGCCGCTTTTCCCGCTGTTTTCCGCCGTTTTTCCCACTGTTTTCCCGACGTTTTTCCCTCTGTTTTCCCCCGTTTTCACCGCTCCGCTTTTTCCCACTGTTTTCCCGCCGTTTTTCCCGCTGTTTTCCCGACCATTTTTCCCTCTGTTTTCCCCTCTGTTTTCCGCCATTTTTCCCTCTGTTTTCACCCGTTTCACGCCTTTTTCCCTCTGTTTTCACCCGTTTTCACGCTGTTTTTCCGATATTTTTCCATCTGTTTTCCCCCGTTTTCACGCTGTTTGTCCGCCATTTTTCCCTATGTTTTCCATCGTTATCCCGTTTTTCCCGTCTGTTTTCAGCCGTTTTCCCGCTGTTTTTCACGCCGTTTTCCCGCCATTTTTCCCTCTGTTTTCACCCGTTTCACGCCTTTTTTCCGTCTGTTTTCACCCGTTTTCACGCTGATTTTCCGACATTTTTCCCTCTGTTTTCCCCCGTTTTCACGCTGTTTTCCCTCCGTTTTTCCGTCGTTTTCCGCTCTTTTCCCCATGTTATCTCGCCATTTTTCCCTTCGCTTTTTTCCGCTGTTTTTCCGCCATTTTCCCCTCTGTTTTCCCCCGTTTTCCCGCCCTTTTTCCGTCTGTTTTCAGCCATTTTCCGCTGTTTTTCCCGCCTTTTTCCCGCAATTTTTCCCACTGTTTTCCCTTGTTTTCACGCTGTTTTTTCACCATTTTTCCCTCTGTTTTTCCCGCTGTTTTCCCGCCATTTTTCCCTCTGTTTTCCCCCGTTTTCACGCAGTTTTTCCGCTCTTTTCCCGATGTTTTCACCCGTTTCACGCCTTTTTTCCCTCTGTTTTCACCCTACGTTTTCCCGCATTTTCCCTCTGTTTTCCCCCGTTTTCCGCTGTTTTCCCGCCGTTTTTCCGTCGTTTTCCGCTCTTTTCCCCATGTTTCTCGCCATTTTTCCCGCTGTTTTTTCCGCTGTTTTCCCGCCATTTTTCCCTCTGTTTTCCCCCGTTTTCCCGCCCTTTTTCCGTCGTTTTCCGCCATTTTCCGCTGTTTTCCCGCCATTTTTCCCACTGTTTTTCCCTCTGTTTTCCGCTGTTTTCCCGCCATTTTTCCCTCTGTTTTCCCGCTGTTTTCCCGCCATTTTTCCTTCTGTTTTCAGCCATTTTCCGCTGTTTTTCCCGCCGTTTTTCCCCGTTTTCCCTCTGTTTTCCCCGTTTTCCCACCGTTTTTCCCTCTGTTTTCCGCCGTTTTCCCGCTGTTTTTCCGCCATTTTTCCCTCTGTTTTCACCCGTTTTCCCACTGTTTTCCCGCCATTTTTCCCTCTGTTTTCCCCCGTTTTCCCGCTGTTTTCCCACCGTTTTCCATCTGTTTTCGCCGTTTTTCCCACCGTTTTCCCGCCATTTTCCCTTTTTTTCCCGCCGTTTTCCCACCGTTTTTCCCTCTTTTTCCACCGTTTTCCCGCTGTCCCGTCGTTTTCCCCCGTTTTCGCGCCCTTTTTCCTGTCTGTTTTCAGCCACTTTCCGCTGTTTTTCCCTGCGTTTTCCCGCCATTTTTCCCTCTGTTTTCCCCCGTTTTCACGCAGTTTTTCCGCTCTTTTCCCGATGTTTTTTCGATGTTTTCCGCCGTTTTTCCTTCTGTTTTCAGCCATTTTCCGCTGTTTTTCCCGCCATGTTTCCCCGGCTTTCCCGCTGTTTTCACGCCATTTTTCCTTCTTTTTCCCCCGTTTTGACGCTGTTTCCCCGCCGTTTTCCGCTGTTTCCCCACCGTTTTTCCCACTGTTTTCCCGCCGCTTTTCCACCCGTTTTCACACTGCTTTTCCGCCGATTTACCACCACTTTCCCGCTGTTTTCCCGCCATTTTCCCCCGTTTTCCCGCTGTTTTCCGCGTTTTCCGCCATTTTCTCTCTGTTTTCCCCCATTTTCCCGTTGTTTTTCCGCCATTTTTCCCTCTGTTTTCACCCGTTTCACGCCTTTTTTCCCTCTGTTTTCACCCGTTTTCATGCTGTTTTCCCGCCATTTTTCCCACTGTTCTCCCCCGTTTTCACGCCTTTTCCCCCTCTGTTTTCCCCAGCTTTCCGGCCGTTTTTCCCTCGTTTTCCGCTGTTTTTCCCGCCGTTTTCCCGCCATTTTTCCCTCTGTTTTCCCACCGTTTTCCGTTGTTTTCCCCTCCCTTTATCCCACTGTTTTCCCACCGCTTTTCTATCTGTTTCCGCCGTTTTTCCCACCGCTTTTCCATCTGTTTTCCGCCGTTTTTCCCTCTGTTTTCCCGCAATTTTTCCCTCTGTTTTCACCCGTTTTCCGGTTGTTTTCCCACCGTTTTTCCGTCGTTTTCCACTCTTTTCCCCATGTTTTCCCGCCATTTTTCCTTCTGTTTTTCCCGCTGTTTTTCCGTCATTTTCCCCTCTGTTTTCAGCCATTTTCCGCTGATTTTCCCGCCGTTTTCCCGCCATTTTTCCCTCTGTTTTCCCCCGTTTTCACGCAGTTTTTCCGCTCTTTTCCCGATGTTTTTCCGATGTTTTCCCGCCGCTTTTCCATCTGTTTTCCACAGTTTTTCCCGCTGTTTTACCGAAATTTTTCCCTCTGTTTTCCCCCGTTTTCACACTGTTTTTCCGCCGATTTACCACCACTTTCTCGCTGTTTTCCCGCCATTTTCCCCCCGTTTTCCCGCTGTTTTCCACGTTTTCCGCCATTTTCTCTCTGTTTTCCCCCATTTTCCCGTTGTTTTTCCGCCATTTTCCCCTCTGTTTCCCCCCGTTTTCACGCCCTTTTTCCGTCTGTTTTCAGCCATTTTCCGCTGTTTTTCCCGCCTTTTTCCCGCAATTTTTCCCACTGTTTTCCCTCGTTTTCACGCTGTTTTTTCACCATTTTTCCCTCTGTTTTCCCGCTGTTTTCCCGCCATTTTTCCTTCTGTTTTCAGCCGTTTTCCGCTGTTTTTCCCGCCGTTTTTCAACCATTTTTCCCTCTGTTTTCCCCCGTTTCCCGCTGTTTTCCCACCTATTTTCCCGCTGTTTACCCGCCGATTTTTCATCGTTTCCCGCTGTTTTTCCCGCTGTAATCCCAACGATTTTCCGCCGTTTTACCCGCTGTTTTCACGCCATTTTTCCCTCTGTTTTCCCCCAATTTCCCGTCTGTTTTCCGCTCTTTTTCCGATGTTTTCCCGCCGTTTTTCCTTCTGTTATCAGCCATTTTCCGCTGTTTTTCCCGCCGTTTTCCCGCCGCTTTACCCTCTGTTTTCCCCCGTTTCCCACTGTTTTTCCCGCTGTTTTCCCACCGTTTTTCCGTAGTTTCCCGCCGTTTTTTCCACTGTTTCCAACCATTTTCCCTCTGTTTTCTCCTGTTTTCCCGTTGTTTTTACCGATGTTTCCCGATGTTTTCCCACCGTTTTTCCGTCGTTTTCCCGCCGTTTTTCCGCCATTTTCCCTCTGTTTTCCCCCGTTTTCCCGCTGTTTTCACGCCATTTTTCCCTCTGTTTTCCCCCGTTTCCTGCTGTATTCCCGCCGATTTTCCCGCTGTTTACCCGCCGATTTTCCATCGTTTCCCGCTGTTTTTCCCGCTGTAATCCCAACGATTTTCCGCCGTTTTACCCGCTGTTTTCACGCCATTTTTCGCGCTGTTTTCACGCCATTTTTCCCACTGTTTTCCCGCCGTTTTTCCCACTGTTTTCCCACCGCTTTTCCCGCTGTTTTCACGCCATTTTTCCCTCTTTTTTCCCCCGTTTTCACGCCGTTTTCCCGACATTTTTCCCGCTGTTTTCCCCCGTTTTCACGCCCTTTTTCCGTCTGTTTTCAGCTATTTTCCGCTGTTTTTCCCAGCGTTTTCCCGCCATTTTTCCCTCTGTTTTCCCCCGTTTTCACACAGTTTTTCCGCTCTTTTCCCGATGTTTCCCGATGTTTTTCCACCATTTTTCCCTCTGTTTTCCCCCGTTTTCCCACCGTTTTTCCGTCGTTTTCCGCATTTTTCCCGCTGTTTTCCCGCAATTTTTCCCTCTGTTTTACCCCGTTTTCACGCCTTTTTCCCGACATTTTTCCCGACATTTTGCCCCCGTTTTCACACTGTTTTTCCGCTCTTTTCCCGATGTTTTCCCGCTGTTTTTCCTTCTATTTTAAGCCATTTTCCACTGTTTTTCCCGCCATGTTTCCCCCGCTTTCCAGCTGTTTTCACGCCATTTTTCCCTCTTTTTTCCCCCGTTTTGACGCTGTTTTCCCGCCGTTTTCCGCTGTTTCCCCGCCGCTTTTCCCACTGTTTTCCCGCCGCTTTTCCATCTGTTTTCCGCCGTTTTTTCCTCCGCTTTTCCCACTGTTTTCCGCCGTTTTTTCCGCTGTTTTACCGCAATTTTTCCCTCTGTTTTCCCCCGTTTTCACACGGTTTTTCCGCCGATTTACCACCACTTTCCCGCTGTTTTCCCGCCATTTTCCCCCCGTTTTCCCGCTGTTTTCCACGTTTTCCGACATTTTCCCTCTGTTTTCCCCCATTTTCCCGTTGTTTTTCCGCCATTTTTCTTTCTGTTTTCACCCGTTTCACGCCTTTTTTCCCTCTGTTTTCATCCCGTTTTCACGCTGTTTTTCCGACATTTTTCCCTCTGTTTACCCCCGTTTTCACGCTGTTTGTCCGCCATTTTTCCCTATGTTTTTCATCGTTATCCCGTTTTTTTCGTCTGTTTTCGGCCGTTTTCCGATGTTTTTCACACCGTTTCCCCGCCATTTTCCCCTCTGTTTTCCCACGTTTTCACGCATTTTTTCCGTCTGTTTTCAGCCATTTTCTGATGTTTTTCCCGCCGTTTTTCCGCCATTTTTCCCTCTGTTTTCCACCGTTTTCCCGCTGTTTTTCCGCTCTTTTCCCGATGTTTTCACGCCGTTTTTCCTTCTGTTTTCAGACATTTTCCGCTGTTTTTCCCGCCATGTTTCCCCCGTTTTCCCACTGTTTTCACGCCATGTTTCCTCCGTTTTCCGCTGTTTTCCCGCTGTTTTTCCACCATTTTTCCCTATGTTTTCCCCCGTTTACTCGCCGTTTTCCCTCGTTTTCCGCTCTATTCCCGATGTTTTCCCACCATTTTTCCCTCTGTTTTTCCCGCTGTTTTCCCCACCATTTTTCCACCGTTTTCATGCTGTTTTCCCGCCATTTTTCCCTCTGCTTTCTCCCGTTTTCACACCATTTTTCCCTCTGTTTTCACCCGTTTCACGCCTTTTTTCCCTCTGTTTTCACCCGTTTTCACGCTGTTTTTCCGCCATGTTTCCCCCGTTTTCCCACTGTTTTCACGCCATGTTTCCTCCGTTTTCCCGCTGTTTTACCGCTGTTTTTCCACCATTTTTCCCATTGTTTTCCCCCGTTTACACGCCATTTTTCCGTCGTTTTCCGCTGTTTTTCTCGCCGTTTTCCCACCATTTTTCCCTCTGTTTTCCCCAAATTTCACGCCTTTTTCCCCTCTGTTTTCCACCGCTTTTCCACCGTTTTTCCGTCGTTTTCCGCCATTTTTCCCTCTTTTTTCCCCCGTTTTCCCGCTGTTTTCCCGCCGTTTTCCGTTGTTTCCCACCGC
>JBAMBP010001146.1:0-267534 GCA_037044515.1 Phortica magna
TACACAAACGTTTCGATCGAAAATAAAAAAAAAAATTTTTTTCGTTTTTTCTAATTCACTTATTCGTAAACAAACCAAGAGTATGTAAAAATATGATACACAAACGTTTCGATCGAAAATAAAAAAAAAATTTTTTTCGTTTTTTCTAATTCACTTATTCGTAAACAAACCAAGAGTATGTAAAAATATGATACACACACGTTTCGATCGAAAATAAAAAAAAAAATGTTTTCGTTTTTTCTAATTCACTTATTCGTAAACAAACCAAGAGTATGTAAAAATATGATACACAAAGGTTTCGCTCGAAAATAAAAAAAAAAATTTTTTTCGTTTTTTCTAATTCATTTATTCGTAAACAAACCAAGAGTATGTAAAAATATGATACACAAACGTTTCGATCGAAAATAAAAAAAAAAATTTTTTCGTTTTTTCTAATTCACTTATTCGTAAACAAACCAAGAGTATGTAAAAATATGATACACAAACGTTTCGATCGAAAATAAAAAAAAATTTTTTTCGTTTTTTCTAATTCACTTATTCGTAAACAAACCAAGAGTATGTAAAAATATGATACACAAACGTTTCGATCGAAAATAAAAAAAAAAATTTTTTCGTTTTTTCTAATTCACTTATTCGTAAACAAACCAAGAGTATGTAAAAATATGATACACAAACGTTTCGATCGAAAATAAAAAAAAAAATTTTTCGTTTTTTCTAATTCACTTATTCGTAAACAAACCAAGAGTATGTAAAAATATGATACACAAACGTTTCGATCGAAAATAAAAAAAAATTTTTTTTCGTTTTTTCTAATTCACTTATTCGTAAACAAACCAAGAGTATGTAAAAATATGATACACAAACGTTTCCATCGAAAATAAAAAAAAAAATTTTTCGTTTTTTCTAATTCACTTATTCGTAAACAAACCAAGAGTATGTAAAAATATGATACACAAAGGTTTCGATCGAAAATAAAAAAAAAATTTTTCGTTTTTTCTAATTCACTTATTCGTAAACAAACCAAGAGTATGTAAAAATATGATACACAAACGTTTCGATCGAAAATAAAAAAAAATTTTTTTTGTCTTTTTTCTAATTCACTTATTCGTAAACAAGCCAAGAGTATGCAAAAATATGATACACAAACGTTTCGATCGAAAATAAAAAAAAAAATTTTTTTCGTTTTTTCTAATTCACTTATTCGTAAAAACAAACCAAGAGTATGTAAAAATATGATACACAAAGGTTTCGATCGAAAATAAAAAAAAAATTTTTTCATTTTTTCTAATTCACTTATTCGTAAACAAACCAAGAGTATGTAAAAATATGATACACAAACGTTTCGATCGAAAATAAAAAAAAAATTTTTTTCGTTTTTTCTAATTCACTTATTCGTAAACAAACCAAGAGTATGTAAAAATATGATACACAAACGTTTCGATCGAAAATAAAAAAAAAATTTTTTTCGTTTTTTCTAATTCACTTATTCGTAAACAAACCAAGAGTATGTAAAAATATGATACACAAACGTTTCGATCGAAAATAAAAAAAAAAATTTTTTCGTTTTTTCTAATTCACTTATTCGTAAACAAACCAAGAGTATGTAAAAATATGATACACAAACGTTTCGATCGAAAATAAAAAAAAAATTTTTTTCGTTTTTTCTAATTCACTTATTCGTAAACAAACCAAGAGTATGTAAAAATATGATACACAAACGTTTCGATCGAAAATAAAAAAAAAATTTTTTTCGTTTTTTCTAATTCACTTATTCGTAAACAAACCAAGAGTATGTAAAAATATGATACACAAACGTTTCGATCGAAAATAAAAAAAAAATTTTTTCGTTTTTTCTAATTCACTTATTCGTAAACAAACCAAGAGTATGTAAAAATATGATACACAAACGTTTCGATCGAAAATAAAAAAAAAATTTTTTTCGTTTTTTCTAATTCACTTATTCGTAAACAAACCAAGAGTATGTAAAAATATGATACACAAACGTTTCGATCGAAAATAAAAAAAAAATTTTTCGTTTTTTCTAATTCACTTATTCGTAAACAAACCAAGAGTATGTAAAAATATGATACACAAACGTTTCGATCGAAAATAAAAAAAAAAATTTTTTCGTTTTTTCTAATTCACTTATTCGTAAACAAACCAAGAGTATGTAAAAATATGATACACAAACGTTTCGATCGAAAATAAAAAAAAAATTTTTTTCGTTTTTTCTAATTCACTTATTCGTAAACAAACCAAGAGTATGTAAAAATATGATACACAAACGTTTCGATCGAAAATAAAAAAAAAATTTTTCGTTTTTTCTAATTCACTTATTTGTAAACAAACCAAGAGTATGTAAAAATATGATACACAAACGTTTCGATCGAAAATAAAAAAAAAAATTTTTTTCGTTTTTTCTAATTCACTTATTCGTAAACAAACCAAGAGTATGTAAAAATATGATACACAAACGTTTCGATCGAAAATAAAAAAAAAAATTTTTTCGTTTTTTCTAATTCATTTATTCGTAAACAAACCAAGAGTATGTAAAAATATGATACACAAACGTTTCCATCGAAAATAAAAAAAAAAATTTTTCGTTTTTTCTAATTCACTTATTTGTAAACAAACCAAGAGTATGTAAAAATATGATACACAAACGTTTCGATCGAAAATAAAAAAAAAATTTTTTCGTTTTTTCTAATTCACTTATTCGTAAACAAACCAAGAGTATGTAAAAATATGATACACAAATGTTTCGATCGAAAATAAAAAAAAAATTTTTTCGTTTTTTCTAATTCATTTATTCGTAAACAAACCAAGAGTATGTAAAAATATGATACACAAACGTTTTCGATCGAAAATAAAAAAAAAAAATTTTTTTCGTTTTTTCTAATTCACTTATTCGTAAACAAACCAAGAGTATGTAAAAATATGATACACAAACGTTTCGATCGAAAATAAAAAAAAAATTTTTTCGTTTTTTCTAATTCACTTATTGATAAACAAACCAAGAGTATGTAAAAATAGGATGCATAAAGGTTTCGATCGAAAATAAAAAAAAAATTTTTTTCGTTTTTTCCAATTCTCTTATTCGTAAATAAACCAAGAGTATGTAAAAATATGATACACAAACGTTTCAATCGAAAATAAAAAAAAAAATTTTTTCGTTTTTTCTAATTCTCTTATTCGTAAGCAAACCAAGAGTATGTAAAAATATGATACACAAAGGTTTCGATCGAAAATAAAAAAAAAATTTTTCGTTTTTTCTAATCCACTTATTCGTAAACAAACCGAGAGTATGTAAAAATATGATACACAAACGTTTCGATAGAAAATAAAAAAAAAAATTTTTCGTTTTTTCTAATCCACTTATACGTAAAGAAACCGAGAGTATGTAAAAATATGATACACAAAGGTTTCGATCGAAAATAAAAAAAAAATTTTTCGTTTTTTCTAATCCACTTATTCGTAAACAAACCAAGAGTATGTACAAATATGATACACAAACGTTTCGATCGAAATAATAAAAAAATTTTTTTTGAAAAGTGTGCGACAAATTGTCGCAGAAGCGGCTGAAGTACATACTGAAAAAAACCTGCAGCAAGTCGAAGGAGCATGTTGTTGCCTTGACTTGACTTTTGTTCGCTGCTGAAGGGGTTAAGCGATTAATTTCAATGTAACTTTTGTTCGCTTATAATACGAATTTATGGCTTCTATTGAGATTTAGCGACACGTGTGGCCATATTTTATGTAAGGTGAGAAAGTGCTCGCATGGCTGGCCAAGCAATTTTTAATACTTTCACTTCTGGCTTCGCGCACTCGAATTGTTTCACATGTTTTTTTGAAGCGTCTTTAATATTTACCAATATTATTCGAAACATTCTTGCTCAAAAATATTGCTTGTCTCGCTTGTAGTAAATTGAGCTCAGCTCGGGACATCATTCATTCATTCAAGCATTACGGCTTCTGGAGTGACTGCGCACTTCTGCGCTTGCGTCACTCATGTTGCGCTCACTGCCCGAAACGCTCTCCAGCTGCCTTGTCACTTGGCGCGCTCACTGGCCGCACGCGTTCTCTGTTTTGACTTTAATTTGACATTTCAGCTGTCAGTTAAGCGTCTTTGGGGGTTGTTTTTTTCCAATTTATTTTGCGTTTGTATTTTTTTGCTGCTGGCGTGTTTTGCTACTTTTTACCTTCAGCCCAAAAGCCCAAAATATATGTGCGAAAAGGGTAAACACGGAAGTTGAAGCGAGCGACTCCCAAAAGTCGTCTTCAGTTTCGCGTCGTCTGTGCAAGAAATTCAACACGTCGCCGTACGTCGCGTGTGCAAAGATTTTTATATATTGTAACCGTGCAACATAGACATATATTTTGCTAAATAATATTAACGTGAATCGAAACGCAGCACCAAAGAAAAACAAGTGACGCTTCTTTTCACGCTCAACCGAAAGACATCAAACACCAAAGTGCATTTAATTGATTTTAAGTTTGATTTTTAAATAATTAAAACGCGCAAATTTTATTCAATTAAAACAACAAACAAATCAAGCTTTAATAACATACTAAACAAACACATAAGCAATAATAAATAATACAAAAAAGCAGCAACAAAAAGTGTTCAATTGTGTTTAATTAAGGAGCCAAAGTAATTAAAAAATGAATAATAAAAATGCCCAAATCAATTTTATTGAATTATTAACGAGTGCGCAAAAGAGCATTTGATCCGCGAAAGCGGAAAAATCGAACGCAGACAAACAACTCAGAATGCATTTCCTGAAGCGTTTTGTTTGCGTGCCAAAAGTGCATAGCAGCCTTTGTGGCGTCGAAGACGGCGACGGCGACGGCGGCGGCGAGCTCGGTGGGCGGTCGCTCGTGCGGAGACTCGGTCGGCCAGTGGGTGGGGTGTTGTGTATAGGGTCTTAACGGTTTTAAGGCTTGGGTGTGTGTGTGTGAGTGTGTTTTGTTGCATTTTCAGTGTCGCTTGGTTGTCTCGTGGCTGTTTGTAGTAAACCTCAAAAAGTATGAAAAAAATGGAAAAAATATGCCGAGATTACTCATTTCGCCTGCATTGAACAACAACCCTCAATTTTGTTGTTAAAAAAGAGTGAGAGAGAGTTTGATTTTTGAGAGCGCATTGACTAATGATGAGCGCGTTTGTTCTTCTGAATAAGCTCAGCTGTTACACGGAAAAAAATATGCGTTTATATTTACCTCGAGATGAGTTCAATGATTTGCGTGTTGAAGAAGGTTTGAGTTTCTATTAAAGAATTAATGTTTTTTTTTATAACGTTGTCAATTAAAACAAACTCTGTCTTCTTCTTCGCTACTTTTTATCGCATTTCACATAAAAACGAAACTGTTGTTGCCATCATAGTTAAGTAAAGTCACTTTACACCTGCTCGCACACCCAATCGGATTAACCTACATTCCAACTTAGTCATTGACACTGCAATTATGCAGCAATGAATTTAACAAATCGCTGACAAAACGCGCACAACGAACCAAACGAAGTTGCCAACTCGACTAATTCAATTAAACTGCCATGTTTTCAACATGTTTTCGCGATAAATCATGCATTCCCGCACACACAAACACACACACACACACAAGTAGATTGAAGGCTGGCATGACAAAGAGGAGTGCTGTGAAGGAACAAACAACAAAACATTCAAAAAACTTTAGTTCATTTGACAAAATGCATTTTGCGCTTTGATTTCCGCTTGCGCCAAGTGCAAAAAAGACAAAAGTTCAAAGGAAGTTGGCCAAAATGTCAGCGACGAGGAGCCAAATTAAGACAGACGCGGCGGCGTTTAAAAGTATATTCTATTCTACAACATTTTTCACGCTTGGGAATGAACGTTGGCAAATTGTGTGCAAATATACCGTTTAACAAGCACACACACACTCACACACACACTCACACACACACACACAGGGACAAGTAGGCATAAGCACACATTGGCGAAAAACGCGCATTCTCAACAGTGAAGGCGTGGGCGGAAGTGCGGAGGAAGAAGTCAAAGTAAGCGCGGCACAGGAAGCGCCGCCAACTTATGAAACATTTAAGCAACTTTTAATTATCATGGGTGAAGCAGTGCACACATGCACAAATACACATTGTTGCCGAATAAGTGAGTGAGTGACTGAGTGAGTGAGTGAGACGGAGCAAGGAACAAAGGCTAAGCAAACAAGAAGCCAACTGCCGATTTGCGCTCAGACAATCTTAAAACGTTGTCATAAACATAACGGCAGCAAAGTTGTGCATATGTGTGAGTGTGTCAGTTGTTGTATTTGTCTGTTCGTCCGTCCGTCCGTCTGTCTGACTGTCAGCTAGCAACGCTTTTGTTTGTTGTTGACTGTTGGTTTGTATTTCTTTGTGGCTGCTTTAATTTTACTCTTAAATGCTCTAATTACGCCTAATGGAATGTTACTCATACGTAACTGCATTCTGCAAAGATATGCTAACAACAACAACAACAACAACAACAACAGCAACAACAACAGCAACAACAGCTACAGCTACAACAACGGCATCTACATAAATGCCTCATGCAATTCAACTGTTTGCATATGCATGACTTTGTCTGCATTTTAGTGCTAATTCTTCTCTTCTCCGCCACTTCGCCGCCTCTCTCAGCCAATTGGCCAAAGTACTTTGCCGTCGCACTACACATCGCTCTTGCACAACTCTTGCCAATTTTAACGACTTCGGATTTCGTTATCCTTGCCGAGTATCTATTCACAAGAACACTTTGTGCATTTTTCCAGTTTTTTGTTTCGATTTTTTTTTGTTATTACATTTTGTTACTTTTTTTTTTTTCGTTTTATTTAATTTCGGTGGAAAAGTTGCTCTGTGGGTGATTCCGCCCTCAATCCCATGGCAGTTCCTAATGACTTACATTTTTACATGCGCTTGCAAATAATTTATGGTTGTATATTTGAAGCATGTTTTCCGACTGACCACTCCACCGGCATCAGCATGTGTGTGTGCACGTGTGTGTGCCTGCGTGTGATGTACTTGTTAAAATATCTGTAATTTTTCATAACTTTGTTTTATAAACTTTTGATATATGAACATGATCACATGTTAGAAAATTATAAACAATGTTAGTGTTTGACTCGTTGGTGGTTCTTTTTCTCCTTCTCTGTAAATGAGTGAAAAAAGTTTTGCCATATGAATGCATAATACGCATAAATGAAGTAACAGTTTGTTAAGCAGATGATGTTGAGCAGTTAAGGATTGAAACAGCTCATAACAAACATTGAGGAGTCGAGCTGTTTGAAGAGACTCAATAAAAGTACCAATCTTTTCGGTTTCTTAATATTGTTATGTCGTGTTATAGAAAGGAAATGATTGGAAACCAATTAGTTGAAACCAATTAATCTTAAAAAAATTTAATAAAAAATGCGTTTAAAATTGTTTTTTATTTATAAATCTTAAATATTATCTTATCTTAAAGTTTAGTTTTTCATTCAAACAAATGTTCGTTCGCAACCAAAATTGCATGCGACTAACAAATACAACATCGAACCAAAAACTCTTATACGCAACCAAATACAAAAGCTCGAAGCAGATGTGCAGTATGTTACATAGCCACGCAAGTAACATGGCACAGAACAATGTTGTAAGAGTTGATCGAACCTTTTGCGCGAACTCAGCGACGCTTCAAACAAGTTGTAAGTGACATAAAAATACGCGGTAAACTTGAATTTTGGCCATTCGGCAAAAAGCGGCTAAAAGGCCACTTAGACGTGTCTCGCGACTTCAACGTGCTTCGACGCTTGGCGCATCTGTAGTTTTAGTATTGAAGCCGCTGGCAGTGCAGCAGAAACCCGCGGTTGACGCTATCAAAGCGTGGCGACGATCATATTCATTGTGCACAAATCGCGTGTTTTCGGTCGGTTTTAAATAAAGTAATAATAATATAAATAAATATCAGGTAGTAATTTGCAATTGTTGTAACGGCGGCAAATAATGATAAAAACCACGACGGCACAATGACAATGAGTGCCGAGGTGCGTGTCTAATTAGAATGCTGTTCAGTGTCGGCAAAGGAAATAAAAGCCGAGCCAAAAACCAAGCAAAAGAATACGCATACGAATAATAAAAAGAGCCCGAGCAGCTTATCTTATCAACAATAACATAAACGTGAGAATATTTCGTAACATGGAAAGGCAAAGTTCGTTGAAAGTTTCATTGATTGAATGACGTAAAAATATGATTATGAAACTTGTTGAGAATGAAGTGTTCGCTGACCTTTTGCTGTGTTTATTGCCAAGAACATATTTGTTACACAAAACTAATAAAACTCGTCAAGAATATTGTGCATGTATTGGTGTGTGCGTGTGTGTGTGTGTGATCCAATGCTGTATCGACCATAAAGTTGTGACATTGTCCGTGTGACTTTTGCGCTTGGGAGTCGCAATAAAGGAAACAGAAGCCGACACGTTATTCAAGCGCTTGCAAAACGTTTTCAGATTCATTAGCTTTTGTTATCTAACAGATTATAAGCTAACAAAGTTGACTTGATTTCTTCGTTGTGTGTGTGTGTTTATTTTTACATATATTTATCTTTATACACATGATAAGATATTTCTCTAAACATTGTTTGGAATTGAAAATTCTTGGAAGCTATAAAACACTTCTAGATTCTGATAAAAACAATCATATAAACATTTTAATTTACTTAAAGTTGTTGAAATCTCAACAAAATTTCAATGTCATTACATTACATTACAAACTAGTTCATTTTAAAGATAAATTCTTCAAATGGTTTACAATTATGACATTTAATGTGTTATTTTAGTGTCTGTTTTTTTTTTTGTTGTTATTTGTTCGTTGTATCAAAAAAATTTCTCAAAATCAACTTCATGACAAATGATGATAATAAAAAGCTCATTTCTCTCTAATTGCAAGAAAAGTCAACCTTTTTCACTGCAGTTCCATGCTCCTTTCTGTTGATCCCACTCAATGAGCTCTGAATGTGCTCGAACTTTTTCGAGCACCTTTAAGTACACTTGAGAATATATGTATTTCTGTTTCTGCAATAAAACAACTGTTAATAGAACAAAGCTAATGCTAGAAAAAACGTGATCCTCTTATTTTTTGTCTTAAATAGCAAAATAAATTAAATTTATTGCCAAAAACAAAACACAAACGAAGAAAAGCGAAAGAAAAACAGTAAAAAGTAAAAAAAGATACGCCAACGCTAAATTCACGTTCGGAGCTCTTAACGCTCAACTTACTAACAAACAAATAAAAGGGCGCAAGAAAAAAACAGCGAAAAACGCCAGGAGGCGACTCAAAAATATAAACTGAAAACAATAGCAACAACAACAAGAACAACAACAACAAGGCTAAGCAAAACAGCTGCTGCGAAAATGCGTCGAAATATCAAATTAATTGTTTTCGTGAGCATTATTTGGATGTTCGTAATGGTTTACTACTTCCAGACCAATACCGAAAAGGTAAGTAAGCAAACGAATGTTTTTTTCAAGTTTTTACAAAGCCGTCTTAAATAGAATACATAATATTATGCAGATTAGATTTAAGCAAATACATAATAGAAGCCAAATCAGAAGCAAACAAACCAAAATAATATGTTAATGCTGATGAAATTATTGGGTTTTGTTGGCGCATAATAAATGACATCGACAACAACGTTTGTGCGAAGGCAACTTCATCATTGTCAAAAACCAATAGCAGACATTTTGATAGAGCAAATCATTGATTGAGCAGTGTGGCAAAGGGCGTGGTGTGGTGTGGCTGACAGAAGGCCTTGACTGTGACGACGGCCTTCTAGCGCTCAGACAAACTGTCAAGCAGAATGATTAGCAGCTAATCAAGATGTAATGACCGCAACATCAGCAATGATGGCAATGATGACAACGAGATGCCGACGTCAGCAGCCAACGATTGTTGCAAGTAACATTTACACACCTGCAGACACGACCAAGCCAACACCAAGTCGCTGTCGCTGCCAAGGCGCTGACACTTCTTTCTCGCATGGCAATTGTTTAATGACCAACTATTGTTGCCAGGCAAGACTTGTGCGTATTGCTTGATTCATGTCACTCATCTAATTACAATATTCACTTGCGGCATAACTGTTTTCTTTCTCTACTTCAGCTTTTTTCCATTTAGTAATTTATAATTTTTTTCTTTTTTTAATTAAGCCCGCTAGTTTTAATGATGTCGACGACGACAACGACAACAATATGCTCGTTGCCATCTGTCTGTCTGTCTGTCTGTCTTTCTGTCTGTCTGCCATGGCATAATGTGCCGCAATGCGTACTACAAATTTTGTTATTGTTTAAAGCAGAGTGCTTGCAGCTATTTTCGTAATGCCTTTTTTTCTGTCGATGTTATTTCTGTTGTTTACCTTTGTCTTATCTTAGATACTTTATGATAGCCACAAAAGAAAAAGTTCAAATGTAAAATTGAAATTTGTAATTTATTTTCACTTGCTGGCGGCGCTAAAGTTTCTATTGAATGATTGTGTGTGTGTGTGTGAGTGTTTGGAAAATGGTCTCAAACAAAATGAATCAAGCTAATTATATAATCGCTAATCAATCAATCAAAGGTAATTAGCCGCGGTCTGTCGAGTTTCACACTTGAGAAAGTGCAATGTGTTGTTGCCGTGCGTTCTATAATAATAACAGGTCATGTTGCAGCGAACGCGTCTGTTACTAATTACAGTAGGCAATTGCGTAAATCGATGGCACTTAGTTCAATGCTGTTTCAATAGGAAACTCAATCGTTGGCATTCTAAATGCACATTGATGGAGCATAGATAAAGTTCAAGTGCGGCGATACTTTATGATGGCCTCACACTGACAAATAACAAATAACAAAAATGCGAACGCTGCAAAACAAATTTAATTCGTTTAAATGAAAATAAGAATCACTCAAATGACTAAAGAACTGTTGACTCATAGATGAAACATCTTACGTGATATAACAAAACAAGAAATGAACGGAAGATGAACGGAAATTTGAATGTGTGTTGCATACAAAGACCGTTTAATAAGAAGAAAGATAGACAGACATGAACATATGTATCTGAAGATGAATTCAGATAGATTGGTGAGAGCGACTTTTTGATGGACCGTTGTTGGCTTAGTTATATATGTAAATAGTGGGAAGTTATAAGGTTGAAGAGAAAATAAAAACACTTAACGAAATTTCCATACAATCCCACTTAATGAGTGTAATAAATCGCAAGTCTGACTTCGAATTCAGTTCGTTGCCAAATTGATTACACAAATGTAAAATTGGCAATTTCTTTTCATTGCTACAACTTGTTCGACTCTACTTGTATACAATCTTATCATATAAGTTTTAAGCGCCTTACAAATAAACCAATTAACGTTCAAAATGTCTCCATAATCAATTTGATTACATTATAAAAAATAATTTTATGAATATGCAAAACGAGCGGTCTTTGAAAGCGAATTAATCAATTAAGCTAAGCCGTGTGTGAGACAGAGACAGAGACAGAGTGAGAGAGACAAAAAAAGAAGCTTAATGAAACTAGATTTGGTCATTTCCTTGTTATACAAGTTTGAGCGCAAGATTAATGGAACTCTTGCAGAAATTAATGAAGAGGCTCAACAGTTCGCGATTTAAGGCTGCAAAAGTCGCGCGCGTTTTTTCACACGACTTTACGTAATTACAACAACGACAACAACATAGAAGTCGTGCATAAGACAAAGCAATGAGGGACAAAGAGCTGATGCGCCATAATTGAGCGCATTTTAATAAATTGCTTTGGCTTGGCTTGTCTCACGCACGACACTACGCACGCACTCACGCGTGTTTTCAATTGACAATTTACGTTCTCAAGTGACTTAAATACTCTGCATTTATTTTAAGCGTTATTCTCGCACTTTTTGTCCCTTTGTTGTTGTTGTTGTTGTAGTTGTTTGTTGGCTGTTTTTTGTTTGTTGCATGCAACTCATGCTTTCAACATAATTAAGCGTATTTATGTATCGCATACATGCATTAAAATCGCATTGGTTCGATTTATTTTCAATTTACATCTGAATTATTTAAGCCATGATTTATGTGCGACATTTCGCAGCCACACCCACAACGCCCTCAAGCGTTTGCATGTCGTACACTTTTTCACGGCGCATTCATGCAGAAGTGTTATTTTTCATTTTTTGTGTTAATTTTTTATCATTTTTGCAACGCGAAAAAAGATTAAAACCAAAAACAACAAATAAATACTTCGCTTTTGCGCGCTTGCCATGTTTAAATGTGATTAAGGATTGTAAATATTTTAAAAACAAAATAAATAAATGCATGCATTAAACCTTGCAAATGCATTTTTATTAACAAATAAATAAGGGAAAATGCAAAAAATAATGCGGCATATCACAAATGACGGCACAAAACGGCCGCAAAATGGAAAACATGTTTGCTTTGGCCAAACCGAACATTTATCACACTTCACACATCAATGTTGCTGCTCGGCGCCTTCTGTTGCCTCTCGGCGTGAGGAATCGCACACTTTCCCTATGCAAAGTGACACTTTTAATAACATGAGCATTAATCATCGTTGACTTGCGGAAATGGATTGGGTTGAGAATGATTAAGACCTCAAATCTGCAGGCCGTTTTAGGTGCCAGTTTCGAGTTCGCTTAGTAATAAAAAAAGCTGGTAGTATGACAGAGCGCTATATGAAGACACAAACAGTCCGGCAGACATGACTTTATTCTTATGCTTCATGCTGTCGAAACTGATCAGGAGCATACACAAATGCTTTGAGATATCTCTTTCACCTCTTTTTTTGTGTGCCGAAACTCTATCACAGTCACAATATACTCGGCAGTAAATCGTGTTCCCAAGTGTGAAGAGTGCAATGCATACAAATACATGCGCAAGCTGAAGCTATAAAATACAAAATATCCCATTTTCGCAGAATTTTTTTCCAAACTTCCCACAAAGCTTCTCATTTGGGCGTGGAAGCCAAACAAAACCTTCATGTTTTGCTTTGTGCTCCGCTGCCTACCAACGCCTTTCCCCATGCTCCTCTGGTTTTTGGGAGGCATACTCATCGAGTTTGGCAAGTCGTTATGCCCGTTTTTCTTTCGTTTCGTTACACTTGTTTTTTGTGCGAATAAATCAACGCTGACATCGACTGTATTAGTTATTTATAGACGAAAATGTTGTCTTTATTTTGGCATATGTTTTGATATATCCATCAAAAATGTCAGAGTTAATCAATTGTTGATGCGGAAATAATGAAAACGGTTAAAATAAAAAATGGCCAATTTTGAAAGGCTCAATCATTTACTCAGTAATCCTTTGTCGAATGAATGTTTAAAACGTGAAAAAATTATAATTAAAGCAAAATAATAATTCATTTTTTGGGTATTTTGTGTACTTCAAAGCGCTTCTGAATTCGTTTCACTTGTGTGGGAATTACGAAATGTTTCCATCACGAAATGCAAAGTTTCGGTTGCGCTCCATTCAAGCTTCAATCATTCGTTGGCATTCAATGCGTTGTCATTATCATGGTTGACTTTACTTCCTATGCGATCGTCAAGCGTGAAGTATGCTCAAACGCTCATAATTATGCCATGAGCGTGTTTAAACGAAAGTATCTCAAATGCAACCCGTTTATTCAAAGCGATTTCAAAACGCGCTGTGAAAATCAATTGAACACGGTGTTCATTAATAAACGTATTTCTTTGCAGCAAAAGAGTAAAATGTACAATTGTAAAAATATTCAAAAGTATATGAAAATATGACTTAAGCATTACACATGTGCGCTCTTATACATATTTATGCCAATGTATATAATATACCATTTTGCAATTCGTTCGAACTTCGACGTCAAGAAATCATTATCACACCTTCCAATCTCATCACGCTGCTGCACATTTTAAATTTAATCACAACAACAATGACTTCACTACTGATTACAATGCATTTTGTAGCGCTTCAAATGTTTTTTATATATATTATTTATACATATATATTTTTGCAATGAAACTTAATTGAAATCTTCAACAAAAGCACATTTTAATAATGAACTCTGACATTATCAATAAATTGACTCACGTTTAAAAAAATGTGTGTTTTTCAACATTAATTAACAAGCAAGCAAAAAAACAACTGACAAATGACAATTGTATGCAAAAACAAAAACAAAAACAAATAAAAAAACGGCAAAAAACAAACGTAATTTTAAGTCAGCAACGCAGAAGAAGAATTTTGTCATGAATAAGCATTAAAATGCCCAAAAGCAAAAGCAGCTGACAGCCTGACAATCTATAAAATTGCTACCCGACACAGGGCGACCGCAACAACGAATGCTTGGCACGCACCGCGCCAAGAAGAAGAAGAAGCGCCAAAATGATAAAATTATAACATTTAAAGCGTCGCTGCGTGCAACATCATCATGCCACTGGCAGTGACAACGACGTAGAAGGCAGCGGGGGTGGCGGCAGTGGCAAGTCGTCATATGTTTTGCGTAAGTAAATTGCCAAATAAACGATTGTGGGACGACACTTTACACAGATCAGCTTACAATTGCGAACAGCCGTCGTCGTCGTCGTCGTCGCTGTCGTTGCCGCAGATGCCAATGTAGCTACAAGATACAAATACACAAGTACATCGACAACAGCAACAACAGCAACAACAACAGCCGCAACTACAATGATGAGTAGCATGCGTGACGCGACAACGGCGGCGGTCGGCGCCTCCGCCACTTCGCGGCGCTTCATCACTGCTCGGGCCCAGGGTTGATGGCTTCTGCCACTGCTCTTGGCTTTCGTTTTAATTAAAGACTATCTATGCAGCGTAGAAAAAAGTAGAATAAATTGTATTTGTTTGCCAAACAATTTTATAGCAGCAAAGTCATCGTCATCGTCATAGTCATCAACATAATCATCAACTTGAGCATTACGCGTACGTAGCGGGACTGTTGGCTCCGGCTCGGTAGGGTAAGTGGCATGCTGCGGTCCATCAAACGCACCGAAAATGAGCTCATTTCGCAGTTGTTGCCGTCGCATGCGCCCAGACACATTTATCTGTTTGTGTATCTGCATATCTCTGTAAATTACCGCACTCGCATTCGCATTCGGATTCAAATACTTTTCGCTACGTGTGGTAAACAGTTTTATTACATTCATGAATGTTCTTTTTCATATTTGCGCTAATTAGAATTATGCAAACACGCACACAACATTTGCGGCCTGCCCATTGACAATATTAATTAGCACAAACACAAACAAATTTCGACAAAAACAAATGAATAAAATGACAAAAAACACTTTGTCTGCACTTGACAAATATAAATAGCATAATGTGCCGCATAATCAAAGCGTAATTATTACAATTATCGAATTGTATCAATAATTATTATTGCCATTTCATGAAATTCAATTCGATTCCATTGTTGTGCATTGCAGTTGAGCATTTGCAATAACAAAAGGTGGCGAAATGTTGCAAAGTCAATTGTGTGATTAAATATGCCAAAAATTTAATATTGAAAATTGTTTGGAATAATCATTTTGTTGTAAGCTTAGACCAAACAACACAGATTTGAATGCTGCTTCTCATATGCGTTCTAGAAGGCTTCTCCAGCTCGAGCAACCAAGCACATATTTGAATGTGCCAATGATTGTCGGCCAACGTTTTTATTATCTTCTGCGCGTTTAACGAAACTAATAAAATCAGCTGCCAATTAACCCACACGAGCACCAAGTCATAAAAACAAACTCGCCACTTACTCAATGCCTCAAAGTAGAAACAGTTTGTGTGCTTTTTTTATCTTTCTATACTTTGTTTGTGTTTATACTTTTTGGTTTTGTTTCTGTGTTTTTACATTTCTTCAAAAGGGAAGATTACTCTTCATTATTTCAACATTAAGTTCAAGTTCACAGCGGCGGCCAACGCAGGCCGAAAACAGCTGACATACAAATGCAAAAATATATATAAATATATCATAATAAAACGAAATAAATGAATGCGGCAAAAACAACAACGGCGGGAAAAAATGATTATGTTAACAAAATAAAAACAAGAAGAAACACTTGCGGCAAAGCACTCGAAGATTTATGAGCTGTTAAATGCCGCTTTAATGCCAAATATATTAAAGCATTTAAAAGGCACTTAAACGATTGCGCAACGTACATTACAGCAATGCAAAAGGCTCTGCAAAACAATTAAACTTTAAGATACAACAACGCCAACAACAACAACAACACCAAAAACACTTATTAAATAATACAGATTTAATGCTCTTTGGTGCGGCTTAAGTGATGAGCAACCCACTAACCGGATGCACTTCATCTTGAACCGCTCAGTGCTTTCAGCTGACCACCTTTTTAGCCAACACATTTCACACAGTTCAGCAACAAGGTTAACTTTGGCCAACATTATTTAGCAATTTGCTTCCTACATTTCTTGACGCTTTATTGTCGTTTATTTCAATCGACTTTCTTCACGACATTACGACTTTTACAAATGCTCAGTAATTGTCAACGTCGACCGAAACTTACAGACAACAACTGCGCTTCGAAAAGAGTGAAATGAACCAACGGCCAAACTTGTGATAATCATTCAAATAAAAATAAAAATTAACGTGTACGCCGCCATCGAAGTGAAAGTAAAGAAATAATAAAGTTTAAATTGCGATTCACGAAAATGTATACCACGAACACAATAAAATCACACACACACCCGTGCACAATCACCGCAGAAACAACAACTCATCAAACTACTGAAAAAAAAAAGACTTCGCTGCGCATGCGCAAAATACACAAATTGGCATTTAGGTAAGTTTCAGCCGCAACTTCTTTTCTCATACAACACTCCATGGCAGCAAAACAGCTTGTTGAACGAGCTCTTTTCTTATTGGACTCATGTAACTGTCGCGCAGATGCAAAACTACACGAAAATAAATTAAATAAAAAAATAATAATAAAGAAAACCATAGGCTAATAGTTTATGTGCCGCAAACGCGAAGCTTTAATACGCTGTAAGTTGCTTAAGTTGGAAAAAGTAGCAATAAATTATATGCATTACTTGCTGAAGACGAAAGCCAACATAAACTATTGCTTAGTAATAAGTTGCAAAATGTTACAAAACTTTACTTGAAACATACGTCAGCTTAGCGTTGAGGCTTGTGGCTCAGCGTCGGACTTTTGAGTTGGACGTTGTTTTGAATGCTGGTCTGCTGTGTGTGGCATGTGGCGCTTTGTAACATAAGAGTATTAAGACTGCAATGAGAGCTGCTTGTTTTCATTAAATTTAAAATCAAAAATTTAAGTTGAATTAAACTAATTTGTCGCATTCATTGATAAACTTCCTCTGGCAATGAAATCATATTAGTTTAATCAAATCATAATTAATTCATTTTAAATTTAAATATGCTAATTGAATATTTTTCTACGATGATTCGAAAAAGCTTATACGCTTAGCATTAACACAAGGCTAAGGGCAAAAAGTCGTTAATTAACATATAACTCGCCTGAAGACACACAACAACAATTGTGTTTTTATTTTTCAAAGCATAACAAACAACTTTTCAAGCCTGTAAGCCCTAAATTAAGTGTAGTGTATAAAAAAACAACATGAAGCGCAAATTTCAACCACTTTGGCGCTGAATAAATGAGTGGCGTTCACCTCACAAATGCTGCGGTTGCTGCTGTTGCTGTTGTTGTTGCTGCTTCTGTTGCCACTGTCATTTGCTGCTGCTGCTGAAGAGGAGAGTGCCGTTACGCCGCTGGCCATTGTTCAGTTCAGCATTACTGCGTTAAAATCATTTATTGTCAAAAATGTTTTGTTTTCCTTTTGGCCAAAACTTATTGTTCGTTCGTACACATGTTCAATACAATGAAATCTGAAAAGCGAAAAAACCAAAAAAATAAAAACTAATCTGTCCAAACAAGTTGTAAAATAACAATAAAAATCGCTGAAAACGAAATTGAAAGTAACGCGAATTATGGCAAAGGAGAAGTGACAGAAGTTATTGTTGTTGCCACTCGACTTGAAATCAGCAACAAGCAAAAAATGCCACAACAGCCAAAACAAGAAAAAACGAACGAACGCCGCACAAGGTCGACTTGCGTAACAGCAAAGAAATACAAGAAAACATAATGAAACAAGAGCAGACTGGAGAGCGAACCGCAACCGTTGATAATCAACAATATCAACAACATCACACTGATGGCGATGGCGATGACGATGGTGACGGTGACGGTGGTGATGATGACGATGAGCAGAGCATGATGAAGCTCTTAAACAAGTTACAAATGTCAGCAGCTGTCGACGCAAGTCGCGACTAATTCAGACACCATCGCAAAACCAACGCAGTTCACCTTTTGTTTCTACTTTTTGGTTTCTACTTTTATTGTTTTCTGTGTTGTCAGATTCAGTTTCAGTCTAAATATCAGAGTAAATATAAGTCACTCTCGGCCGTCTCGGACTTTTTCATGCATTATGATTTGTTGTTGCTTCCAAGCCGGTCAAACAAGAAGTTCATACACAATCTTCAAGCTGACAGACACTCAAGGACGTTCATATTGCATTCCCTTTTGCCGAATTTAATTTATTTTTAGTTTATTTTGAACTATTCAATATAAGTCCTGAGTTCTGCCCTCTGATAATAATCTTTAATTATATACAATCAATCAAAGACGTAAATGTCAGCGTCTAAAGCAAACTCACACACACACACACATGCACACTAATTAAACAAACTTTGTTGACTCGTGTTCTGTTGGCAAGGCAACCGCAGCAACCATAAACCAAATGCCAAATGCCAAAAACGCCAAAAGATAACAAACAATCATTTATTTACACACAATTTTGCAAAACGACAAATGCTTTGAAAATCTGCTGTAATCAACGTCAGCTGCTGGCCAGTGACAGTAAATATAAAAGTATCTGCAACCAACTTCGCCTCAAGTGCCAAGCCCATCAACGTCATCATCATCGCAGTCTTGAACGTTGTCATTGACGTTGTTTGCATTAAATTATTTTAAGCTGAGATTTTTGTGTCTAGAGTTTGACATGTTCTAACTGTTCTATGAACCACTTTCGTCACTCAAAGCAACCCAACCAGCTATGGACATGTTTTTCAAACAATGCTGAGCCAACAAAAAAGTGAATTTTGCGCATTTCATGCCGTTTGAAATCCGAGCAAAAGATTTTGTATATATCACATTTGTGTATCGCACAACATTATACACCTGAATGCGCAAAGCTCAGTAATATACGCAGCAGATTGGCAATAAATTCGGCCACTTGATGCGTGAAGCGTTATTCATAAAAAAAAGAGTCTTTCAACTTGAAATACTTGTTCGAGTGCAGACTGAACTCATGTGTAGAGAACGGCACAAGGTCAATGATGTATAAATGGGATTTGTATGAATTTTTGTATCAAAAACAGTATGGTTTTTTTTTTGCTATTTTCTAAATGAAAACAAAATTAGTTGTCATGACATTCTTTTACGCATGAAGTTCTGTTGACGTTGACAAGGCTAAGCAAATAATAGAATTAAAAATTTATTTTTTTGTTGTTGAGTAAGTTTTGAGCGATAAAAATAGATTTGGTTATGAATTTATGGCTTCCTTTTTTATGAAGTACGAGTTAAACAACAAAACCAGATACATTGAGGGACCCATTTAAAATACATGTCTGACATTTAACAGATGCAAATGTGTTGAATGTTTAAACGATAATGTGCCGAAAAAAACAGTTTGCTGAATTATTATGTGACTTTGTTAAATTTTAAATTTATTATAACTTTCATAAAAAACGCGCAAATTTCCTATAATTTTCATAGTTATTTTTACAATGGCTTAAATGTTTATGAAAAAAAAGTGCATTGTAAGCAAGACGGAAGTTTAATGCTTAATTTATGACTTCCTTTTATTAAAATTGATTGGAAAATTTTGCTTTTGTGCGCAAAACAAAATTAATAATTTTTGAAATGAGCATTTTTGGTGCGCAAATGAAAATTTATGTGATAAAAACAAAATGACTTCAATGTGTCGCATTGATTTGCTGTAATAACAACATTTAGATTGGTTTTACATTAAGCTAAGCTTGAACTTTCACATTTCAATTAATTGCTATCAAAATAGACTAAACAAGGCCTGAGCCCTTCTTCGCAAGGTCTTCCCTTCTTGTCAATCAGTGTGATTGAGTGTCAAATGCAAATGAGTCAAATCATATTCCATTCAGTTTCATTAATGTTGCAACAACAACAAAAGTGACAATGCCAAAATGTCAACAGTCAAATTAAAATTTTGTTTTGTGAGCGAAACAACAACAATAATTTTTTTTTTTTTTTTTTTTTTCCATTTTATTAAAAAGACATACGAGGTAATCTAAAACCTCTTAATAGTCTTTGTGTCAAAACATTCTGCCTAAAAGGACAACAATAATGATAATAATAAACAAAAATTATTACATTATTGTTGATGTTGTTGTTGCTTTATTGTTATTGTTGTGGTTGATTTATGCTTAATTTTTGGTATGCAATGTGTCACAATCATTTTGTGTCATGAAATAACATATAAGCAAACAAACAAGCAACAAAATCAACTGAGTTGCAATAAATTGAAAATGGTGAGCCAACTGTCAGAAGCAATGCAGCAGCGACGCTCGTTAGGCAACAAAAGACTGCAGCAAATTCAGTTTATGCCACAAGAATCTTTAAAACTGCGATTTATGACAGAAGCCTTTAAGCGCGCTGAAGGTCGCAAGTTTAATATCGTTTTTGATTATAAAAATTTATTGCTCCTCAAGTCGTTGTTTACGCTCAGGTGTTGTCTGTTGGTCGCCATGAGACTGCTGTCAAAATGTTTGTTAAATCAGCGTATTACATAAAAGAGACAGGCAGACGGGCAGACAGACGGACTCCATTTCTTGCACAATGAGCATCCTTTCTAAAAACCATAAACACGTTTATAATGCAATAAAGTCCACGAGCGCATTAAGCCAGCCAGCCAGCCAGCCAGACAAAACAGTTTCAGCTAAGACGCTAAAAGCCAAATTCAAGCCGTGCCAATCCGAAACACTAGCCAGACCATGGCAGGCATGGCCGTCATGGCAGCCACGACGGAAGCTGCCACAAAAGAGCAGCGAAGCGTCACTGACAGGGCCGCAGCGCTCACTTTGCTCACTCGCTGCAATTTACAGATGCGCGCAGCAATCAAAACCAAAAAATGGAAAAAACGGCAATTGCGCTCACACACACACACACACACACACACACAATCACACACACTCACACACACACAGCCAAATGCATTTAGCTCAGTGCACAATATTATTTCGCACACGAGACCGAAAATTGTGGCATGCGAATTTCGTGAGTTGCACAACGCAACACAGAAGTGTCAGCGAGCAGTTGTGTGTGTGTGTGTGTGAGTGTGATTGAGCGTGCGTGTTGTGGATGTGTGTGTCAGCCGAGTTAAATGCTGGTGGTGATGGTGCTGTGCTGCTGCTGTTGTTGCACATGAACAAATTCTTTAATTAACCTTTGGCAGTTGCAATCTCCGAAAGTGCGCGAGGTAAGGCGTGCAAAGTGTTCGACAATCACTCATGACACTCACCGGTCTCCGCATTTGTTTAACAAAATGCTTACAAAGTAATCTAAGCGTAAGATAAGCGAAGTTTGCGTTTTCTGGCAAATTCGAATTCGGTTTGTCAAAATAAGTTGAGTTCGTTTGCAGCGCAGAGTTTTATTAGCCTTGTGCCGTCTTGAGGCATCAAATTGCATTGTTTTTATTGGGAAGTCGAGTGCAAAGCAAATTACGCTGACTCTGTTGTTTCGGCATGCTTAATTATGCAAATGTAAACAATGAGTTTATTAGATTTATCGCTGCCGGTGCTTTGGCAAACACTGAGTTTCTTTTACCTAAGCAAACTTGTTCAACACACTCAACAAAAACAATACTGTTTGGCATATGAGCAACTGAAATTGTTTGTTGTCATTCAACACTTGCATAATTAAGCACGAAAAATTAGAAAATAAAAATTTATTAAAAATAATTTAGCAAAAATGGCCTCAGTTGAAGAAGACCTCAAGGAAATCTTCGATATGCAGAGCGACGAATTCAATGAGCCGCCGAAGAAAGTCGCCGAGGAAGTGCAAGTGCAGGCGCCGGCCGAGTCCGCGATGCACGTTGCCGCCGTGCAGCCTGAGACCGCCAAGCACATCGCCCATGTCGTCGGCATCAATGCCCACGCAAAGAAGCGCTGTGGGCTCAAGACCAATGCAATCGTCATGCTTAGCCAATTGAAGTGCTCACGTGCCGCCGAGACCAATTCGAAGGCCTACTGGCAGACATTGGCTGAGGAGCGTGGAGAGCAGATTGAGAAGTCGGCGGCCATCATAGACTTCCAACGCAAGCGCATCGAGTCGCTCGAACGTGATCTCGCGCATCTCGTGTCCTTGGCACACCAGACGCAGGACATGTTGGCGGGCTACGACGACACCGATGACGACTACGAATATTCCGATGGGGCGGGCGGCAAGATCAAGATTCCACGTTTGATACTGCCAACCAGCGACGACCAGTGACGGCGGTCAAGAAGGTTTTCCAAGCCACCAAATTGACAGCGTTTAATGCAAGGAAATCGTTACCATTTTCTTTTATGTTTTGGTTAATTTATATGACAAAATAGAAAATGTTAACTACAAACAAAAATAATAAGTTGTCAGTTTCTTTAGTGGTTTTGGGCAAAAGCTGCCAAGGCATTCAACTTCAAAGCGCGCGTGTCCTGCGCAAAACAAGCAGCAAAAACAAAATAATTAAGCGCTCTGCTTGTCCAATGTCCGAACAGTTTATAGCTTTATTTAACTTGAAATACATTTGTATCTATATACTTTGCCGTTTTATGGCACCTCTCTGCCTCATGAACGTTGCTTTGCTGTCTGTCATTTACGTTTTGTTTAATTAGTGAAAATTTTGCAGACAATTTCATGTTTAATTTCTTCTTTTTTTCCTTGCAAACTTTGCTTACTTTTTTTCAACAAATTTATTTTATATATTTTTTTTCACGAATGTAGATTAACATTTTGCCGTTGGCTTCGTTATTGCTACTTCTTTTGCGCGCTTCATAAAGTACCAAGGGGTGTGCTGAAGCTGAGGTTGAAGTCTTTTTCAGAGCCAGAAAATGAAGAATACAAATGGTTCGACTAAGTAGTAAAAATAGCTGCACTCATTTGTGCTTTGTTGCGTTGCTCAGTCTTCCAGCTGAACGCGTTTTATTTTATAAACCCGTACTTGCTTGCCTGCTGTCTGTCTCTCTGTCTCTCTGTCGCTCTGTCTATCAGTCTGCTCACTTGCTTGCCCCTCATGCATAATTTAGTAATTGGAACGTATCAAATTTCTTTTCTCTTTTTGCGCTTTTTTTACTCTTGTCTGCCACCACCCTATCTTCTACTTCGATGAAATTTATGTTTTTCTAGATTGTGCCTAAAGAGTCTTTTATGTTTCCCAACCATTCCATTTGCGGCGTTTCGTTGGCCAACGAGACCAAATCAAATTGCGTGCACAGTTTTTATATAAAATAAAAGAAGAAAATATGTCATATGCTTTCGTATGCTAACTATTTTTTGCTCAAACGCAAATTGTTATAAGCCGCAGCAGAAAATAATAAACTCTTCACTTCATAAAATATCTTTTATCTGCACTTTTTCCATAGCAGCTCACCTGTTGGACATAAGCCTCTGCCCATCCATAACATGCAAACAATAAAATTCAATTAACACACCCACACACACACACACATGCACACAGACGGACTCAATGCCACACACACATACGTCTGTTTACACAATGTGTGGCATGCAGCAGTTACCTGGCACATTGGCAAGCGTTGAAAGCATTAAATGTGCCGCAATGAAAAGAGCTTTTGTGTTCTATAAGGAATTTTAAACAAATGTTTTTGCTGGCAGAATTCACAAAAAGTATTTCAATTGAAAATAACAAAATAAATGATTCATTCAATTTAAAAATCGGCTTAAAAGATAATCAACATAAATTGTTGGCCAACGTTTTTGGCCTTGTTTGTTTTCAATCAGCACAAAGAGTTTTCAAATAACTCAAGTCAATGAAACAAATAATGCGATACGATAACTGTTCTTCAAACGAATTACATTTAAATGTTTAAATTAATTGAAAAATCTGCCCCAAAAATATGCCAAAGCTGCTTTCATTTGTGTCTGATTGCCGACTTAAGTCATGAGTTTTCGCCAACTTCGACAATATTATCATGTCAAGTACATTCTAAGTTGTTGTTGTTTTTGGCAAAAGCTTATTTTCAAATTTGGCATGTCACGAAAATCGTAAAAGCGACGTTTAAACGATACCAAAAACAAAAGTATCTGAAAGCATTCAACAAAGCAATCTTCGCGCCTTATCCATGAGGTTGTTTGTAATGTTGTCGTGACAATTTAGGCAACTTGTTGCGTGCTTTTTAATTTCGTTTTTTTGCTGTTAAATACATTTTTGCGACTTATGTGCAAAATTAAAAATAGCACGCAAAATTCCATTAAAAAACATTATCAGAGAAAAAACCGTAATTGATTTTATTGATACAACATGCTGTAATTAAAGTATTTATTGTTGTTTGGCCGCTGCTGCTGCAATTGTCATGATTGTCGCGCTTGCGGTCATTTGCATGCACAAATTGTTATGCAGATCAATGTCAATTAAATGCAGATAATGTTGATGTCCGCCATGTAAATAGTCGCGCACAACGAGTGCTTAAAAAGTAATGTAATGAATTGTTAATCTGCAAATATTGCATTGAAAACATGATACATGCATAAAAGAAGGCAAGAAACAACTTAATAAATAAATATCCGTTTTATATATGTTGATGACAGCCACTTAGCTCAAGTTCGATAGTCAAGCCGCCCACGCAGACACAGACAATATGCCGTGTACGCCCACAGGCACACCAGCCAACCAGCCAGCCAGTCAACCGAGGAACCAAGGAACAGACAGATAGACACTTTTGACAGTAAGGATATTCAATATGTTACAATCGAATGTGCAAATATATGCTTCGATTACACATCAATGACATCTGGTCAGGGAGTCGCCTAGTGCAAGCCAAGCCCGCAGAATGTTGTGCGGCGAAAACGTTATTTTTAGCATACAAAATGTAAGATGAAGACGCACACGGCCGCGCCCACACAGCACGCAAAGGGAAATCAGGAAAGTTTCGGTCTGCAGTCCTAATGTGCAGTAAACTTATTAAAAGTTGCGTAGCAAAAAATAACCGAGCGCCGCTTTGATTTATGAGCGATCTGACAGCATCAATTATTGAGCCAAAGTAGCCGCAATCAGTGCAGCGGGCAAGCGGCTCATGTGGGCGGCCAAAGTGCTTAGTCTTTATCATAAATAATAGAGTAGCGAGCCAGTACAACTTCTTGTTTGCGCTGCCGTCGCAGTTTAATCTTTGAAAATGCTGCTGACGTGAACGATTCGATGATTTATGAGCGCCAGCAATACTTTGTTGTTCTGTTGAGATATTTTTTTATCAGAGCAACAACTTTAGCCGTTTTGAAGTTTCTGCGAAAATGACTTCTGCCGAATGGAGATACTTGTTGTTTGATGCGCAAACATTTTTTTGCTTGTCATAGTGTTGAGTGTTATAAAAAACAAGAAAACTTTTTCAAGTGTCAAAGTTTAACAACGAAATCAACTTAAAATGCGACTTGCAAATTTCTCACTTTTCACTTTCTTATCTGTCATACATGTCAGTTTTGTACATGAAAAATTGTGCATGTGCTGAGCAAAATAATGAGCAACAATATGACAGACAAGAATTCGTGGAAATTCACTCTTGAACGCACACACGCGCACATCTTTGCTTCAGTGTACAGTGACGCCGAAAAGTAGACTCCATCGATGTTTGTGTATCCTGTCAGCGAACAATGAAATTAATTAGGCGACCGTCCTAAAAATGCCGCAGAATGTATTGAAATGTGCGTGTGAGGTAACCGAAAGCCGAAACCGAGAGAAGCCAAAGGCAACCCAAATGAAAACCGAAACCGAAACGTAATCAAAAAACCAAAATCGAAATGATGAGCTTATCGCATTGTGCGGTCTCGAATTTCAGCAGCGCACACACAATGCCTCGTTCGCCATTGTTGATGATGTTGGTCAGCGTTGCTATTTATGCATTGTGAATCAAAGCGTTTGAGCGTTTTAAGCTATTGTTGCATGATTATGCGCATTTTGACCATATTGAGCGCGGCATGCGAACTGAATAAGCCAAGCGTGCGTGTGCGTGAGCTTGGAATGGGCAACGGCCGATAAAATGCCAAAACCGTACTCAGACGCGAACAACATCGGCGGCGGCATTGTTGTTGTTGTCTGTAAGAGATAGACTTGTGTTTATTTAGTAAATGTTTTCCCAAATCTGAGTCGTGTCGACATTGAATTGTGCACATAAAAACGTTCGTTGTAATGAAATCAAGTTCAAGGTTAATACTTCAACCAACGCATTCGCTTGGAAAAAATTCAATAAAAGTTATATTTTACACTTAATGCATTTTAAATATTTAATAAACTTAATCAATTTACATGAGCACAGCGAAAACAACATTTGATAACAAAGTGAAGCGCAGCAGTTCTTGTACAATAAGAAATAACGAAATGCCAAAGGCGAAGCATAAATCAAGGCAAAAGTTGTGTTAACAGAGTCGGTAGAGTGTGTCGGTATGCCAAATCAGCGTCAAGAAAGACGCGCGGAAACGGAGAGTGACAGCGAGTGGGGCACTTAAAATTGCCAACACGCAAGAACACGTGCCGCCCCTTTAACGGCATGAAGTGGCAATGTGTTGGCCAATTTGATGAATGCCGATGGCGGCTTTTAGCAGTCGCTTGCCGGTTGACAAAAATGAAGTAAAAAGTGCTTTGTAAAATCAAACACACACAGACATAAGCGGCTGACAGAGACACCACGCACACATTCATGCATAAATAAGGCGAAGTCAAAAAAAGCATTAACGAAGCATTCGAAGAATAACAGCGAAAGCAAATAAATCACGTAAATGGTAAAATGGTAAAATGGTAAAAAGGAAGTAAAGAAAAACTGAATGACAAATAGCCAAATTCAAACAATTAATAATTGAGTCACGTGAATGAAGCTCATTCATGTGGCCGGAGCAGCAGCGCGGACCCAAAGTAGTCGAAAACGCTCTTAAAGCATTAAAAAGTGACGACGGCGAACGTGCTCTACAATCAATTGAATGTGTGTGTGTGTGTGTGTGTGAAGGCAAGTCGGCCACGCATCATTAGTCATCATTTGTGTGCGAATGAATGCCAAAGGACGCCATTAAGATTCGATCTTTATATACTTAAACTTATACTTAGTATGGCATGAGAGTGTGAAAAAGAGACTGAGTAGATTTTGTTCTATTTTTTGGCTATTCAATGTTGAAAAAGTTGAAAATGCGCGCACGCAACAAAGGCGTTTAATGAGCCAGAGACGTCGGCAAAGTGAAAATTATACGGAATATTTTGCTACGAATCAGGTCAGAAATGCGCGAAGCTTCAAGCGTTGCACAACTTTTCGAAATGCTGATGCTGATGCAGCAAACTACAAGTATCTGAGACAAAGTGTGTTTGAGCTGCAGATAGATTAAACTTATGGAAAATATGCGGGCGAATAACGAAAATACAAAATATAAATATGAACAAGAATTGTAGAAAAACTTTGCTGCTTCACTTTGGCTGCGCAAACTTATCTTGTGCATTCAGTTGAGTTATTATGCACACGAAAAGTTAAAAAAAGAATACATTTTTATTGTAGATAGCAAATCTTGTGCGCTATAAAAAGTGCCAAGGACTTGAAGGTGCTTCACGGCGCTTCAAGAACTTTTTAGTGCCGTTGGCTCTGTACAACAAACAGAAGTTGACAAAACTGTGTAGCTCCTGCGACATACATGTGTAGGGTGCGCAAAAAAGCAGCACACAGTTGCCAACACACAAGGCCGCATTAAAATCATATTAAGAAAAACTTTCGCTATAAATCTTGATGTATCTAGATACATGCTCATGCTCATGCTTTTTTGTGTACTTGCAGGTGGAAAACCGCGCGCTTCGGCTGCGTGAGGTGGCCACGGCGATGCAACAGTACCAGGACGACGCCTCTGTGGGCGCGGCGTCGACGGCACGCCAGCAGCAGCAGCTGCGCTATAACGCGAACCGCTTGCACACGAGCGGCAGCGCCGACGATCCGGGCGGCAACATCATCATCATTGGCTCGGCGCAGGACTTCAATGGCCATGCCGTGCTCGGCGGCGGCCTCAAGTTGAACGGCATAGTGTCGCTCGACGAGACCTCGCAGGGCAGCAGCAGCACCGGCAGCCGACTGAGCAGCGGCCCGGCGGCCGGTGGCGGCAGCAGCGGCAGCGTCGTGTTGGTCGCGCCGAGCACACGCAAGGGCGACTTTGAGTACTTCGATGAGGAGGGCTACATCAAGGGTGGCGCCTTGCGCACCGGTGAGGATCCCTACGTGCGTAACCGCTTCAATCAGGAGGCGAGCGACACGCTGCCAAGCAACCGTGAGATACCCGATACGCGGAATCCAATGTGCGTCTCAGTTAGTTGAGCGAGCGCGACTTTTATTGATTGAAACTCTTGTGTCTTTTCTCGCTGACAGGTGTCGCAACAAGCACTACCGCAGCGATCTGCCCGAGACCAGCGTGATCATCACCTTCCACAACGAGGCGCGTTCGACGCTCTTGCGCACCATTGTCAGCGTCCTGAACCGCAGTCCGGAGCACTTGATACGTGAAATTATACTCGTCGACGACTTCAGCGATCATCGTAAGTGCATCTTTTCCAACACTCCCATTCTGTCTAATTTCATGCAAATGCAATCACTGCTCTCACCCCACTGCAGCACGCGACGGCTTGGAGCTGGCCAAGATCGACAAAGTGCGCATCATACGCAACGACAAGCGCGAGGGTCTCGTGCGTTCGCGCGTGCGGGGCGCCGATGCCGCAGTCGCCGGCGTGCTCACCTTCCTCGACAGCCACGTCGAGTGCAACGAGCAGTGGCTGGAGCCGTTGCTCGAGCGCGTGCGCGAGGATCCGACGCGCGTCGTCTGCCCCGTCATCGATGTGATCAGCATGGACAACTTCCAGTACATTGGCGCCTCCGCGGACTTGCGTGGCGGCTTCGATTGGAATCTGATATTCAAGTGGGAGTACTTGAGCGCCTCTGAGCGCACGACGCGCCACAACGATCCGACGACCGCCATACGCACGCCCATGATTGCCGGCGGTCTGTTCGTCATCGACAAGGCTTACTTCAACAAGCTCGGCAAGTACGACATGAAAATGGATGTGTGGGGCGGCGAGAACCTCGAGATATCCTTCCGCGTTTGGCAGTGCGGCGGCAGCTTGGAGATCATACCGTGCAGCCGCGTCGGTCACGTGTTCCGCAAACGACATCCGTACACATTTCCCGGCGGTAGTGGCAATGTATTTGCACGCAACACCCGACGCGCCGCTGAGGTTTGGATGGACGATTACAAGCAACATTATTACAACGCTGTGCCATTGGCCAAGAACATCGCATTTGGCAAGTAAGTAAGGCGACGGCTGTGGGCGGCACGGCGTGAAGTCCTGTTTTTATATTTATGACGCTGTAAATGACTGTGTGTGTGTGTGTGTATCTGTGAATCATGTTGGCTTGCGTGCGTTGAGCATATTTTTACCAACAACATGTTCTTTTTTGGCATATTTTTATTTATATTTATTCTTTTCTTTTTCTTGGCCATGTGCTTTGTTTTTTCTGCTCTGTTTCCTGCAAATCATTTCAGCATTGATGACCGCTTAGCGTTGAAGGAGAAATTGCACTGCAAGCCATTTAAGTGGTATCTGGAGAACGTTTATCCTGACTTACAAGTGCCCGAGCCGCAAGAGTTCGGCCAATTTCGGCAGGATGTGACGGAATGCTTGGATACGATGGGCAATTTAATTGATGGCACCGTCGGTGAGTATCCACAAAACAGCCACAAATGTTTGTCCGTTCGCTCATTCGTTCTTGCTGCCAAACATTAGTATCTGCCTCAAGCTCAGTTAAGCTGAGCACAGTGCAAACGGCAGCAAGGCTTTAAGATTAAGCACATTTAGTTGCGGCATGTTCTGTTAAGCCTTTAAGGCGCTTAACATCATTTTCGGTTTGCCTTTTCATTGTCGTCGTGCAAATATTTAACACACACAGAAAAACAAATGGGCAGACAAATCAATTGACCGCATTACTGTAAAATCAATTAAGCAATCTTGCTTCATTTCATTGTTGTCCACCCCTCGCTCTCCCGCTCGCTCGGCGGCAGTTGAATGTGTTAAGTGAGACAGTTGAGTCAGTTGAGTTGACCGATATACGTTGTCATTGAAGGCATTTAATTAAAATATATATCAATGAGGCTGAAGTCGTAGGCGTGCAAAACCCAACTCAAAAACACAGGCACTCAAGCAACACATACTTCAGCTACTTCAGCCTCTTCAACTGCCAACACGATTTCATTCAAGTGTGTTATACATGTCTCTTTTCCCGTCTCTCTTTTACACTCGCGCAGGCCTCTTTCCATGCCACAACACTGGCGGCAATCAGGAATGGGCGTACACAAAGGCCGGCGAAATCAAGCACGACGATCTCTGCCTCACGCTCGTGCAATTCGCACGCGGCTCGGAAATTGTGCTGAAGACATGCGATGACTCGCCAAATCAACGCTGGACCATGAAGGAGGGCGGCTTCGTACGCAACCAGAAGATGAATGTTTGCCTGGACTCGCGGGATCACAATGAGCATGGCGTGACCGCGCAGCGCTGCAATTCGGCATTGGCCACGCAACGCTGGGTCTTCACGACGACCAGCAAGTATGCGTGAAGGCAGCAGCAGGCAATGCACAAAATGAATGCAGCCAAGCGGCATTGAAGACATTGCAGGCGTAAAACTTTCTTCAGCACTCATACTCTGTGTCTCTGTCTGTGTGTAGGTGTGTATGTATATGTGTATGTGTGTGGATGTGCGCGTCAAACGCAAGTGACTGCAACAGTAACAGCAACAGCAACGGCAGCAAAGGCAGTCGGCAATTGGCAATCGCCAATTGGCAGGTGGCAAACAGAGCGCGTGATATTTAACTACATTTTAATGACGATGATGATGATGATGATGATTTTTGTTGCTGCGCACAAGACATGCAAACCACAACAACAACAATTTAATAACACTAACAACAACTTAATTAATTGCATAGAAAACGAAACTATTTTAGTGCAATTTATGTGCAACAATTTAGCAAACATTTTCTTTTCTTAATTTCTCTTTTTTTTTTGTTTTTTTAATTCCTTAGTTTTTCTAGTAAATTGTTGTTGTTATCTTTGTGCGGGAGAGAAAATGTTGTTAGTAAAAAAAAAGAAAATATACTTAGACTGATTATTTTTTCTTTTTGTCTCACAAAAAGAACGAAAAAAAAAATGAAAATGGAGTATAAAAGAAGTATTTGATGAAAAATGACTTTACGTCGCAGAACTTAAAAGAATTTCCTACTTTGACTTTACATTGCACAACACTTAAGACATTCCACGAACACTTCGATACTTTTTAACTTTTTAACTTGTTACGTTTTGTTTTTGGTGTCAATTAAAGTTGATAAATTTGAATTTTAGTTTACACATTGGAAAAGCCGTGTAACTCATGCTCAGTCGTCTCTACATGTGTACTTAAACGTTATCATTAGATTAATTTCATACATTTAAGTCAAAAGCGAAATATTAAATAATTGCAAAAAAGAAAAGAAACTCGAAAAAATTATTATTATTATTAACAAATTAAAAATTAATATATTCAATGTATAAACAATTTAAGTGTATATATAAATAAATTTATTTAATATGTTATTGACACAAAAATCAAGTATAAAGTCAAATTTGCGTTTTAATTAAATTTTTATTACAAAAACCAAAAAAAAATATACAAATAAATAAACATAAAATGAAAAATAATAATTATGAAAAACATAAAGTTTCAAATTGTATTTCATTTTCGCTTCGGTTGCATTAAAAATATGTTCAACGCGTTTCCTTGATTTATTTAAAAAATGTGAACAACTTTCGACGAAAAAATACCAAAATAAATTATATAACGAAACTATTTTTATACGTTTTGCTAACGAATTTCATTTAGTTAAGTAATTAATTAAAACAAAATTAGTAAAGTAATTGTTTGAATACAAGAAGAAGACGAAGAACTCTATACTATGTAAAGCAGCTCCTTTGATGTTATAAGTTTTGTTTTTTAGTTTTATTTTAGTGCAAAGAAATATTGAAACATTTCAAAAGTTAAAAAAAAAAACCAACAACCAAAAATTGCATATTAAATTATGCGCATAATATTGAATACGATGATGTGTAATAAAATGAACAACAATTTTAATTTACAAACAATAAAATTTCGACTTTTCTTTACGTTTTAAAGGTAAGCGGGAGGATTGCTTCAGCTCACGTATACGCAATATTTTTCTACAACAAAAAACTAAAAGAATATATTACGTATACGTCATTAGCTGAATTTAAAGTTGTATGCTTGCTTAGCTAATGTAACTTATGCAGCCTGAAAGTATGCTATTTTTATGTCTTAGTGCACCTTGCATATATTACGCATACGCCTTGTGTAACATGCAGCAGCAAGAGTTGTCAGCACATGACAAATGCCCAACTCACTGTCTTTCTGTCTCTCTGTGTGTCTGTCTGTGTATCTGTCTGACTGCGTGTGCTAATGGCTTGCTAAGATAACTTGTGCTAATTTCACATTAATGTGTGTGTGTAAATAAAAAACACAAAAAGCAAAATAAAAGGAAAAGGAAGAGCAAAACAAGAACTCAAACAAAACACAAACTCAAACACTCAAAGTTGAAATAGAAAACAGTGCGCAAATAAACAAGAAACTTTGTACACAAAACATACACAGAAGCATACATAAAATAAAGTGCTTTTTTAACTGCCTTGTGCTATTTCCTAGTAACGCAATAAAGCAACATAAACATAAAGTAAAGCAAGGCAAACAGTGAGTGAGGCGAGCAGTGTGCACAGCAATAAGCGCGAAAAATGAAAGTCGACAGACGTGAGCGCAAGCGCTGCAGGCACAGACTAAGCACAGCTCAGTCTCAGTTACATTCGACAAATGAGGAGCGACGGACAGTGCGACTGCGACATTGACTGAACCTAAGACAACCTGAATTTTGTAAAGCGTTCAGCTGCGAGCGCTGAGCGTTGAGCAGCGAGTGCGTCGAGTGCGTCGAGTCCGTTGTTCGGCAGCAACAAGCTCTGCTGCAAAATGACAAGGTTAAGCCTTATAACTCATTGTATGCTCATCTGCTTCAGTGTGCGTATGACTTACGGCGCTTGTCGCTTTAAATCTCTCAAACAGCCCACCTACACAAACACACACAGACACATGTGAGCGCACACGCCCAACTCATTTATTTGGAGCAAACAACTCGACGTCAGCATTTTGCGCCTTTCTTTCTTTCTTTTTTGCTAGGGCTCAGTAAGTATACGTTAAGTGTCACATATGCCGCTCTATACATGCAAGTGTGTGTGTGTGTGTATGTGTGTGAGTGGTACTGTTTGCACGCCTAGACAGGTGAATAACATTTCGTTATTTAAGCCAAGTTGTTGTTGTTACCGTTAACGTTAACGTTAACATTGCCGTTGTTGTTGCCGTCGTTGTTGTTGTTGTTGCCTTCTGTTTGTTGTCATTGACATGCATGACAACGCAACCGTTTTCGGTATTTTCAGCAATTTTGGCTTGACGTTTCTTCGTCCTCCTTCCCTCCTTCCGTCGTTCCGTCGCTGACACACCACTATCGCATGCGGCGCATCTCCAACGGCGCAACGACGCAACGGCTCAGCTCCTGCCTTCCATTACATTGGCATGTTTTTCCGCTTCCGCAGTTTTATCACTATAATGTACGATGCGTTACTTTTCACATTGCCATGCTGAGCAGCAACGCCAACAACAGCGGCAGCAATCGCAACGAAGGCGACCGAGGCGTTGGCGGTGGCGGTGGCGGCTACATCATGTCACGTTATGTCGCGTTAATAACTGCCGCACGTGTGTGTGCCTTGAGTTTGTCGCTTGCCTCTGCTTATTATCAGTGTCGATTTTTTCGCTGCTTTGGGTTTCGCGTGCGCCATGCTTACATACATCTTTGATGTGGCAAGTGTGTCGCCGCCTGCGCCGCCTTGAGTGCCTATTTTAAACTGTATTTAATGAAGGCATTTTACTTTGCTACGTGTAATCTTCATCAGTCTTCATACAACGCAAATAAGTTCGCAATGAGGCCAAAACATTAATTTAATAAGTTTTGCCATAGTAATTCTGTCATTTGCACTTTGACTTAAGAAGTTCACTGCAAGACTACCGCATGTCCTATGTAACTGTGTGTAACATAGGCCTTTAAGGCAGACAATTTTTATAAAACACACCAATTTCACGTTATTCCTCAATGTCATTTCATTTTCAAATGTTTTATGTATTTCGGGCTCAGCTTTATAACAAATGGGAGATAACAAAACGGACGGACAATGGATTGATGCTGTTGCGCGCCGATAAAACGTTATATTTATCATAATTCCTGTTTTTCTAAACTTAATTACACTTGTAGTTGCTCCGCTTGCCTCACTCACTGCCGAAAGGCTTAGCTTGCTTGCCTAAGCCTCAACAAAGCCTACTGCAATATTCACGAACAAACAACAAAGCAAAGAGCCAAAAAAAATTAGCACAAAACTGTCATAAAATCTTGGACAAAAACGGTTTAGCACAAAATTATGCTAATTAGTCTTGGAACAACGGCCGGGAGTCTTCGCAAGCTATAAGGCGGTAAGGCTATAAGATATTTACTATTTGAGGACCAAAGCTATTAGAGAAAATTAAAACAAATCAGAACAAGCACAACAACAACACTTTGAGGAGATTTCGGTTGTGCTTTTCGTGTGCTCGGCCCGACCCGGCGTACGTCACATTTTGTTGGCCTGACGTTGACTGAGGCGGCTCTCGCCTGTGTTGACGTACGGCAATGTGTTAATGCAAACACGCACGTACAGGTGGCGCTGCGTCTGTTTTCCAATTAATCCCCAAAATAGACTAAAAGGCAAAAAACACAATGCACACACACACACGCACACACACACACACGCACAATGCTATTCAAACAGAGTGACTGCAAAGCCAAACACAGCTGGGACACCCTGATGCTCGGGGCGCGGTGGGGCTGTTGCGCCCTAAACGACAAACCAAACAATTTCATTAGAAAGACAATAATGACGCATCCTGAGCGGCAAACAGGAGCAACAGCACATGTATCCTTTAGGCAATGACTGTCGAGACTTAAAAGGGGCCTTAGCAAATTTTGACACGCGCGTCTGTGTGTGTCTCTGTGTGTGTGAGTAAGATGAGCTACAACGAAGTAAAGCGAATCGAGTTGAGCTGAACTATTGCATACTTTGTGGGGCTGACCAAATGTTTGCTCAAGTTAATGCCTTTGTCTGTGATTTGCTTTGGCTCTGCCCTGCCTTTCGGATGCGGGTACGCCTTATGTTGTCGCACACACACGCACACACACACTCACACCTTTAGACGGCAGCTTAATCAGCCGCTTTGCTTACACAATTTCAATTTGCGGCAATTCAATTCTATTGAGCACAAATGCAACAACAACAACGACACAAAGCCTCTTCATTATAACCATTATGGCGATATCTACTTATATCAATATGCTTGCGATACTTGATACTTGACGTTATTATTCAATTTTCATACAATTTGCCGGCATAAGCCGATTATGCGATATATACAAACACCTCTTCGAACAGCCATCGAACTCGAATATCAACATTTATGAGTAGAAACACGTACAAGACTCAAACTCAACACAAGCAAACAAACACACACACACACACACACACAAATACTCACGCTACGATTTGTACTTTTATGTCAAGTTTAATGACGTTGTTGCCAGCCGTGTTGGTGTGCACACATGTGTGTGGGTGCGTGTGTGTGTGTGTGGGAGACACGCAACGAGACTTGAAATCAGAAGTCAACAATCTGCGCAAATTTACACTTTGCCAGGTGACTTGCTGCGATTATTGCGTGATTCATGTTTATTTATTTCTTCTTCTTTACTTTTATCATTTGTCTCTTCTTTAGAATTCACGTTGGAATAAGCATACTTTGTATTTATTTATGAGACTTCGCTAAATTGCCAATAAGTCTTTCCATAAAAATACAAAAATAAACTCTAAATTGCGAATTTTATTTTTCTATGAAATTTGATATTTGTTATTTGTCCCAAATTTGCAATAATTTCATTGAAAATACGCCCAATGACGCAAAGCAACGCCCACGCCTAGTAGCCTGCAACTGCTCAGAGGCACACATGGAGCAAAAAAACACGAAGAAATACTTTTAGTCTTGTGGCTTCAACTAAAAATAACACAAGTTGTGTCAAAATGGCATTAATTTTCATTAAGTCAAGATTGAAAACTGCTCAGAGCAATAATTCAAGAGCACTCAAGAGCAGCACAACGAAGTGAGCACTTGCCACATGCAACGTTGTCTGCTTGCCATCGCTCGTTTGCTTTCTTTCTATTTGCGCACTCTTCAATTCGATGTGTTGTCGCATTCGCTCTTGGCATGACTTATTTCATTACATGCTGACCGAAATGAAAAACATACCGAAACTTATTTCTTGGCACATAAAACTGAAATTTTGTTTTGTTATATTTTCTGCCTTTTTATTTTATGGCAACACTAGCACAATTGCCGAACGGCTCTCATAACAATGACTGACAAAGTCAAGTGGCATGTTGTTGGCGCCGACTGTGAGCAAAGCCGAAGCAGAGACAAGAGCGCAAAGTGTATAAAAATGAAAATTAATATCCTGTATTAAAACAAATACCGAGCAGTCACCCACACATACACACACAGACACACACGACTGCACTACATGCGGCAACAGTCAATTGAGGATTGACAACTTGTTCGACATGTTTGCTCAGATTGCTCAAAGTTGTCCGTCGCCCATTGCTCGGTGCCAAAGATGATGTTGTTGCCAGCTTTGTTTGTCAAGTCGTGTACGACATAAAGGACGCCAACTACCGGCACTAACACACACAAACACATGCATATATGGCTTGCCTGCGCTTTGCAGCCCTTTTTTGCACAACATCATTTGTTTGCTTGTCGTCACAGTTGTTGTCATCATCATCATCTTCATCATCATCATCCTCGTCGGCGACGGCGTTGTCATCTTAAAAGTCGTCGCAAACGCAAAGATAAACGCAACGCAAGCCTACGAGGACAAGTAAGTCAACAAATTTAATTTGCCCAACTCCGTTTTACCTTCAGCCGAAACCTCAACGAACTGAAGACTCGTAAAGACCGCCAGCAGTATCCTTTTCAATAGCAAACTCGCCACTTCTCGCCCTCACCCTCTCTCTCTCTCTCTCTCTCTGTCACTGTCACTGACTCACTTTATGTGTGCTTGAAGTTATTGGCAACAAATTCCAACATAAAATGTGCCTGCACTGCGCTGCATGAGCGCAAACCGACAAAGGCGCCTCCGCTGTCTCTTCTGCCTCTTCTGCCTCTGCCACTGCTGCCATTCTGCCATCTGATTAGTATGCGGCACATGACATAAATATTTTTCACCAATTTCCGTTTTCGGTTGTTCAAGATTTTTGTTTTTGTTTGCGATTCCTTCGCACTCCTCTTTTTAAAGCCAACGCGGCTGCCGAGCACATAAAAACATAAGAAAGCAAAGACGTGCTGGCAAAGCAGTGAACCAACGACATCGCAGCACAGCACAGCACACCACAGCACAGCAGAGCACAACTCTATGTGTCAGTCATGTTGTTATCCTTTCGTTTTGTAGCTTATTCTGTCATTTCAACAAATTGAATATTTTCCTTTGACTTGAAGTGAAAACGACATCGAACAGAAGCAAATAATAAAAAACCAAAATATTAAAAAAGGGAAATTTGCCTCACCCCTCACCCTCAGCGCTGTCATATTGGTCGCCAATACACGCCTGCCGTCACCTCATGTGCTTCATTGATATTGCTTCGCTTGCCGTCATTGTTTATTGCATACTTTTGGGCATGCCTTAAAGCTCTGGTGTAATCATCGTTTATCATTGCAACTCTTCGCCATAACTCAAGTCCGGCGGCATCATCATTTATTAGCACATGTGACAGTTATAAGCAACACATACTTTTTCCAACGTTGCCCCAATGACGTTGCAGCCGTTGCACGCCGTGTGCATTTAATTTGCAATCGTGCATTTAAATCGCTTTGCCTCTGCCGACTTTGGGCGCTTTAAGGTTTGCATTTAATTTGCTCGAATATTAAATTTGTGTGTTTTGTGTGCGTCTGTTATTTTTGCAGCTAATTAAACGCTGCTTTGGCCAAATTATAATGCTACGCAATTAACTTTTGTATGAGCTTAAAGTGCTGCGTTTGCATTCGTTACGCATGAGCTTCTTTTCTTTGGGCATGTTTGCCGTGTACGCTTCACTGACACGGCAGACAATTAACTTCGTGTAATAAATTACGGAGCAAAGTCAAAGGAAATTAACGATTTTGTTTTATTTATTTGATTATTTGATGCGAAAGTAAATAAAGAAGTTTCGCACGGCAAAATATGCAACAACAAATATTGAAAATAAGCTATAAATAAATTGGCGAAATTTAATATTCAAAACTGTGCAAACTGTTAACAATCAAGCGTTGAAAGTTGCGCGCATTTAAGTCAATAAAACTTTTCATTCAATTCGTATAATTAAAATAAAAACAAAAACAAAAACGGCATTTAATAAATGAAATAAAATGTAAGCGTCAATAAAAACGACATGCGTTGCAACAAATCATACCAATTTCGCTGTCATGCCGTCTCTTTCGCACAGCGCTTGTTGTTGTTGCTGCGCTTTTAATTAAAACATGCGACAATTTGACATCAATATCGAGATTAAGATCTCACGCACGACGCACAAACACAAGCACACATGAGTCACGAAGTCAAAATGGCAGCCAAAAATAAGCAAAAACAAAAAGCAAAAAATGGCGTTGGTGGCAGCGATGTGGAACGTGGCAGGCGGCACTCGAAGGCGACGCAGCGTTGCAAGTTGAAGCAACATTTGCCTCACTGCAAGCAAAATGGCGCGGGCGGAGGCGCGAGCGTTGACAAGCTGCAGGTGAGCAATGCTTCCGTTTGCCAAAGCGGATGTCCGCCGCAACTATTCTGTGCTGCTGCTTCGACTCTCCGACATTTCGGTTCTTCTTTGATTTTGCCGCAATTATTTTCAGTCTCATTTATTTTGTTTTTTATATGTTTCGTTTGGCATTCATGTGCTGCTGTCATTGCCGCTGTCGTTGTCGTTGCCGTGGCTCGCTGTGCATTGATGAGATACATGCAATGCGCTTCGATTGGTGGCCGCCAACGGCACCGAAACTCCATTGTTGAAAACAGATAATAATAATGGCGTCGAGCATGGCTGGCAAAAGCGAAGTGAAACGAAATAAAATCAAATGAAAAATAATAAAAATGTTGCGGGCGCTGAAAACGAGCTATGATACCGTGGGGACGGGGGATGAGGGGCAGCAGAGTGACAACAAAATTTGCGATAAAAATGTAAATTCGTTTCTGTGCTGAGCTTTTATATTTGCGCTTCTTTGCCACCGAATGGTAAGCAACAATTTGTGCATGCCATGCGGTATGTGGCATGTGGCATGGTGTGAAGTGTCATGTTGCACGCGCAAATTGCTCTAGTGCGAAACGGTCGCTTGGTCAGTTGAGTAGGTTGCCATATGAGTGTGTGTGGGCGCACGTGCATGAAGGCTGAAAGGCATTAAAATGCGTGGTCGACGCGCACGGACGGAACATGTACGCCGGAATTCTGCAAACTGCGCACGTCAATGTAAAAGAATCGCAAAAGAGAAGTATTTGTGTATTTGCCTCATTCGACATGATGTTCTATGAATTCGAGTGAAAATATGTCAAGCATTTTGTATGAAAACTTTTCTACATTTCTCGCTTCAAAAAAACGTAGTCGACTTTTTTTAATGATGTTATAAACGTTAAAATACTGCACAGCAGCCGAAGAAGAAGAAGAGGAGGAATCAATGCAACGCATTTCAGTTAAATACTTTAAACGAACTTCTGCAACAACAAAAGCAAACAATTTGATATGCAAATAAAGTTTAATCATGCCCGCCTTTCCATTTGGCATATAAAACTCAGTTTTATGGCTTAAACACATGTCGGAGTTTTGACTTTTCCACCTCAGTTTTGTGCCAAATATGGTTTTATCTAAGCTTCATTCTTCCATTAGTCTTTCTGTATTGAATTATGTTAGTTATGCGCAACTATAAGTTTTATTTGAGAGATCAAAGAGTCTGAAGTGCTGTAAAATCTCACTTAGTTAAGTTTAATTCACAGCTCGAAAGAGTTGCATTCGTTCCGACTTCGTTCTGAAGACTCAAAAGTACCAAGAGAGACCATTTTGTGCATATGAACACATTGAAATGAAATGTTATGCACATTTATGTGCGTTAAACGTATAAAATGCACACATAAAAACATTAAAAACAAATTAGATGCTCAAAAGATTATGAGAACTCTTAAATGAATTAACTCATTTAAAATGTTTGCACAAAATTGGAGTAAACACTTTTCTTGCATAAAGTTTTGTTTCACTTTTGCAGAATAGCGCAAATACACTCACACACACACACACACACACACAGCGATAAATATGTTTATGTGGCAGAACAGCAAGAACAACAAGAAGAGCAAAATGGCAAAACACGCGTTGAAAGTTTTCAATTTTTACGACTTCATTAGAAACGCATGATGAGCCGCAATGATAACCGCCGCAAAGTTGTGGCTCGTGGGTAACATCTTCATTATCAGCAGCAACACAAACATCATGATGATCTGTGCGTGCGTGTGTGTGTGCGTGTGTGTGTGTCTGTGTATGACTGCGAACATTTTAAAGTGCGAAAAGTAACACATCAGACGCAATTTTAAACTACATGAATAAGTAACTCAACACGGGCACAAAAAACAACTCACATACACACACACACACACACACACACACACACACACATGTACGCATAGCAAAAAAAACTGCAGACCCAAGGCAAAAACCAAACCAAAGCAGCAAACCACAAAAAGTCAGCAAATGAAACAAAGTGTATTAGTAAATTTGCATGTGTGCGTGTGTGCGTGTGTGTGTGAGTGTTTCTGTGTGTGAGTGTGAGTGCTTAGGGCAGGCCTCAAGGCCAAGCCAAGCCAAGTGAAGTGAAGTGAAGCAGTTGGAAAATTGCTCAAACACTTATCCGCAGCGGTCATGCATGCCTACGCATCTGCATGTGTATTGGTGTATTGATGTGTGCGTGTGTGTGCGTGTGAGCGTATGCGTAATTTTTGTGGCTTTTTGCGGTCTTGCCAGTGGCGTAGGCCGTGCGGTTGCGGCTGAGTTTGGGAGGCGTGTCTCGGCGCCTTTTTAAAGTTTTGCAAAAAACCAAAGCAGTCTGAAATTTGCCTTCATTAGTGTCGAATAATCCAAACGAGTGCGTTGAGCAATTTGCAAAGTTTGCGGTTGATAAATGATGAGTTTTTGTGCTCGAAACAAGAAGACGTCGAACGACAACTTCACGCATGACAATTAGTTGCAGACAGACTTCATCAACGATATTCTTATTGGTTACTTTTCTTTTTTATTTGCAAGACAAAACATGAGTTTTCGTTGTTTGTGAGCAACTTATTTGACCGCAAGTTGTTGTTGTTGTTGTTGCTGTTGTTGTCACATATGCAAGACAAATCGTTTGAGCGACCAAAATGCTCCACAACAACAACAACAACGAAAAGCCCTAAACGCATAACGGAACTCGACTTTTTGCTCGGAAAAAACATGCTATCATTTTGTTTTTGTCATTCTTGGCTGAGACAATTTTGTCGCCGCAGCACATTTGCACACACACACACACACACACACACACACACGCAGACAGACAGTGAGCGACATATGTGGCATATCGCTGACTGACGACAGAAAAAACACAAATATGCTGCTTGGCAATCATAAAAAACAACTACCAACAACAACAACAAGCGCAACAACAACAATGACCCACTTGGAGCGCACATTTGGCACACTGCCGTTTGCGGCAACTCAACTTTGACAAAAGTTTTCCCATTTCGAACGTTGACGCTTGGCGAAATAGTTGAGTCCACGACATGTCATTAAAATCACATGGCACATTGGTCAAAGCAGAAGGGCAATCAATTGCCGTGCTCTTCTTTCTTCCTCCCCCCCGTTTGATAGTTTGCTTTTTGATTTTATTGTTGACATTACAAGCAAGTAGGGAAGACAGATAATAATACCTTAAAGTAAGCGCTGCAATCACTACTACACATGTGCATGTGTGTGTGTGTGTGTGTGTGTGTGTGTGAGTAAGCAAAACGAATTGAGCGAAATAAGTTCACTTTGATTGTTGCAAAGCTATTTAAGTGCAGAGCAATGAGTTTAGACGACGGTCAGCAAACCAAACACACACAAACACACACATGCAAACACGCCCACGCACACATCTGTAAACTGAGCATGGCTTCGTGGGAAATTCGAAGCCACGAAACGTCATCAAAGTTCGCCTCAAGCGCCGCCATTGGAACGCTCTGCTATAAATTTGTCATTGAGTCAACTCAACTCAACTCAATTCAGCTCAACTCGACCCAACTCGAGACGAGTTCAAGTCGTCAATAAACAATATGAAGCGTGCATAGAATTTCATGACGTCATTAGTGATTAGTTGTGCTATGTTGATGACGTCAGCGCTGCAGAAATATGTGCGTGTCCTTTGAACATCAACGTCAAAATGGCCGACAAACACTCCAAATTTCCGCTAGTCGTATGCGCGACAACTTCATAATCAGATCAAATATGAATTGTTTGCAAGAAATTCACTTAATGTGTAAGAAAGTATTAAAAAAGGGGGAAGAGCAAAGACAACACACTTCAAAGACACGCATTTCTTAAGCGAAGACATCAAATATTTACACACAAGTGGTTTTTTGTTTTTGTCGTTATCAAACAGCATCAGCACAACAACAACAACAACGAGAACAACCGCAAGAAAAATAAAAATGCCGACGAGGCAATAAATTCCAAACTGGCTGCCACTTGAGCAAAATTGCTTGCCACATGCGCGCCGCAGCACACGGCCACCGAAAGCGGCAACTTGACAGCAAACAGGCAACCGAACAAGCAAACAAGCAAACAAGCCTGGCAAAAGAGCTGCCAAGACGTGTGCATTATTGATTTCAATTTCAAATTTCTAACATTGAAGAGCTAAAGAACGTCGGAAGTAATAACCACGGCGCTTAAACCGCACACAAAATCTGCTGGGAAATCGAAGCGGCTCCGTATAAAGGAACGGAACGAAGGGCAAGGAACGGGTCGGGACGAACGAGACGAGACGAGACAATTTGCACTCTAATGAAATATGCAAAATTATAATAAAACAATTTATTTTTTTTTAACAATACTTGTTACTCCTTTGAAGCACACAAGCAGAAATTCTCACTTTCCTTGTCATTAATATTGAAACATAACAAAACGTAATCAAAATTGTCTTTTGTTTTAATTAAGAAAAGAAGATTCACATGAGATCGAATTGATCAAAACTGAATATGAGAAGTCTCTATTTAGAAAGCTAAAATTTTTAACGGATCAAAGAAGCCTTGACAAGAGATCTGCTTTGCTTCATAAGGGCGGTCTATTCGACATATGTTCCAATGCGTGTTAATTTCCTATGGAAAACCGAACAACGTCCTGATGAAAGAACATTTCGAAGCAAATATCTTTGTATCTCTCTGACAACACATCATGTCACTCAACATTAAAGTACAAATAAGCTATGAAAGCAATAATCATGATTTTTGCCAAAGTGGTTTTAAGGCACTTTTTATTCAATTTGAAATAACTTTCCTATTTGGGTTTATTTTGGCTATTTTTAAAACATGCCTTTGGCAAGGATACAAAACGGCTTGATCATTTTAGCACACATCTTTTTATTAGTTCGCATACACTAAAATATGAGTCGGAATTTGCCATAATCCTGAAAATGTTTTGCAGCCATAAACACAAAAAGGGGAGACTCATTCATATTCGTGCTTGGCTGTGAAAATTGAAAATAAACTAGTCGAGGGCGGACACTTTAATGTCTATGGCGGCGGGCCACGCCTCCGCGCCTTCGCTCATCAGTTTCTATTATGGCTTATACGAGTATGGTTGTTGTTGTTGTTGTTATTGTTGTTATTGTGAGTGACGCTGTGCAACATGCTGGTGCAGTACTTGCTCCTTGCGGCTTTCGTTGCTGTTGCATCCACTAATAAAAAATAATGTTCATGCTGCTTGACCTAAGAAAGAAAAAAATTAAAAATAAAAAGTGAAACTGAAAAATTGGAAAAAAAACTCTACTAAAGGCAACAATTACATTGGCCATAGTCTTGTCTATGTTGTTGCCTGTTTTGCCTTTTGCCCATTTACCCTTTTCAATGAGGAAAAATGTGCTTCGTGTTGTTCTTGTTTGTTGTAATTTGTATTATTTTCTCGTTGTGGTTGTTGTTTGCTTTATTAAAACTTTTTAAAGGCTGCTTTTTTATTTGCGACTAACGTAAATTTATGCAGGGCTATAAACTTCCGAGAGAAAATATGTAAATGTTTTTTTTTCATTCCGTTTTTATAGCAAACAGCTTCAAATATTTCCTTTTTTATTAACTTGTTGTTGCCTGTTTTTCTATTAAAGTTGTAGCAGAAGCAACAGTGTATGTTGACTCTGCCATGACTTCCACCCAAGCCAAGTTGAAATCGGCTGTGGCTGTCGTTGATGTGTGGCACAGTTCATTAATTCTGTCCTTGTTGCACAGTTGCGTAGAAACTCTCTGCCATTATTAGTCTTTCATGCCTTGTCCATGTGTTCTGCATTTAAGCCAAGTTACAAATGATGCTGATAAGCACTTAATGTGAATTGAATTTCAGACTCTTGTTGACCCTTAATTCGAGACTGAATTGCATGTAATGCAAATGGACAGTTATAGCATAAAAGCATCTCCAAAAATCTATTAGATTAGATAATATGTAAAATTGAGCATTGCCTACTTCTGTGCTAGCTTGGCCTATGTAAAAATTTGACAATATTAAATTAGTAAATAAATATAATGTATAACATTCATTCATATTTTTTGTAAATAAAAAACAAAAAATTTCCGTTATTAAATTTGAAAGTTGCAGTGTTGGAAGTTAGTTGCACGTATCGTATCGATTGACGCGCGTTCATCTCTAGTACACCACTAAGACAGCTGTTGAAAGCGAAATAAAAACTGATCGAAATTTGTGAAAATTTTAATAAATATAAATAAAACTTTAATAAACTGTTTAAAAGTTGTTGTGTGACATGAAAAATAAAGAAAATTTTTGTTTTTAGTTGAAAAGTGTATTTTCACTTCAAACAACGAACGGCAACGAAGCAAGAAAAGTGCGCCTCGGCATATGCAAAGCTGGAAAAGTCTCGAAGCAACAATTTTTTTAGTGCAAACGCAAAAGAAAAACTGTCAATAGGCCCGCGCCTTGTCGAAATGGGGTATACCAATTTTTAATGACTGAACCATCTAAGCAGGTTTCACACAGAGTGGCAACATTGAGTAATCCAATTTGATTTACTACATTGGCTAATTTTGTTTACAAGTGAGAATGATGCTGCTTGACGACGATTGCCTCTATCATGTATTCGTTAGACTGAGCCTGAGTGACCAGGTGAGTGTGGCCAAGACGTGCACCCGCTTTCGTTATATTATTTGTGAGATGATTTGGCGGTGCCGATTTCGCAACGTCGACACGGTCAATCCAAAATTGGCGGCAATCAAAGGCACCGAATTTCAATTCATATTGGAACAAGTTGACAAGGATCTAGAACGTCTGCGCATCGCAAAGCCAGTTGGCATGCATAGCTATCGCATCGATTTAGACTTCTATACGAATCTCGATCTCACCAATCTCATTGAATTCGAGTGCTCTGATGTGCGCATCACAGACAGCGTCATACATGACCTATCCAACAACTGCGTTCAATTGCGCAAACTCAGCGTACAAAGTCGCAAAATCACCGGACAGAATATACCCCAACTTCTTTTCCTAGAAACATTAACCATGGAGTATTGCTCGATTGATGAATCGAATCTGGCGCGCATCTTGACGCATTTGCATTTAAAGTATTTGAAAATTTACGACAACTTATTTGACACTGAACCGGCACTGTTGAGCACACCGTCGCCCACACTGGAGACTTTGGTAATTGACAATGTGAAGGCCTGTGGCATGCAGCTTGTCGAATATTTGCAATTGCAAACATTACATTACGAGGCAACATTCACCGACTGCGATGAAGATATAACAAAGATCAGAATGACTACCAACTTTGAAAGATTGAGCGAAAGGCTGCTGTCTCTGGATGTGGGCGTTATATTCTATGCACTTGCTTGTTTAGTTGACTTTCTGCCAAACCCCAACATGGGTGAAGATGGTGAGCCCGAGTTGTTGGACGAGGAGGAGGAGCATGTCACCTTCACGAGTGCTCTGATTATACTGAAGCCAATATTGCGTCTAATGAGCTTTTGCCAGCGCTTGGGTTGCGTCAAGTTTTGCAACTATTTTCAATTTGACATCGATGACTTTGAATATTTCATTGCCGAATTGAAGAGACGTCAACGCCCAGTGCGACTTGTCTTCGGTTATACTAAGCCAACAGACCTTGTAGCCAGATTGCAAAATGTGAGTGTTCTATATTATTAATTTTTCATTTGTTTTCTCTTAAAGGCTTTTGAATAACAATTCCAGTGGTTTGACGATCCAAAGAGCGCCTATAATAGGCAAGATCTGCTGACCATCGACGTCGAGTTTATACCACCGGAAATGGCGCAAGACTTGAATTTGATCAAGTACGAATGCTTAACTTAAATTGGTCTGAGCACTTTTGACAGTATTAGTTCGTATCTCACTTATTGTAGGTATGAACATAATTTTAATGCAGAACGAGTTAAAAAACATCGTATTTTATTATAAGTATAAACACTTTCAATGTGTGTAACTAATTGTAAATCAAATCTATAAGCATTTCGCTTACGGATTTAAGTACTTTTGAGCATAAAATGGTAAAGGTATAAGTATTAACAATTAATTGGATAAGGCAAGTCGGCGACATCAAATGTACACTTTTTTTTTGTAGTGACGTGTGGTTGGTTCATCTGTGAGTGTGCTTTATGTGTTTAAATGTATTTCAAGATTTCTAGTCATATTGTTAAATGTACTTAACTATTAAATGTTTATATATTTTAATCTTAACATTAAAACATAAACAAAAAATACTATTTACAAGTGTCAGTGTTAAAAGTCCAGCTTCCAGAAACATTATGAATGTTATGATAAATCCAAATATAATAAATACATATAAATGTCGTGAAACTGTTTGTTTTATTGGGCTTGCGGCGGAAATCGTTCAAGTGAACTTTGACATTGCAGTCAGATTCATAACATAATTAAATGTTATATTTATTGCGCCATTTGAAGTATCTGTTGTCTCGAAAGCTGCGCGAGTTGAGCAACAAATTCGCAATAATAAACTTTGCAGCCTTCAAAGGCATTTGTTCGCTCGCATTTGCATTCGCAGTCAAAAATTTGCTGAAGTTGAGAACTTTTGAAATTATTGCAGTTAACGACACTTGATCAACTGCACTTAGCGCTGCCTTCGCCACGCCTTCAGCTACGCCCAGGCACATTACTACAACTAAGTATCTTCGCTACAGATCTTTGACAAAAGAAAGGAAAAGAAGTGGGAAAAAAACAGGTTACAGTTATGTATTAAAAACTTTGCCAATTTCGCGCAAAAAATATAACTTGCGAACAATTTTTCGTTGATTTCAATTGCCACTTTGCAGGCTTGCAGATTGCCATGTTAAGTGAAATATTGCCAGGCAAAGTTTTTAAGTACGCAAAATGGAGAATAAAAGTGGCATTTCTTGTTGTGCGATTTTGTTGTTTTGTATCTTTTTTGTGTGCGAAAAGTTGCCATTTTTATTGGTTATGAAGTGTGAATTTTAACGGAACGAAGTCAAATAATAAATTGACTGAAGGCTTAACCAACTTTGGGCAGCAGTCGGAAATTGTAAGCCACGTTTGTTGACAGTGTCAGTTAGAAGTAATCGGCTGTAAGTTGTGCGCATATAATTAGGCAAATTGCTTGATGAATTGCTGAACTTGCGCGAGTTGTTAATACAACTTTCAGTCAATGTCATTGCAAGCTAAAATTAACGCTAAAAGACTAAACGAAATGGCAATTTTAGGCGGCTGAGTGAGCCAAGTGCAGTTTAGCAAATTCCCTAACCAGCGAGAGTGAAGCTCTAAGTGGCAAACAAATCGGCACTCCCCAGCTGACGCGCCTCGTAGACACAGAGCCAAGTGCTGACAAGCGATGCATGCAACAACAGCAACAACAACAGCAGCAACAAACAATGTTTAGCTCACCTTTAGAAAATAACGTAAATGCTTAGAAACTTGCACATTGTTGTTGTCACCGCAATTGCTGTTGTTGTTGTTGTCGTTGTGCATGAGGCTCGAAGGTGAACTGCACACAAAATGCACTTGACAGCACCGAATTCAAACTAAAACCCAAAGCGCCCCTTTTGCTGTTGTTGCTTCTGCTTCTCCTTCTGCTCACTATTTTGTGCAAAGTTTACACAGTTTTGTGTGGAAAAGTCAAAGACGAAAGCGAAAACCACAAAGAGAAATTCAAAACCCAAAAATGAACCTGAACGACATCGGTTGAGAAGGCAATGCCAGAGTCCGTGTGGTTGAGGGCGAGCGGGGAACTAACAAGCGTACAATGCCGAGGTAACGTAGCGCAGTCAAGTACATAACACGATTTAAGTCAAGTCCTTGCAACGACACACACACACACACACACACACGGGCACTGCAGTTAATTGAAATGCATTTGAAGTGACTTGCAACTGTTGCAGCATCTCAAGTGTGTCGTTCACCAAGTGGCGCTCAAGTACATATAATTTAATGCAGCAAGCATTGATTTTCTATTTTTCTGTGCTTTTGTTGTTTTCATTTGATTTTGCACCGAGTATTTTAATGTAAAACGAAACAATTTGCAATGATTTTCAATCAAATACGAAATCCATAAAATCAATTGGATTTCATTTGATTTTGTTGACTTTCAATTGAGTTTCGGTGCGGAATTCGCACTGCCGAAGGGAAACTAGTTTGCAATAAATTCGATTTTGCTGCAAAGCGGAAACGGAAATGAACGCTTGGCGACTCGACATTGCGAAAGACATGGCGCACAAGCAAGAATTCAATACAAGTCACTTCAACGCCAAACTTGCTTAGTTGTAGAAAGAGAATTGGGTATTTTTTGGTTTTTTTTTCTGTTTTAAAGCGTGAAATCAAAAATCAATTCGTGCCCATTTCGAAAACGCAGTCAATAATTTATGTCAGCACATTAAAGTCAAACCGAAGCCATTAAATCCTTTTCCTTTTTTCTTTTGCTTCTTCCACGCTTTTTGAAGGATTAGTGAGCCTGTGTCGAACGTAAGCGAAATTGACGCAACACTTTTGCATTTGTAAGCTTTTTGGCGCTCTTAGCTGCGCGGCATAAACATGTAACATCAAAGATTTACGAGCCCTGATTAAGGCTGAAGTTGAAGCTCGGCTAAAGTGGTGGCGTCGGCGGCGGCGACGATGAACTGATTTTGTTCTACATTTGATTTCTTGGGCTGTGGAAAGTGTTGTTCACCCACATTTTGTGCTCTTATATAAATTCAAATCCTTTGCCGACATTTTGCCGGTGCGCATTCAGGCAAAGTGGCTTAGAAGAGAGGGCTTGCTGAAGGCCACCGTTGGGCGCTCGAACCGCGCCTGTGTTCGCTTAAGTTTTTCGTATAGTTTTGTAATTGTTTGGGGCTTGTTTATTGTTCCTCAACTTTTTGTTGTTGCTGTTGTTGTTGTTGGCTGCTGCTTGTGCATGTTATTTTTAGCCATTTATTGTTGTTGTTGTTGGCGTTTGCTGTTTTTGCTCTTTTGCGTTCAAAATTACTTTATTCCGCATCGTTGCCGCAGTCAGAAGAATTCCAACATAAATGAAAAGCACAAAAAAAAAACAGAAAAACCAAAAACAAAAGCGAAACAAATAAATAAAAATAAAGGACGAAAAGAAGCGCCGTCAATGTGATGTGAGGCATGGGTTAAGCAGTGCTGCATACAAGAAGGCGCGTTTGCTTAGCCATTTTCATTGTGTTTCTGTGTCACTCTCTCTGTGTGTGTGTGTGTCGTTTGCTGGCTGTGCTGGTGGCAGCGCAGGCTGTGAAGTTGGCAGTCATGAGGCGCAATTTGCATTCGGTTTGTGCTGCGAGGCGTGTGAATAATGTTGTTGCGCTTATATAAGTATTCTTTAGTATGCCAAAGCCGCTTTCTTTGCTGTCTTGACAACGCCGTCATTCCACACTCCCCACCCGCCCTTACATTTATTATCAGTTGTATTCTTGTTTATTCTCATGCAGCATCGTTTAAATGATTTGTAGACATTTTAATCTAATTAATGTCAACGCTTAAAATCGAATTAAAGTTTCTTCCTTTCCAACTCAGCTTGTCTCCATTTCATTTTACAGTTCATCGCGAGTCGGTCACTTGTCAGCGTTAAAAACACAAATGTCTGGGCATTTAAACAAACTTTATTTAATCACAAAGTAAGTAAATCATTAAACAGACTTAAAATAATTCTTTTGTCTGCTCAAAATTATGAGGCAAACGTTACATAATCACTTAATTGTCTGTGTGCAAGTGAATTGTATAATAATTGAAATTACTGTAATGACGTAACGAAATCGAACGTTTGAAATTGAAAAGACGTATTTATTTCATTTCAACAGCACACACAACAACAAGGCACAAAGGTTCGCACAAACACACACACACACAAATTGGCTTTGATATACGAACGCTAAATTGGAAATGAGCGCCTCATTTTAGCTTAATTTATTATGCAAACCTCACACACACACACACACATGCACAAAGCCATAAAGCATACGCAATACGTAACCGCAAACATGTTGGCATACCAGAGTGAGAAAGCACACACACACACACACACGCACTGAGTTACAAAAGACGCATGTAGATAACCAAACAAACCGAAAAGAGGAGTGCAAAATCGTAAAGAAGAGGAGAACGTCGCTCCGTAATAAATACGCTTTTTGCCTGTAAAATTAATAATACGCCATCATTCTCACTCACTCCACTTGTCGGTTAGCATACACTTAATGTCTTGGTAACGAACATGCACGCAAGCCACAGAATGCAACGGCGTATGCGTGCCTTGCACAGAGTCAACGCTAACCGACTTACATGCGACATTAGCCGAAAATGTTGCAATTAGTTGCAGGAGCACAGACGCACAGAGACAAATAAGGCCTCAGTTAAGTAAGTAAGTCATGACGAAGAGTGCCACACACACACACACAGCATCAGTTCATACACACATAAAATGCAATGACACAAAAGCCCAAAAATGTTGAATTTACTACGCGTCAGTGCGTTGCAAGAACATTTTCCGGCTTTTAACCACAAGCCTGACACATTCGCCTGCCATGCCGAGGCAACTGTCAGTGCACAGGCACACACACACACATATATATATAAAAGCACATTTACATATATACTTCGAATTTGGTACTCCTCTTAGTGTTTGTCGGAGGAAAATAAATTACGCCGCGCAAGCAAAGCAAAATGCAATAAAAAGTTCAAGCAAAGTTTTATGGAAAAAAACATTGCATACTTTTAGGATGGCACTTTACTTAAGTTTACCATACGTCATGTTGTGCGCATTAACACTTGCTAAAATTTTAAGCCGCATTAGAATTTTGAAAAGTTTTCTTAACAACTTTAAGCAAAAATAGCAAAACTACTCACACACGCACACACACACAAAACACAGACACACAGCAATAATTCGCCGTGTGTTAGATGCTGAGCACTTTAGATACGGTATATGAACGATGCTCGTTGCCTGCATGCGCTTGGCCACCGCAGTTAATACCTGACTGACTGCACCGCCCTGAACGTACGTGCCTTCATCAGGCTGTGTCTTAGCTTGGCTGTAGTCCAAAATGTTAGCAACTCGCGTCTGAATCAAACGGAATTGTGAACGTGTCACCACTCAACTTGTCATGCATAACTTAAACGCATTGCGAACACTTTAAAATTCCGCGCTCATACTCGATTTTACACTTTAGCTTAGCTTCTTCTTTATAACCCAAGCCGAGCTTAAATTAAATTGGTATCAAAGCACAAATCAGCAAACATTCCAAGTCCAAAGCAAATCAAAGCGAAAGATCGCTGGCAATGCGTGTGCGGCGCACTTACGCTCTTCGATGCACAAGCACATCATTAAAACATGCTTCCAAGCGAGTGCAGCGTATTTGCACAAGTCTGAAATTTCAAGATTTCTATTGATATACGATATTGAAACCTCGGTAAACAAAACAATTCGTATTTGCATGCGTCTGTGCACGCCCCCGCTACGCACGTAACGCCCTCAGCCACGAGCACTGCTAAGCACAACTCTGCTTGTCAATGTGCAACAGAAATATCTCATCTTATTGCATTTCCACATTTATTTATGCAATATCCTTTTGCTTATGTTGTTTGCTTGTCTGTTTCTAGCATGAGGCAAGTACATGTACATTTCGATAAATATAATATAAGCTTTCCAAATAAACAATAAGAGTAAATTGGAAAAAGGATTTCGTCCTGCCTTTTCAACGCCCACGCCCACGACCACTTGACATTGTTTTGTTTGATTGCTTTTGAATTCGAATTTTTGTTTTATTCTTTTATCTTTGTTGATTATTTGTTTTTCATGTTTTTGTTTTTGTTTCTGTTTTTCTGTTCTGCTTCAGGTAATTGTTATTTGATACATAATCGTGTTGGCAAAGTGCACTCGAACAAATTGTATTGAAGTGCTTCAAGCAAAACTCTCAATTTTTCTTTTATTGCATGGCATATAAGGTCATGCAAATCGAATTGTATATCTTTTCGTTAAAGTGTATTTCCTGCAATAAGAGGCTTTAAACAAATGAAATTAAGAAATTCGAGTTGAACAAGTTACTTGCAAAGTTGCCAAGCACAAAAATCAATTGAAACTTTTTGCTTGCGAATTAAAAGTTACTTTATTTTAAATCACTTTCTGGAAATTCACAGTTGTTCAAAGAACTTCTAACACAAATCTAAAATGAAACAAATCGGTTGCTTTTCTTCATTAAATTTAGAACGAACAAATTTGGCAAATAGAAATGTCAAGTGGTAAATTTGATTAAACTGAAAATGAAACATGAACGAAATTGATAATTGTCGTTTTTGAAATATGCATTCAATTCACTTCAATTGAAATTGAAATCAATTTGCTGAGACCACAAATTGTATTGCATTTCATGCGCAGCGACATGAAAATGAAAAGATGGCTTTATGGCAAAACACTCAACTTGGCTCAACTCAAAAATTTGGCCAGCAAAACTGCACAAATATGATGGCGGCGTTGGTTGTTGTTACAATTGCTGCTGCTGCTGCTCGTCTGTGTCAGCTGGCACGACAACACATTTCAAAAGCACAGGCTCTCTTTGCAGCCTTTTCCATACGAAAATTCTAATTTTCAAATGAATTTGACACATTCGATGTCAGATACAAATGCGCTTGGCCAACATTGAAGTTTATATTGCGTGCAACTTCAAACTCAACGCCAACATTGCCAAACTCCGACAAACCGACAAAGTTGGCAAATTTGCAACTTTGCAACTTTGAAGTTTCGACCTCTGTATGTGAATCTACCCGAAGCGGTGCGTGGCACTGTTTTAAAACTCAAATTTTAAGAGTCGAAAAACTTGCTGGCAGGTTTGCTATTTGCAATCCTTTTAATTTCTCGCACAGCGACAAAGTTTGTCCGCCAAGAAACTTTTGCCTCTGCCAAAGTCTGCAATATTAATAAATCCGAATGAAATTTGCAGCAAAGCGCAAAATGAGTGATAAATAAATTGTAAGGCAACGAATTTTGTTGTGAAAGACATCGAAGCAAAGAAAAACAATTAGCAAAATTCAATTCGCTTGCAATAATTTAAAAGTGACCAAAGAAGTTGTTTGACAGGTTGGAAGTGCCGGGCAGGTGAGTGGCAGGCAGCCGGCTGGGTAAGTGGCGTGTCAGTGAGATCACGTGTAATCTTCACGCGCCATTGGCACGTAACATTTTCTAATTAATCCGCCAAGTACCTGACCGAATCCAGCCAAAAAAAAAAGACATCAAACCGCCAGGAATAACAGGAATGTGTTGTCCAAGAATGTCAAGGCACGTAGCGCACATTAAAAACGCGCCTCGCTAAAAATAGGGCAGGGGGAATGCAATATAACGTGCAAGTGGAAACCGCTGCCGCCGCCGCCGCACATGCCGCTCGTTCCTGTTGCTCCCGACCGATTCACGTGAGTCGGCCTGGCATGCCTGCCGCCGTCGTCGCTGCCGTTGTCATGTATGAAATGCACGCCTGTTCGCATATCCTGTCGACAAAATGCTTTTGGACTGCGGCCAATTCATGTTTTTGCGCTAATGCATCTGTCGACAGAAGCGAAGCAACGCTCAAAATAGAAAGAGCAAAACAAAACCAACAAAAAAGAAGAAAAAAATCTAAAATAAAAAACAAGATAGCATCTCAGGCAGCAGTCAAGCAAGCAGAGCCCTTTGCCATCGCCTTGTCGGTGTTGTCGGTGTTGTCGTTGTTGTTGTGTTCTGCTTCTGTTGGCGTTTCGAAAAAATGCAATTTGCTATTTGAATTGTGCCATGCTTCGTCGACGCCCGCTCGCTTTAAAAGGTATGCAAGCCATTTTCTTCTGTCCCGCTCACTCAAGCACACTCTCCGCCCCTTTTTTGCCATCACATCCGGCTGTCATTTGGCTGCCACTCAGATCAGTTCAGGTTTCATCTTCTTTTTTCCCATTTTTTCTTTTTTCTTTTTTGTTCTTGCTCTTCTTTGAAAGGATGTTGCTTTACTGCTCCTGCCACTACTGCTGCCGATGCTGCTGCCGATGCTGTTGCTACTGCAGCTGATGGTATGCGCTTTTTGGCCTTTACTTGATTTTGCTTTGATGACTACCAAGTAGTTGAAGCACTAAGATAAGAGCTGAGCGAAAGTTGTCGTCTTTCATCAACAGACTTTAAAAGAAAAAAAAAAAAACAAAAAAAACTTTATGCAATGAAGTGATTTTGATTTACTTTGGATATTGGTTAACATAAAAAGGTTTGCACTTTGACTGAGCAAAATTGTTGTACCAAATCGAAAACTTAATGAAGAATGTTGACTTTGAAAAGAAAAAACGATCAAATCAACATGAAAGTCATTCAGCAAAGATTAATGCAAACATGTCAAATATGCGACGTTGATTTCTGCAATGAGAATCATGTCATGTTTGTACTCGTTTTGCATTTTTCGTATTTTATTTTTGCAAGTAAAATATTGTCAACTGTTCTAATTGAACGCTTGCCCCAACGACATACGATTGCAATCGTTCTAATTTGTTGCCTTTAACTGTGCGCACTTCCGCTTCCTATCTGCCTTTTGCCTGCTCACATCCGGAGAAATATTCTAGCTTATTTGCTCTGGCGATTTAATAAAAAGGGAAACGACTAATCGAAGCTCAGAGCAGTGGAAGAACAAAGCTGATATGCAAAATAGTAAAAGAAAAATGAGAAGACAGAATGGACTTTGTTTGTGCATAAACATGCAATCAAGTTTTTCGAGCTCCTGATTCAAATTAAAATACCGTCAGAAGAACATCGATAAACATTATTAGGAAAAAAATCTCCTCTAGTTGGTTTGGAAAACAACAATTGTTTTATTGTTATAAGATAGTTTAAATTCGACAGAATAAAGAAGCATTGTAAATATTTATGTTATAAGCGGTGTTTCTTCATTTTATTAAACTTTTTGTAGCGTGCAAAAGGATTGTTTTTAATATACATATAAATGGTAATACGTTTACATAGTTAGCATACATTTTCCTTCGATATTTTATAGTGTTTCTTCAGCCTTTGAAACATATTGAAATGTACAATTAGATTACAACAAACAGCGCTTTTGACCATTTGTATATACAATAGAGAGTAGTTAGTTTGAGATTATTGAATTCGTGTGAAATACCTAAAAGAGAGCACATCATCACAACATTTAATTAATTGAATTTGTATCATTCTAATGAATAATCCTCATCGTGCTCATGTTCGTCGACACCCTCCTAAGGTTGCAAATAGCTTGGCAATTTCATACGCATGAACAGCCAAGTTGTGAAGAACGAGACGAGTATAAAAATGAAACCCATTGCGGTAAGCAACAGGCGATTCAGATTCGTTTTGCCTGGCGCATGTGTCTGATCCATTATGATGAAGCCCAACCCACCAATGGTAAATAGAAAACTGCTAGCAAGACCTTCCATTATGTACTGACCATTTACTCTGTACGGCATGAAGGCTACAGGTCGTGAATTGCCGTGCTCATCCACAGTAGCGCCCACACTCGGTGGCTCCACAATCACATCGTAAATAATACCTGTTAGAGTATTGGTGTACTTTACCAATAGTATTAATTTGTTTTGCTTGCGATTGCTTACCGCCAGTTACCAAAAAATATGACATCAGGACCACAGAAAATACAGCCATTGGCGAGGGAGTTGGTATGGAAATTCGTCGTACTTTTATATTTGGCGGTACTAGTATCCAAAATGGCAAACTATACAATGTTTCGATCATTTTGAATTGAGTTGTCGTTAGTTTATAAATTTGTTTAATTTTCGCGAAAACGCCGGCTGGTCACAAATTAGCGATGAGCGTCAACGAACAACACAGCAAACTTTAGTGACACTATTCAACACTATGTATACAGCACTGAAACAGCGAGTACTTTTAACACAGGTTTAGGCTTTAACCGGAATCTTGACGATTGATTAAAGCATGTTGCAGTATGTTGCAAGCGAACATAGGGCTAGCGGTTACTTTCTGAATTTTGTGATTCTTCTTTACTAAAATATAACAAAAATATTGAAATAAATTATGTCATGGAGTATTTCATGCAAACATATGCGCCGCATGAAATTTCTAAATAAAATGGAGATTTGAATTATGCGCTCACCACTCGAATTATTGTATCCCTGGCATTCTAGGCACGAATATTTGTCAACAAGTATTAGTCTCAGCTGACTGAGTAGTCGTGCGAAAGGCGAAAAACAAAAACGAATAATATTATTGTATACAATTATTTGCTTGAAGAAAAATTGAAAAAAAAACAATAATAAACAATGCTTGACCCATCTATGGATCCAGTTAAGCTGGTGGGTACGTATTGTTAATGACGTCAACGAAAAGTGTACCTACTACAAATCGGTTTTCATTCCAGCCAAGTTTGAAAGTGGGCCGGAAAAGAAGGTATTGACGCATGAAGACCTAAACCACTGGCAGCGTTCGCAAGCTTATCATGATCTCATCGGCTACATTAACGCCACCAGCACCGAAATACAAGGCATCAAAACGACCGATGATGTCTTTGAGTCGGACGTGATGTTGAAGCTCTGCGAGATTTTTGACAAACTATCGAAAATTATAGATGCAAACCCTCCCGAAGATCAACCACAGCGCTTTGGCAACAAAGCTTATCGCAGCTGGGCTCGCGCCATGTACCGAGATATATACTTTATGCTAGAACAAGCCCTACCACAGGAAAAGTGTCAAATGCTCAATGAACTCGGACAATATTTGTCACAGTCGTTTGGCAATTCAACACGTATTGATTACGGCACTGGCCATGAGCTCTCCTTCATATTCTTTCTTTGCTCACTCTTTAAGGCGGACATACTCACTGAGCGAGACACAGTTGCAGCGGCACTAAGATTATTTAATCGTTATTTATTGTTTGTACGTCGTCTGCAACGTGTATATAACATGGAACCGGCCGGAAGCCAGGGTGTGTGGTCGCTAGACGACTATCAGTTCGTGCCGTTCATTTGGGGTAGCGCACAATTGTCGTGTAAGTGTTTTATTTAATTTTGAAGCAGTGAATATTAAAAATGTTGAATTTGCAGATAATCCACCTTTCGATCCAGCCAAGTTCCTAGATGAGAATATCATAAATGATTATAAAGACAATTACATGTTCATGGGCTGCATTGATTATATCTCAAAAGTTAAGACGGGTCACTTCGGAGAGCATTCGAATCAGCTATGGAGCATAACCGCTGTGCCATCTTGGGTTAAAATCAATTCTGGTTTGGTGAAAATGTATCAAAAAGAGGTGAGTTCATGCATATAATCAAGACAAGCAAATATTTAATAAATTAAATTTCAGATACTTGCAAAATTTCCAGTTCTGCAACATGTCTATTTTGGCGACCTAATGTCTTTTGAACCACTACCGACGGGCACACCCCACCTTCATGCTCGCTTAGGGTTTAAATTGTCGAAGATGGCGCCGCCGACACCACCAGTCTCAAAGCGCAGCACAGCCTTGAGTGCTGTCAGCACGATATCGGGCACACTGAGTTCAGATACAGGGTTGAGCGTTGGAGATGCCGACACTAGCAGCAGCACAAGCAGTGAAGCCAGCGTGTTTAAACGAATGCGCACTAATTTGCAAGCAACTATCACCAAAGATTCAAGTGTCGCCTACCCAATGCCACACAAACCGGAAGCAGTCCCTGCAGTTCCACTGACCATGGTTGTTTCTGTTTCTGATGTGGTACTTCAAACAAAGCCGATACCACCTATCATAGGCGACGACAAGGAAGAAGATAAGAAGTCAGGAGAATGAAGCTTAGGAGCGCCGGTGCATTGTAGTATTTTGATGAATTTTTCCCATATTAGTACGTTGATCATCTGATTTATATATGTATGTGTATATTTAAAAGTTTCCTTAAAGAAAATATTTTCAAATATCGTGTTCTTTTCCAATACCGTTAGGCTCGTGTTGCTTAATTTTATAATCTCACTTGCTTTAAAAAGTCTTGCATTTTGTCTGTATTCGATTTTGATTCGAAAACATTATTTCTGATTCGAAAATAGTTTGTTTTCAGTGAACGACGCGCATTCAAAGTGAACACAATCGCGTACAAATTTTTGGCTTGCGTTTTATTTATAGCTATTTTTCTATTTTCGCTTCAAATAAACCCGGACAAAACTACGCAGCTATTAAACAAAGTTAATTCTTAATATTGCACACAATAAACTGGAAGTGATATTTATTCTGTAAAACCAGCAAAGAAAAAGAAAAGACAACATTAAAAGACTCAAGGTGATGTAACAACGCCCGAGCGTCAAATAGTCTGCAAAATTATTTCAACGAAGAAAGCACGCATGAGTGAAGCGGAGCGGTGAGGCGCCGTTGTTTACAAGCGTTTGTGTTTTCGAAGTTGAAAGCATTGAAAACGTTTTTCGAACTTGCCACTTGTTTGCAGCATACACAACTGAGCAGTTACTGAATTGTCATGTCAAAAAAGTGCGCCGTGCGCTCACTGAGCGACAACGCACTGGCGGAGCTCGCCAATCTGCTCGTCTCCACACTCAGCTATGTACAATACGCACCAGATGTCGAACTGGACATTAATATTGTAATGGTGGAACTGAACGAATACCTAACGCAATTGGGCGCCACGTCGAACATCTACCAGGATCTGCTGCGCGTCATACTCAGCTCGGACTACTTGGATGCGAATATGCGTTTTACCTGCTTACAAATGTTGCTTAACTGTGGCGTCACGTTTCTCGTTACTGAGGTGTTTCCCTTCTCATACTACGAGAAGATATTGCAAGTCATTGCCGCCCAGGGTGTTAGCTTGCGTGTACTCAATCTGAAGGGCATCTGGGTGAAGGAAGAGCATATGCATTATATGTACGAGATCATTAAGCGTTGCAAGCACTTGACTAAGCTGTATGTGCCGTACATAGCGAACGATAATTTGCTGGAGGAGATCAGTCGAAACTGTGCGCATTTGCAAATTTTGGATATTTCAGGCGAAACAGATATCACTGACATCGGCATCAGCTATCTGAGCCACGGTGTTTGTGCAGCACATCTGACCGTGCTCGATGTCGGTATGCCGGGCGAAGAGAACATTTGTTACTCGGACATTGCACTTGTGCTCGAACATTGTCCAAATGTTGAGACACTGGCGACATACTCATTTGTTGGCGCCGCACTGAAGTTTATTTTCGACAATGTGTGCGAGGATTTTAAATGTAAGCTGAAGTATGTGCATGACACCGGCTCGGATAGCGACACATTGCGTGTTATTGCCAAGACTTGCCCCAATTTGGAGGTCTTGTATATGGATACGCCCAAGGCTGGCAGTCTGCATGCGATCAAGGATATGTCGCTGCGAAAGGTTAAAATTTACAAGTTTATCTGTACGGAGCTGCTTGAATTGTTGGAAGAAATTGGTCGCAATCTTCGGCATTTGACTCTCATCAAAGGCACGGGCAACTTGGAGCTCAGCCACTTGGCGCGTCTGTGCCCGCTCTTGATTGATCTGGACTGTTATATGATGCACAATTTATCGTATGCTTATGGCGGCACGCGTTTTCAACGACTTGAGGGTCTTGAAATTCTGAGCAGCCCAATGATGAACAGTGCTTTGAAGGAGTTCATATGCAATTCAAGAGACTTGAAACGTTTGGCCGTCGATAGTGTCAGCTTTACTGATGATGACATTATAAGGTGAGATTTTAATAGTTTATGTGCTCAGTACGTATGACTTTAATCCTTTTGCAGCATGTTTATGCAGCACGAGTTTAAGGAGCTCGAAGACATTTGGTTCACACTGGCGCCGAATGTGACAGTTCAAGGTGTTCAGGTGCGATACTTATGATTATTTTCACTTTTGTTTGCCATTATTTCTAAAGTTACTCAATTGCAGATTCTAATGGAAAGCTGTCCGGAGCTGCAATCAATTGGCCAACTCAGCGGCTGGAATCTAAATCCTTATGACATGGCTTTAATACGCGGTTTGGTCAAGAGCGGAAATTCCTACCTTGTACTGACACCAAACGGTTTTACAATATAACTATTTACACTAATCAATATTAACATAGGTTTTAAGCTTTTTTAATTAATATTAATGTATTCAACGATGCTAAGTCATTTCACTTCTACTTACTTAATAAACAATTTTCGTGTTGCATTTTTATTTCAGCGCCTCCAATGAGCAGTGAGTGGTGGCCCGATCAAAGCGACGAGGAGGAAACATTTTTATGATATGAGATAGATTTTTAAAGAAATTGTACTTTAGTTTTGTGATATTATTTAATTTTTAATTAATTAAGGCGCACTAAAATGTATTGAAATATGCACGGCATAACGACGCGAAACTGTGTGGCCAGGTTGTTATACAGCAATGGCAGCACTGAGCAATTGTCAAAACAGTGCTGCCAAGTCTTACTTAACGACTGCGCGGCAAATTCGAAATTAATTCTAATATGAATTTCTAATTGATTAAGTTATATACAATTATTATACTCAAAGAAATAAGAAATAATTAACAAATAACAATTTTTACGTAATAAATTAATAAAGTGAAATGAAAACCATTTGAAAAATCTTCAAAACATTTTATTTTATTTTTCAAATATTTTTTAAAAATTTGCTTTAAACTTTTTAAACTTCATCGGCTTTTTGTTAGAATTCGTTTTTTAAAACTTCTTATGTAAACTGTTTTTAATGTTTTTTAAAGAGAAAAAGCAAACAAAAACAAACATGAAACCATAACATAAAATTAAAAAACAAAATCATAAAAAGTGTAAAAACTGACAACACGAAAATAAATTTAACGCATTTTTGCTGATATCGTTTAAAAAACTTACATTGCCGTCACTAATAATTTAGGATTAGCAACGGATTCGAATAAATAAATGTGAAAATAATGTGCGTCGCCGAAAGATTTTTCGGTTTTTTGGTCGCGTGGGCGTTCAAAACATGTAAAAACATAGACGTCTCTCAAACGAATTCAAATCAGTGGAAGAATCTGCGGCATTTCTTATTTATGTATGTCTTTAACTTAATTGTTATGGCAATTTTACTTATAACGAAATTTCGTTAAATCTTCTGTTGCTTCTGCTGCTGCTTTGTTGTTGTTGTTGCGCTACTCTTTTCGAAAATAGATTTCAGCACAGATGTTGAGAAAATGCCATTCGATTCGGTAGAAATATTTATGCTGAGATATTTTGACGTTTCGTGATGTTTGAATTAAATGCGAAAAAACCGAAATAAAATATTTTGCTTGCGAGAACGCCTAATAACGCCATTTGTTCAACATAAATAAGTGTTCTAAGAACGGCGCCGCGGTTGCGGATTGCGGTGGGCGGACCGATCTGTCTGTCTGCCTTGCTACGTTGCTTGAGGTCGCGTACGCTGACAAGGTTTCCACGCTGCTGCTTAATTACGACTTGTTAATTAATGTGAAATTAATTAACGCACTGATTTTCCTGTTCGAACGACGCTTCATTTCAACAATCAATTCAAAGTCATCTGCTGGTAAAATAAGTTCACCAAATCGCAGCTGCCGAAAATTGCCAGGAAAGTTACAGAAAAAGAAATTAGCATAAAAATTTTTGTAGCGCCATAAATAATAATAATAATAATCAAAAAAGTAAGAAGCGCAGCAAAAAAGTCGATTGGGTCGGCCTGCTCTACATGGAGTTGGTCCATCACTTAGGCAGCGAAAAGTAGTTTTTAATTAAAATCATAAAACATGCGCACGCAGCGGCAGCGACAGCGGCAACGAGCCACGCTGAGTGGAGAAGCCTGCACCGTTGTCAATCCATCAATAATGCGCCGCGGCAACAAGTTGCAACTTGATCGGTTGTTCGGCTGCTCAGTACCGATTGCATCGTGTTGTGAGCTGCTGAGCTGCTGTGTGGCGAGGTGTGGGGTGGGGCGTGGCGTGGCTGGCGACCACCTTTGTGCATTGGGCATGGCAAAGCCGTTCAAGCGAAATTAATTGCGTTCATTACGCGGCTGCCAAGTCAAATTGTTTACATTTTTTGAAAAGAAACGAAAAATGCATAAAAATTATACACCGTTCCTCACACACACACACACACACACACACACACACACGCATGCCACATTAATGCGCTGCCGCAACACAACATTTTGCAATTGTCTTTCGGCGCATCTTCCGTCTGTCGTTTGCAACAAGTTTGCATTTTTTTGTATTTATTTTATTTTCTTTGCTGTTGTTTTTTGGCAAGCTCGGAATTTACATGCAACACATGCTCCTCTTGATTACGCTTCCTCTGTGCCGTCGCCCATGCGTTTGCAGTGCACTTGGTTGCAATGAGCGCCGCCGATCGCCGTTCGCCGCCGCGTTCCATTTGCGAAAGCGTTTAATTAGCGCAAGGTGCGCCGTATTTGGTCACTTTTCGCGTTTTCGCATAATTGAATTGTATTTCTGTTAATACATATGTAAGACCATTTACTATGAATATTGATTAGGCGCGCTTTAGAACTTAATAAACGACCAACCAACCAACCAACCAAACAATCGTCAGGCCAACAAGGTGCCGTTCAATTCGAACATTGGCCAATCGTGCTAGGCGCGTAAGGACGAAAGCGCGCGATAATTATTTTTATATATCAAAAGAACGATATTTAAGGCCTAACTAATTAACATAATGATTACCTGAAACTGACAAAGGACAGTAACCATTGAATGTTACACAAGTCACCTCCAGTGGCAAAGACAAAGGCTCAATAACATAAACAACAAATGTTTTAATTCGTTGCCACAACAACTCCTCAATCACACAACAAAACATGTGCCACTGCACTGACTCAAATGAGAGTGAGAGAGACGCAGGCATCACTTGAGACCACTGCAAGCCTTCTGTCTGCGTCCGGAAATCACTTCAAGTGCTGCACGTGTCACGTGTTTGAGCAACTCACGTCAAAATCAAATCAACGGATTAAAAAAGAGCGAGAAAAATTAGAATAGAAACAATTTCACTTCCGCATTTGGCATTTGGAATAAGTTGAAGTAAACTAAAAATAATTATGGAAAAATACAACTTCAAGTAAATTTAACATGCTCAAGGAAAAAAAAAATTAAATAAAAAGAAGAATATACCAATTATTTATAGAGCACTCACATGAGAGACGCCGCTCTTCAGCGCCAGTCTTTTGCCTTTCTTCTGAGGCCAACTTAACAAAGATGATGTTGCTGCCACTGGCACTGCCACTGCTGCTGCTGCGCGTCTTGTTGAAGAGGATGATGACGAGCGCTGCAGATTTATGCGACGCCATGAGATCATGCCCTGTCATAACGGTAACGGCCAATAACGCAACCCTGGGTTAAAAAGCGCATAAACAATACAACAGGCGAAAATATCACGGCCCAGAACAGTGCCAGCAGCGACAGAGGCCAAAGTAAAGTCATCAAAGACGCATTTGTGTGTGAGGAAATTATTGCAGGCAGTTCGTCATAATTTGTCGCGTTGCCGCGTTGAAAGCTTTCATCGCAAATAAGACAATGAGCCGGCACACCGCACCGCGCCGCAACGACACAACAGCACTCACACACACACACACACACATTACACTCATAGACCACGCAGACCACTCAGAACACTCAGACCAATGAGTTGAGCTTCAGTGCCGACGCCGATATCAATTATGGGCTGCAACGAGCAAATGTGCTGAAAGGCTCATCTTATTTATTGGCACATCATTATCATCCAAGGTGTTCGCCACCCAAGCGAAAATGTAAAAATCAAAAAAAAACAACAACAGTAAAATTGTCGCCAGGAAAAGTCTTCGGAGTGAAAAATTAATAAATAATTATAATTGTTTACGAAGGCATTTAAATTGTCGCTTTTGCTTAATTTTTACTTAATTATTTTTGTTTTGCGGTTTTTGTTGATTTTATACAAAAAGCAAAAATACAAACAGAAAAACACAAAAAAAAAGGCAAACCATTTTAAATGCCGTAAAATGTTTATACGAATTAAGTCTTGTGTATGTTTATTCTGTGTGATTTTAGTCGCAGCCCCCGCGCCCTTTATTTTGTACATTTTTATTTGGTTTTGGTTGAATTTTTGCTGAAAGAAATTATTGAACGCTTGTCATCATAAATTTGAGGCATGTTTTTATTTTATTTTCCTTTTTTTTTTTTGAGATTTGTTTTTGAACATTTATAATAATTTTTTTACGCTATTTTCGTATGATTCAAAAGTTCATTGCGTATTAGCGCAACTAATAGTTTGAAACTCATGCCAGAGGAACGTCCAATAATATGTTAAGCAACCGAAATCCTTCGGTTGATAAGTGATCGAAATGCGACAGTTGGCTTTATGGCTTTATAGGCAACGGACATGTGAGTCGCAAAGGCCTATAAAACTTGGTCGAATGCGTTGAGCGATTTAAACGCATGGCAAAGACATGCGCGTAGGCGTTGAAAGTGCATGAGCAACAGGCAACGGAGGCGCCTCAAATGCCATCAACATCACGTTGTTGTTGCTGTTGGTGTTGGTTTTGACAAATATGCAACGCATGGTCGTATGGAGTAAAAAGTCATAAAAATTTCAGATGCTTGCGCACCTATAAATTTAGACAACTTCTTTGTCGTCGTCGTCGTTGTCGCTGTCGCCTTCCTCGTTCTCATGCCACGCTGCCACGTTGCTACGCTGCCAACTGCTAAGCTAAGTGGCCTCTTAGTGTGTTGGCATGTGGCATGTGGCGTGCATCAAAAGTGAAAGCGAACTTTTACGTTTCTTTTCTTTTCTGCTTGAGTATGTGTGGCAGCTTCTGACTATTACACACCTCACGTCACTAGCAGACGGACAGACGAGCTGACTGAGTGAGTGAGTGAGTGTGCGAGCGAGTGAACGTTCCAAATGTCACAGATTTTACGCCGGAAACGAATGCAAATTGAAATATGTATTTTGGGCATTTTTCAATATATTAGATGATGTTGGCGTTCTTGTTGTTGTTGTTGTTGACGATGATGCCAATGTTGCTGTTGCTGTTGCTGCTCTTGTTGATGATGATGTTTAGCCGAGTTTGTCGCTGCTTCACTTTCGTTTGAACGGATATGAACACGTTTGGCAGTTGTCGTTGCCGTTGTCGATGTCGCCAAAATGGGCAGAGCGCCTCGTGTGCGTTGTTAGCAACTCATTAGATTAATGACTGCCTAGAAGAGCTTGCCATGCACAACCGGATGTCTTATGTACAAAAGTGTCTTTTTCACTCTTCAACTTGGCTTGTTTTTAATTGATTTTTATTTTTATGGCTTGCTTAATTTTACTATCGCAGATGTGCGATAACCGGAAGGTGGGCGCAGTTGGAGATTCCTCAACAACCTCTGCTCGTTTACATCTTAACGCCTCAAATTTAAGGTTATACACCATAATTTGGCGGCATAAAATTAACTGCAAGTGTCAAAAAGTGCGCGCCTCTCGTATGTCTGTCGAATTTCACCACGGTTCGAGGGTGAGGCGTCGCGAGTGGCGATCGCGTGCTCGATGCTCACTGCGCATGCGTTTAACAATTACTTACGCGCCACATAAATTTCAAGTTAATTGGCAACACTTTGTTGAAAGCAGCAACGTTCCGTTTGCAGGCGTAGCAGGTTGCTCTTGCTCGCCGCGCATTACGGCTTACAGGTGCTGCCATTCAGCTCGGCTCGACTCGACTCGACTCAGCATGGCATGGCTTGGCTCAATTATCGCATAGCGGATCATCCGCACACAAATTCGCGCGTTTTGTTGTGGCAAGTTTCATTTACTTTTTGAATATTTTCTTAATGAATAAAATAAATTTCAGAACTAAACTAAATTGCGACTCAAGGTCGCTACTAAATGCAGCATGCATGATTTAGGCTGAGTTTAAGGACGCTTATGGCTGCTTCAAGCTGCAGCTGTCGAAAAGCTGTCGAAGCCAGACAGACGCATGTTGTTCAGAGTGTAGTCTACACGTTCAGATATTGTTGAAATCAGCATGAGCAGTCAATTTTATAGAACTGAAGGTTTTATAAAGAAAAAAAAACTACATATACTCCTATGTTACTTTATGGCATACAACACATACGACAGACGCATATTTAGCCATGAAGATGATTTTCGAATGGTAGATTAACGCATGTACGCTATAGCCCTCTGTAACATAGGCGTTTGAGTGTACTTGCTTATTCAGAGCAAATGTGTGGTGTACTTTAAGCTTCGTTTGTGCCTCAGTAGTTTTACACGTGCTTAATTTTTATTTCGCATAAACTTTCTGACTAAAACACACGCGTAAAAACTAAAAATTTAATTAATACTCAACATTAGTGGTCAATACAAGCTCTTGATCGAACTGCTGCCGCTGATGCGTAACTAATTTAGAACAAGCGCTGATCATCAACATCATCGCTATCATCACCATCACCATCATCATGAACATCATCTTCGAACTGAAATGCAACATCGTTTGGCCATAACAGCAAAACACTTCATCTCAGGCCAAGCCAAACCAAAAGGCCACTCAGCGAGTAGGCTGTCGATCGGCAGGGCCTAATGAGTGCGATAACGTTTATGGCAACGATTGCTGCCCTTTCGAAATTTGGGTCAAAATTGCCGTTGAAATTTATTGAAATGTCGTCGTTTGTCAGGCCTATTAAGTATTGAAGTGCACCGTCGAGTGCCGAAATAAAGTGCAGAGCGTCACGTTCGGCGAAGCGATCAACATAACGCTTTAAATTCATATTTTATTTAGCACGGCAGTTGGTTCGTTCGTTGCCTCTGTCGATCAATAATCGTTGTATAAAAAAAAAGAAGCGAAAAGGCAAAATAGCGAAAGGTGTCATTAAGGGTACGCGGCACAGAAATTGCCTCAATAAAATTATCAAAAACCACACAAATTTGCAGGCAGCGCGCATTCGCCGCAAATGTGGCAAATTCCATGATTGTCAGTTCTCGCAAAAAAATAAAAAAAGCTGAAAGAAAAAAGACAATTGTAAAAAAGAAAAAAACATCTGTTCATAATCAGAAGAGGCAACATACATACATATAAGAGACAAGCTGTGAATGGGGAGCGCACTTGGGGGCCATGAATGTCGACAACAGAAGACCACAGAAGAAACCACAAAGCCGCAACGACAACAACAACAACAACAGCAACAATAGCAATAGCAATAATAATCAGAACATCAGCAAACGGAAGAGGATAAGCGATGAGCAGCGCTATTGGCAAGGGGGGCGTGCAGGCAGGCCATCTGGAGTCGAGTGGCAGCAAGAAGACATCAGCAGAAGGCGACAGGCAACGCTTGACTGCCGTAGCACAATCAGACCGTTTGATCCACAATAATAAAAATTAAATACAAGAAAAAAAAAAAATAAAAATAAAACAGAGAACTGAAACTGAAATAATAAAACAGCTTAAGAAATCAGATAAAATGTGTTGCTCGAAGTGCTTCATTCAGTTATTATGCACATTGGGGACGCCCGCTTTGCTCAATGATCGACCAAATGATGCATGTCAGTATGGCACAAACAAACATCTTTCGCACAGACGCCGCACAGATTGACCTTTTTCAATGAATGACGCTCACAATGATCATGATGATGATGACGTTGTTGTCGTTGGCATATTGCATACGCCTCTGTTTATAATTAAACGCGCAAACTTCGGTTTCCGGCAGGAACCACTCAAAACGGGGCGCTCGACACTCATTAGCAGCGGCAAACAGTTGGCAAAGCAAAGCACAACCCAGACTGCTTATGAGCGACTCACACTTGCTGCCGCCCCGTCTGCGAAAATACATCTGTTCGGCATTTACAACGTGCTTGAGTCATCTTCTTGTTCCGTACTCAAAACGCATCATTTCTGATTTCTACCCAATAAATCCAAGCAACATAACTTATATCTCAACTCAGTTATTCAATTGTAATTGTGTGGCTTCGCTGCACGTAATTAAAAACCTTCGTGCGCAGACACAAAATCAACCGTAAATTTGGCGCCAAAAAATCAATGAAATTCAATGCCAAATGCAACGTGGGTGTTCGCCACTCGCTCGTAAAACAATTGGAGCAATCAGCCAAACTCTTCGAAGTCGTCTTTTTGTCATTTGACACGCTTCGAGCACGTCTTATTGCTGCGTGTCACCACTGGCGACTCTCAAAAACAAAGCTCATAAAAAATAAGTGCAAACTGCTTTTTCATGTCTTGAGTCTTTTTACTTTAAATAATGAAACTTCATGTTGAAGGCAAAAATTAGTGGTGAAAGAAGCAAAGACGCTTTGAGGATTCTTTGTTGAGACCTGATTGCCATGAGCTTATATCACGATGATTGCAAGTTTGACATTTCCATGTTTAATAGCACAGCACAGATTACATTGATCTATTATCATCTCTATTGCCACATGACCAACCAACTGCTCTTCAGTGAAAATGTTGTTCTGCTAAGTTTAAGTAACGCCATCGAGCTTACAGAAAACAATTAAGCAAACGCAAAAAAGCAAACAAATGTGTTCGAGTAGTAATGGCTCGACCAGATGCAATGCGACGCAGATAAATTGCAGATACATCGGGTATGATATGAACGGCAAACGGTTGCGCAGCCGGTTTCTGTGCAAACAGATGTCACAAAGAATTTCTAGAATTACCAAATGCGTCAAAGTCGTCAAAGCCGTCGCCGACAGTCGTCAGTTGTTTTCGCCAACAAACAATGGCAATTCAGTGAGAAGGTTAATAATTGAGTTTTGCACATTTATGGCCAACTGGATTGCGTTATTAGCCCGACACATGCACACACTCATACACACACACACATCGCTTCATTGTTTTGTCAATATAATTAATAACGTCGTATCTAAACTGAACCGCGCCGCGTCGATTTGAGCTGAACTGAGCTGAGCTGAGTCGCATTGTGTGCGGTGCCACTTGTCGTATGCTTGATTTCCGTGGCATATGCAAATGCGATTCTATATATTGTTTTCGCAGCGCGTCAAGTTTTATTATTGTATTTTTTTGCGTTTTTTTTTTCTTTTTTTATTGTGCAATGCATATGCATTGTTATAGCTTCACATAAATCTCAATGCTATGTGCATGCATAAGGAATTTATTAAAATGCCGGAAGCAATTAATTCATTAATTTATACTCAAATACAACAATTAAACAAACGCTTGACGGACACTAAGACAATGTCGCCAACGATGTGTTTTCATCAGGCGCAATCAGACACGTAAAATTGATTAGATTTGCCAACAAGCCTCGGGCCAATTAGCAGGAAATTCTTGTCAAAGTTCAGCAATTAGTACGCTTTTTAAATAGTATCAAGTATACGTCGGCCGCAGCGAAGCCTCATAATTAATCGGAAAATTTCTACGCTGCGGTTTCCAAGCCGAACAATGCACGGGGTCAAGCGGCCGATCAATAAGCCAAGTAGCTAAAGCACACACCTTCGATCAGTTGGTCTTTCATACACCCTACACATGCACAAACGACACATGCTTTTATATGATGTTGTTTGGCACTTTGGTCAAATGAGCGAATGTTGTTCGAAAGGCATACGAGTGCCGATTGAAAGTAGCTTGCGCTTTGTTTGGTTTCGCATTTTTCGCAAGCGCAGTTCACACAGCCAACCAGACAACCGAACTTTTTATTCATTACACGTTTTTTTCCAACTCACATCAACATTTGCAATCAGCTCATAGTAAATTAATTGAGCTATTAAGTGATCACACGCTGAGCCTGAGACGTCAGCACAATAGCAACAGCCGCAGCGTGTAACGGCACAGCGCCCCACAGCACCACTGCACGCCCCACATGCAACGGGCAAACGCCAGCTGACATTGCTGAGGCAAAAACAACTCATTTGAATTGACTTTTGATTTCGTTTGAGTTTCAACATCATAAAAATATAAAAAATAAAAAGATGTTTTAATAAAAACAAAATAAAAAAAATGCTATTTTCACATTTGCAATTGCAAAGTTAATTATTTATTGTGTATTTGCTAGACAACAACACAACAGTTGGCATTTTCATAAAAACGCATTTGCTTATCGCCATATGAAAAATTTTTTAACAAAAACAACAGAAACGCAAAGCTGGAAATGATTTTTCAGCTGATGCAATTCTGATTTCAGTTTCGTTTTGTTTAAGTTTTGAAAGCTATTTTTACTATTTTGATTAGTCAATTACAAAACATAGCAAATATTATATAAGCAGAGCAACAGCACTGAAACGAAGTCCAAATGAGTCTGTTATAGATTTCAGTAATTGCTTTTGCATGCTAATTAATGTTATTGAATTCGAATGACCGCTAATTCTGGCCATGACTTCACCGCTCAGCAATCCTGCCGTTTGGCATGCCAAGTGCAACCATTCGAAATTGGTGAGACGTCAATGGACCAAACTGAGCCATTTTCACACGCCGTGCTATTTGCTCAGGCATTGCATACTTTTCGTTACGAAGTTGCTGCTGCTTTGATAGCTGCTGCTGGCTATCAAAACAATCTAAAGATAAACAAGTACAATAAAACACACCGAAACTGTTCTAAATTGTCACCGTTAGAAAAAGCGAACAAGCAAAAACAAAAAATTTCAAAAATGTTTTCGAAATGAGGAATGCAACGCGCAGCTGCATTCGCATTCGATGGATGGAGATGGGCAGCCAAGAACAAACATGAAATTCATTCACAAAAAGAATTAAATGAAACGAAACCGAAACTGAAACTGAAATTGAAAGATGAAAAACGAATTCAAAGTGCAATTTTCAGTTGAATAATCGCTGAAGAAAACGCGAGAAAATTGGCGCCAGCATAAGGCGAAGGAATGCAGACGACGAGCTGAAGACGATGACGACGACGACGGCAAGGCGATGGTGATGGCAACGTTGACAATTAGAAAGAAGGCATGCAACGTGTAGGAAGTTGCGATTCATTAAAGCAACCCGCAGCGAGTATCTGACGACGACGACGACACCTCAGCACACGCACACGGCAACGAGAAGAAGGAAGAGCATGGCAGCTCAAACATGGCGGAGCAATTTTTGTTTTTTTCGTATTTTATTTTTTATTTTTATAAATCTGTTTTATTTTGTTAGATATTCTTATTTCAACGCTTGCCTTTTTTTGTTGTTTTTGTTGTTGTCTCTTTCATGTGTTGATCACACAAATGTCACAGTTTGGACTTTGGACCGAGTTGGCAGCCACTTATTTAGCACTCGTCGGCATTCGCCGTGCTCTTTTTGTTGTTTTTGGTTTATTTTTTATTTGTTCGTCGCTTGCCAAAATTTGCGCATTCCACGCTTCTATGCTCGGCGCACACTTCGCACCTCTGCACAGCCCCGCCGCCCAGCCTTGAGCATTAGCTTGGTCGCTGCTGCTGCTGCTGCTGCGTTGCTGTTGGCATCTGTCGCCTCAAACTGATGCCTTTGAGTGCGTTCGCTTGGCTTGGCTTCGTCGCTTTTCTGTGTTTTGTATCTTTTTTTCGATGTGGCATGTGCGCGGACTTTTGTTTTCTGGCACAAAAGTTCAATTAGACGGACTTAAGCACACAAATTTATTGTGTTTTTCTTTTTATTTTAGTGCATGCTTAAAGAAAACATCTTCTAATTGTTGTATTTGCAGGCGCCATGCAAAAAACAAAAAAAAAAAGAAATAAACATGTATTATAAAATAAAAGCTGCGCAACTTAAAAGATAATTTAATGGGATCGATAAAATTGGTTTGCCGTCTTCCTTTCGTTCCGCCAGTAAAGTGTTGCCCACTGTACACGCCTTTGCATATATAACACTGTCTTGCACACTGCACAGCGATGAGCACAGCTTTCAGTGAAGCAATGAAGCAAAAACAGCTGTAAAAAAAGTGCACTAAAAAGCAGAAGTCGAACATCTTCATTAAAACTAAACAGTTGCGCATGCGCACTTTTGCTCCATGCTTGTCTTGGCACCCTCAGCCACACCTCATCGCAACGCCGACTGAAATGTGTAAACACAACGGGCAATAACAGTAAAAACACAACAACAACAACGAATAAAACGAACGACAGAACGAGAAAATAAAAGCATTAAGAACAGATCGGAAGTAAATGACATCAACAACAAATAAACATTTGCATTTGCATACTTCAGTATAGACAATATTTGAACAGCAGGCAAAGCAAGCAAGCACACAGATACACGCAGCGGCACATGGCTACAGATACATAGCTATAGATACAGATACAGTTGCACCATTTGGCGCATGAAGTTGTATTTGCATGCGTTACATTTTCGAGCGATTTCAGCTGTGGCACAATGCTCAATTACTCAGGTGAGCGGCATAGGTGTGTGTGTGAGCGAGTGCTGGCGAACCTAAGTCAACAAAATGTGAACGACAGCGAACTATAAATAACAGCTGTGCTGATTAAACTCAGATAAGATACAAAAACGCCAATTTCGAACGTATTAATTGAGCGACGACGGAATGAATTTGTCAAAAAGCAGAAAAACAACAAACAAAACAAATACAAATAAAGTAAAGTAAAAAAAAAAAAAAAATAGAAGTAAAATGAAACAAACTTTTCTAAAACAAAAATAGCAAACAAGATAAATTCAAATGGCAAACAGAATAATGAGAAAATTCGTGGCGCGTTTTGTCAGTTTTGTCAATAAATCACACCTGTTGCCTAAAATAATCAAACAATGAGATACAACCGGCAACGTCATAGTGCTGGCGACCGTGTGCCAGCGCATCACATGATCAACATGATGATTGACTTGTGTCAATGTTGGTTTTGGACAATAATCACATTTTTTTTCATTGTTTGTTTCGTTTTTATCACGGACGGCGTGCAAATCCAAACGCGCGACGCAATACGCGTGAGCAAGTGCTTAGATGCGCACACATGTATCTAGATGCGACTTGTGGCGAAGGTGAGATGCGCTCGACATCACAGCTACAAATTAGCAGCTCAGCGCCGCAGACGGACGTTGAGTCAACAATCAATAATCAATCGACTTCGACTCCGTTTTTTTTTCTCCGTTTTAAGCCATTTTGCAGCGCGAGTCGTGCGCTAAAAATAAACCAACAAATATCGAAATTAAGGTTGTCTAATCAAATTCATTTAGAAAGACTATTTTCGGCACATTTTGTGTCTAAAATTAAAGCCAACATTGAGCCGGGCTGAGCGCGCCGGCGGCCAACTGAAGCGTGTCAAAAAGCTGGCGAATTTCGCCGATGAATGTGAATTGAAACTTTGGTATTTCATTTGTGGCTTTTAAGCGCGCATTAAATGAATGAATGCCTCTAAGACGCAATTAAGCCAAGCGTCACAGACGGCCGAAGTGGCGAAACAGCAACAACAGTCAACCTGACCCATGTGGCAAGCGCGGTGCATGTGTGCCGTGCTTATCATGCGTTAGCAAAGCGCTGAGCGCGTTCACGTGCACTTCTTGTCGCAGTTCGTATTTGCTTTGGCATCAGTTAAACGTACGTTTACACACCTGTTGGCCAACGTTGCTTATCAGTCGTCAGACTTCGCACTGCTGCGCTTATCAGCACGAGCTTTCACGCCGTGCTCGGCAAAGTCGCTGCGATATGTTTGTGTGTGGTCTTTGTTGTTTGCAGCATGATGCATGCGCACGAGTGTTGCCGACGTGCGGCACAGCATGAACATGCAACTCGACTTTTGCTTCACCTTTGAAGGACTTGTGGCGCTTCTCAAACGTGCTTGAAGGCTTTGTTTGTGTTGCTAAATCAACTTGCATCTTTAATGAAATAATTAAAACCATCGAATGCGAGTTTTATTGCCTCTTCGGCAATTACACACCACTGTGCAACACATCCTTTGGCTTAACTTCGTAATCAACATGCTGCCACAACATGTGCAACGCGCAATTGCAGTCAACATGATTATGCAAAATTCATGCAAACGCACACGAAGCACATGTGCTGCCAGTGAGCGACGGCGGCGGTGGCAGAGGAAGCGGCATCGAACTTGAAAGCGATTAAATTGTTTCATTTTTGAATATCAAAAACTTCATAATTTTGTGCTTTTTATCAATGCGGCTTAAGAGTTTGTCATGTGCCGTGCATGTGTCTGTGCGTCTGTGTGTCTGTGTGCTTGTCGTCTACTCAGCTGCAAGCCACCTGAGGCCAAATGTACAAAAGATACAATACACAGGCGCACAAGCCGACATGCACTTGGCGCAATAAAAAACAAAGAACAGAGACTTCATGCAGGCTGACCGATGCCGGTGTGCCTTCTGTTCTGGCAGCACACACACACACACACACACAAAAGATGCTTCCTGCTGCACATGCCTAACTTCTTTCGCTTTGCTTAGTGTTTCCGCTTCTGTGTTGCCTGCCAACGTTTCTGTATCTTTTCTTGAGTTTTGTTCTTTATTCTTTCTCGATATGCATATGTGCAGCACTAATTGCGAGTTTCAACAAACCAACAACGCGGCTTGAAGTTATGAAGACACTTGCCAGGCCGAAACACACAGAGAGACACTGGCAACACTTGTCTCGACAGCGGCATGAGTCATCGCAGACACGCGGACGGTCTGTGGCGCGTCTGTCGGGCAGTCGAGCAGTCGAGCAGTGGTGCGGGCAATTAGACAGTTAGCCACTCATTCACAGCGCTGCCGGTTTATTGGGTCAGCAGTTTCCACACTCGCTTACGTGCCTAGAACAGTTGCTTGCCACCGACAACGTGTTCTAGCCACTTTCGGTACTTGTTTTTGTAATCATCGTTGTTGTTGTTGTTGCTTTTTAGCTGAAGTGCGTAACATTTACTTTAGATGTGACCCAGATAAGAAGTTTAGTGGTTTGTGCTGTTAGTTTGTTGCGTCTGTTTTTGCTCTTCGCCTCTAAAAAGTATCTCGTTCTGCCTCATGTCAGTTAATTTTGTATCGACCTTTGCTTCTGCCTCTGCGCTGTGATGAGTGCACAGCTGTTCTAGCAACGGCGCTTGCTGCCTGACATGCGTTCGATCGCTGGCAGTTTAATTAGCCGCAGAAGTCAATGCGCTCAGATTGGCAACGTCAAGTGAGAGTATGAGAAATTGCATGCTAATGTCTTAAGCAACGCACAAGAAGCCATTTTGTGTTGAGTCTTAGCTGAGGTAATCGATTAACCGTCGGTATTCATGGTTTAGAGTACGCTTGAGCACTTTTTGTGACATAACATTTTGAAAGAACGCAATCCATCAAACTACGTTAGTAGAAACTTACATTTGACTAATTTGTGAGTTCAAAGTCGCTTGTCTGCAAAACATATTCGATCGATTTAGCAACAAATAAATTGTATTTCATCAGATTCATTTATGTTGCTATCGTTTGAGGAATTAGAATGTCGCAAGCCTCAACGATCGCCTGAGGCCGGGCGCGGGAGCAATGTGCGCTTATCGCTGCAGAATTGTTTAACCGATTCATGGGCATTGCCGAGTCACTTAGATAAGCAAGAGCGGCACAGGTGACCAGCGACTGGCTTATCGCCGAATGCCTTTGATTTGCCTGTGAGTGCGACTGTACTAATCAACGACAACAACAAAATGTTTGGCATGAAAACCGCAAATCGTTGCCACTTAAATCGGGTTTTGTGTGCGGTTTGTTGTTGTTGTTGTTGCTGCTGCTGCGCCCACTAGGTTCAAAGAGTTCGCAGACGGCTTAAAAATGCCACACGCTGTGTAAGTGGCGCCAAAAGCAGTAAAAGAGTGGAAAACAACAACAATTTTAATACTAATGCTAACAACACTTGAACTAACACCATGTACAGCAGCAACAACAAGAGCAACAACACGCCGACTAGCATGCGCAGTTGCACGTTGCACGTTGCAGCTAAGCCTTTGAGCCGACTGCGCATGCTGATTAGTCATGTGGACAGGCGATGGTGAGTTGAGGTGAGGTGAGCTGAGCTGAGTAGGGCAGGCAGCGCTGCTTATGTTGACCACAAGCCGTGCGGCGTCGGCTGCGGCATTTGTAGGTGTGTCTGTGCGCCTTCACTTGGCTGACAAATCATTTGCGAGGGCGGCGCATGCATTGCCACATGCGAAAGCCATGCGGTGGCAAAGGATTAACAGCAAATTTAATTAATCTTCTTTGAAGTTACAAACATTAAATGAAGGGGCACAGAAAACTGTGGGAGAGAGAAAAATGTAAAAATTATTTGACTTTCTGTATATTTGGTTAAGCGACAACCTCATGCCTCAATTAGTGGCAATGGATCAGCTGCCACAGTCGCAGTCATCGTCGTCGTCGTCATCATCCACTTTGTGGTCGTTGTTGTTGCTGTTGTTGCTGCTGTTGTTGTTGCCTCCTCATGTGGCCAACTGCCAATAAATTTTGCATTTAATTTCGATGTCGTTGTTGCCTCCGCCGCTGCCTCTGCCGCTGCAATTGATATAAAACAAGCGCACGTTGCGTGATGCAGCGAAGTGTTGGGGGGGGGGGCAGCAAGTGCGTGTCTGCGTTTTTGTTTCTTTTGTTGGTCAAATTCATTTGTGAAATTTCAAAAATGTGTCCATGACGTCGACGCCGGCATATTCTGCATACAACAAGGATTCGCAAGCTTGCAAGTGAGCGAAAGAGAGGCCCGAAAAAAGCACCTGACAAGCTGACCGCACGCAGCAATTATTAATTTACTAAAAATGAAAACAACACAAAAAAAAACAAGAAAAGAAGCAACGAAAATACAAACAGCAACAACAAGCATATCAATGGCAGCGCCATTCATGCCGTGGCAAGAGGAGAGAAGCCAAGCCGAGCCGGGGCCAAGTCAACAGTCACGACGGTCAAAGCGCGGCAGGTTGTGTTGGCGATGTGTGTGCACCTTTCGATTGACACGGCCGCAAATGCGACGACTGCCGAGGCAGTAAAAAATCGACAGCAGCAACAACAAGCAGACGTGTATACTTTTTGGACAACACGCAAATGATGGCGGCGGGGACGAAGCGCGCAGTGAGGCAGCAAGGCAGCAAACAGTGAGCGGTCTGCAGCAAAGGGAAGCGACAACAAATGCGCCAACATTGGCAAATGACTACGCACGCAGCTGAGTCGAACTGTTGCAAGGACCCGGCGCAGTCACTCACTCACTCACTCATTCTACAAATGTGATGGTCTGTCCGTCCGTCCGTCTGCTGGTTCGGCCCGCTCCGTTTCACTGTTTGTGGCATGTGTCAATGCCTCGCATCTGGTCGATTGAGCAACGCTAAGCGCGCCAATATTGGCGGCAGTTGCTCAGCCTCGGCCAGCGCTCCTTGTCGCTTTGATGCCACAGCAGCTCGTTGTATGAGGTGTCGATAATGTCCTGAATTTTCGTCAGCCAACGGCGTTGTCCATGACGCACATTATAATTTGCATGCAACAAACACGCTGTCGCAAGTGTTGCCTAAATACTATACTTTTGTTGCTGCAACCTTGTAATAACGAACACGAACGAGCCAAAAGAAGAAGAAGAAAACTGTCATGCAACTTATGATTTACAACTGGACATCATGTGGTTGTTGTTGCTGTTGCTGCCAAATGTCATTTAGCACAAGACAAAGCGGAAATTGTTGCTATAAAAGCAGCAGCAACAACAATGTGCCTTAGATATACATTTACTGTTATTGTATCTATTGGCATCACATTGTACTGTCGCAAATGTAAAATTGCAGCGCCGGCGCTTGCTTGACACACCAGCACACACCCTCTCTCTGTCGCACACAAAAGGCCTGAGCATATCAGAGAGTTGAGGACGACCAACTGTGCGTCTGGCGCCAGCGAAATGAACGAACCCGTCTGGCTTTTTGTTCAGCGCAGAATAACGAATAACTTGCAAAACCAAAGTGCCCGTCTGCACAAAAGGACACAACAATGCCATTTTTATGACATTGACCAAGGAAGAATGCATAGGCAGCGACAGGAACTGACACAGTCGTTGAAGCTGACTGTGCCTCGTGATGCATAGACGGACCGAGCGACGGACGGAGAAACTTTAGTTGTAAAAGGTAAAAGTGAAAATCAAATTAAAACAGGTACACTCAACTCAACTCAACTCGACTCGACTGGGCACGGACCACTCAGGCCAAGTGCCTGTTGAATGTTGTTGAAGGCTGGCCCGCTAGGCAAGTTACGAAAGTATCTCATCAGCCCAACTAAGCATTACAATGTCCATTAGACGCCGCCGGTTGCTGTCGCCTCAGCACAGGGCAAGAGTTGTCTCACGTGCTTGGCGTTTTGCCTTGAGTTAAATGCGCTGTGCAGGACAATGAGCGGCTGCGTAGGTTGACCTTATACGGCTTGAGTTATTTAAGGAACGCGCATGCCATAATTGGGAGACTGCTGCAGTCGGCTTGTGGCATGCTGTTGTGGAAAGCGAAGCATTCGTTTGACTTAGCCAGTTACGCGGAAAGGCATGTGCAAACATCCGTGCAGAATTTATGCATTCGAAACTTTTCAAAACGATTTTTATATAAAACACAAATATGGCATAGTACTGAATCATTTCTGCGGGAGAGCAAAATTTTGGATTCCTTTCTGGATCAAGACTGAAAGAATATATAAAGTTTCCATTAATTTATCCAGTTCGATTCTTGAATTATTCTTATGAACATTACCGTATATAAAGATGTTTACACAACAGCACAACAACAACATAATCAAGTATAAGACAAAGTGTTAACGAATGCCAAGACTTAACTTTGTGCCCAGCTTGGCTCCAACATGCCTCGAAGCCTTAAATCGTGCGTTGTGTTAAATTTGAAATCGCAGAGCAACAAAAAACACTAAATAAATAAATAAAAATAAAGGCGCATGAAGTCATATGCGCTTTTTTATCTGCGGCGCTGCTTTAAGTGCCTCATTGTCGCCTCGGATTACGAAATCCTTTTAAGGTTTCAACTTACGCGGATTTCACTTTGTTGTTGACTTTTTTTTTCTTTTCATACTGTTTTTTTTTTTAATCTTTTTGAGCCCTGCATTAATTTAGCTGCAGGTGTTTTTTTGCTGGCAGCTTCGCCACACTTGATTTGCTTTTATGGATTTAATTTTTGAGCCAAATATTTTAATGAAAACTGGCAAATGCAGGTCGAAAGGCATGAAGACAGTTTAGCATAAAATGCTTGCAATTAATTGCCAACCGGTTCAATAAAGTACACAATTTCGAAAACGCTTCGGGCGCTTCGTACACAAAAGCCAAGCGACAACAAAGAGCCACTGTCTGACATGTTGAGTCGAACTGAGCTGAGCCGAGTAGGTTTGATCTTTACTAGAATATCAGCAACAATCAAATAATTAAGTAGCCAAGCGGACATTAATGCAAGGATGCAAATAACATGCTGCCGCCGCCGCCTGCACAAAATTAGTTATCCCAACTCAGCTCAAGTTGACTCGACTCAATGCTGCTGAACGTGACAGCCGCAAGCGTAGGAGCAATCAAACGCATGCAACTTCAAACCGAATCGAGTCGAGACGAGACGAAATCAATTCCGCAGACATTCGCTCACTCGCTCAGACGGTCAATCAGTTAGCAGCCAGAACGAACACAATTAGATATACAAAATGCATTATTAATGTCGAAAAGAAATCCTTAATGATATTCTTACTTGGGACACAAAGTGTGAATTTTGAAATTCAAATTGCGCATGTGGCAATCAAAGTCAGACCGGTCAGTCAGTCAGTCACTCAGTCGGCCTGAAAACGGTGAAATGATTATCGATCGATCGGTGCAACGATTGATTGGCCATAGCGAGATATTTTTCAAGAATTTCTGCACGCAATTTACAGGAGTCGAACTTCTACTAACACAGCATGGCGATGTGCTTGACCCCCGAGCGCTTTCCCACGCTTCTTAGCCAAGTTGTCTGCATGGCTACCCGGCTGGCTTGCTGGCTGGCTGGCTGGCGCGTAACACCCTCAAGCTTCTTAGTAACATTTTACACTCTCTTTTTTTTTTCTCATGCCATACAAATGATCTTTATTTTTACTTCGACATTATTGCTGCTTCTGTATTTCTTTCCGAACGCCCTCGAGTCGCATTGAAATTACATGGTAGGAAAAATTTGTTGAAATACGAAAAACGAGATCGCCCAAAGCCGAAGTTGCCACCAATCAGTCCAGCAGCTACTGGACAAACTTGCTCAACTTGCTGCCGTTACTCATTCTCGACTTCTCATTCACCTTCATGCCCACCTCCATCCTCACCTCATTATGCCACGGTTGCCCGATCGTTTGGTGGGGTAAGCAACATAACACTTGAGCGCTTGCTTGGCATGTGGCTTTCCTTCTCGTCACCATCGCCATCATTATCACGATCAATACTGCTGTTGTTGCCACAATTTGTTGTGCTTACTTGTTGTCGGTTTGCATTTTAGTCTATTTTTGTCATGCATCCATAAACAAATCTATCTGTGGCTCCGCTCTTTTGGGAATTTACGAGTAGATGTTGCAAGTGTCGCTGCTTGTTGCTTCTTGATTCGATCATCTCAGCTCAGTTCATTTCAGTTCAATGCAGTTCACAGTTGCCACAGTGTCAGCTGCATACAAAAGTGTTAACATGCTCACTCTGTCCGTCTGTCTCTCTGTGGCACTCAAGCGTGTTGCGCTGCATGTCGCCTCTTGGAGTTTGTTTTGATCTTTGGCGTATTTTGTTGTTCTTCTATTTGTTTTACGTTAAAATTATTACCTCATTGATCTTGGCTGGAATTTCAAATGTTTAGTGTTTTTAGTGTTTGACAAACGCATTGCAGAATGTTTCTATTTTCGTTCAACTCACTGAGCCGAAGATGCCTTTCGATTGTGATGAATGTCGCGGCCATTTGAAGACTCCAAGGAAATGCTGTGCAGCGTTCAAAGTTGAAAGAGTTCTTTAATTAAAGGCTTTTGATTAATAGATCTGTGCCCAACATGTGCCTCAGCAAAAGTCTGCAAACTCTTTATTAACACATAATTTTTTATGATAACTTTCATCTTTAAACTAAAATGTATCTTCTCGAAGTATCTTTTCTTGTAAGCAAACAGATTTTTCCGCGCCAAAAATCGAGCAAAATTTCCCAAAAATATTCTCACGCAGCAGTCAAACGACAGAGCAAATCCGTAGAGACACTTTGACGTCGTTAAGTGGCAAATCCAGTCAAGCTAAACCAAGCCAAGCCAAGCCGAAGCTGATGCCATGACAAACCAAAACCGAAACCATTTACATGTGTTACTTGAAAAACAGACGGAACGCAAAAAAGAAAATTCACACATTTTGCACGCATTCAGCAGATACTTATTCTCAGACCAAAAGTGCTCGCCAAGGACAACGACAATGGCAAATGGTATACGAAGGAGGCGGCAGAAGTGAAGGAAGACGAAGTGCGCATATGTCTGCAATGCTCGTGTTTTCCTTGGATTTCTTCTGGCGTCCACATGTGTGAGAGAATCTGTCTGTGCTTTGCCATTTTCCATGAAAATCGCAAGAGTCAAGCTGACGCCGCCGACGCCTTTTCAACGGCTGCTGTTGTTGTTGTTGCTGTTGCTGGTACTGGTGCTGGTGCTGAGAATGCTGATGAGACTGCTGGGAAGTGCTCGCACCATGATGTCTCAGCTGGTAAGGATGAGTTTGGCAGGCAAACGGCAACAAAGGCGGCATGAGGAGTGACGTGCTTGGCACATGTGCTGCCAGTGAGCAAACAAACCACACACACACACACACACACACACATACGTTTGCATACACGAATTGAAGGAAGTTTGAACTGCTGCTCAAGTGCGCGCACATGTGTCAAAAGTGACTTTTGTGCTCGGCTGAAGGAGTGAGTGAGCATGCGAGAGTGAGAGAGTAAGAGTGGAAGCGCTTCAAAAGCATTTAGTTGCCTGTGGCGTTGTTGTATGTTCCGTGCATTTTTACTAGTGCAGATACATTTCATTGCCGCTGCAGTTGTTGTTGTTGTTGTTGTCGTTGCTGTTCATTTTTGGCAGCGCTGCTGCTGCGAAACTGTGTCATGTGTAATGTGCGTTGCATGTGAAGTGAGCAATCCTTTGGCTGCTTGGCTGACGACTTCCTTCACTAGATTTCTTTGCACACACACACACACGCACACACACACACACACACACACAGATACACTTGAAGTTGTTTAACATTTTGCCGACGCAAAGCGTTTTGCCTTCTTGTCTGACATGACTTCTGTTTGCTCAAGGGGAAATATTATCTTATTTTTGTATTATTTTTTATTTTGGAACATATTCTTTTTGTTGTTGTTAACTTTTGTTTGGTTCTAGGCAAACATGTGTCAAAGGTTTGCTTTGCTCTTTTTTTTTGTCCTTCAAAGTGGCCAAATATTTTAACACACTTTTTATTGCTTCCTTTCTTTGTGCTTCCTTTTTGTCACTTCATTTTTTCTTTTTCTCGGCTGCAACTATTTGCAACACGTGTGCTGAAGATTACAGCTGCAGCAAGGCATCATTTGTTGATGAAGACACATGCATGTTAATTGTCAAGAGCAACGATGCAACAATGGGCGTCGTGCATGGCAACTTGGCTGCTGCTCATGTTAATCTCACTAATTTGCCGCGTAGCGAATTCACTTCAGAGCACAAGCGAAACTTTAATGGCAAATCGAAAGCACCACCAATTTGAAATCGCGCTGTACGCCGCTCGACCGACAAATCAACCACTTTCGAACACAAATCCTCACATACTTGCATGAGATACAACGTTGCTGGCTTGCCTGTCTGCGCTTGTTTATTTACTTATTTGTTTGTTTATTTGTGTTTGCGTACATTTGCGATTTGCCCTTCTGGCGGGATACATTTCGCATTTGCCAATTTTGTAACTCGTAACGAGTTTGCAACAAAACACAGGGGAGTGCTTAAGCGGCAGCAGCGGCAGCCGGAATAACGGCAAATGACACGTGACACGAGAAGTGCTTGTATGATGCGACAAACGTCGTGACGTCACATGCGTAAACATGTGCCCATTATGAAGGCAGTTGCCACGACAACGGCAATGACAACAAATCAGAGTGATGACGACGACGATGATGATAATAACAGCAACAACAGCAACAGCAATATCAGTAGCAACAACCTCTGTGGCAGCAGGAGCAACAGCATCCGTACGTCAGCAGCTACAACAACAACAATGCATATGCGTGTGTGATATTATACCATACGCCTTCCACAAGTACTTTCAATGGTTGCTGGTTGCATGCCACCACCATCGCCACCCCTCAGCGTGCTAGCACGTTATGCTCGTTCATTCCTGTTGCTATGGTGAATGCGGCGCAGAGCATAGCACAGCTGCGCCGTTGGCTAGCAACAAATCCCATACGGGAAACCTTTCAGTTGGCCAACGCCGCTGACAGCCACGAGGACTGCTGTGTGACATGTGACCATTATGGATACCGTGCACGGAGCGTGTCACGGCAGCGTGTATGTTATGCTCGTCATTGTCGTCATCGGCAATGCGCCCAGCCGCCCTTCGCGCAGCATAACCACCCGCAGCAGCCTCGTCAAAGCATCCTCAGCAGCATAATCATCATCATCATCATCATAATCGTCATAATCATCGCCGTTGCTCGCTTCATTCACGTCAGATGCGGCATGACGGCTTTGGCTCTGCTCGGCTTCGGTTTCGGTTATAGCGTTGCTTTATTTACGATCTGCTGCACAAGCAGTTTGTTGTTCGTTCGGCTTGTCGTTGTTTCCAAACAGCTCACCCCATAGCGAGGGCGCCAACACACACCCACTTAAGTCGCTTTCAGGTGTGCGTTGCGCATCTACACAATCGGATTTTTATTACAGCAGCCTCAATGCGTCACTCACATGTTGCATTACAACTAAACGACAAAGAATTATGAAAGGAAAGCACGCTCAATTGATAATCCGAGCCAGCTGGCATAGGGAAATAAAAATGGCTTTATATTGGTTGCTATAATAAACGATGTGGTAATCACACGCACTTGTAATAAACGGCAACTATTTTGAGGCATCGCGAACGTTGACTCTTAACTAAACGAAGCGATTCTTGTCGATGTGATCTGTTATACTTTATAAGACAAGTGACTCACTTCCTTCAGTCGAAGATCTTTTAACGATCAACGCCATCACAGCCAATTAATACAACTGCTGAACTTTGTCGGCAACACACAAATTCACTTTTAATAGTCACACAATCAAGTGATTCTGACAAATATGACTTCATACCCAGACTCAAATACACACAAAGCCACACTTCAGAATCACCTGCAAAGTCAGATTTTAAACGCAAATCCAAAGCCCTATAATCACGCGGCTGTCATTCGGGCAATTTTTCATCTGACGTGACCTTCCTTTCGGTATTCAATGTTCCTCAGTGTTTGTTCCAATTCCAATTTTCGACTCATGTTTTAATCAGGTGCAAATCTAACAAGCAACTTGTGTGCCTTTTTATACCTGGCTCGGCAATGCCTATGGGGACTGTTGCACCTGAGCTGAGTTTCTGACTCTGGCTGATGACGTTTGTTAGCCGAGTTGAGCAACTGCGATGCACAGCTGTGCGCAGCCTGAGGAAGAACCAAGAGTTCAGCTAGCTAAAAAGCAAAGCAGCAAAAAAAAAGGGATGAAGGAGTCGGCAAGACATTCTAATCGCTGACCTGCTAAACTGCTTTCTGATAAAGTAGACACACGTACGAAAATTTATGATTCCACTGACCGATTTTCGCTCGCCGGCTGCATTTGAAGATCAGAGCAGTAATTCAGAACTTGTCTGGATTTCCCGTGAACGTTTGAGCGATTAACAAGCGTCTATGTGTGTGCGTTTATATACACCTGTGTGTGTGTGTACACTTGTGTTAAGGCGTGATTGTGGCTTTATCAAAGTGACACGGTGAACCTTCTGGAAAAACCCTAATTTATAGTCAATCAACAAGAACGAATGATTTTTGCAACGATTTGTATCGCGAATAATTAAATGGCGCTTGTGCGAAAACTAATTAACATTAGGTACAAGTTTAAAGACCTGCAAAATGCTATGAAATATCTTTATTACTCGTTTACACAATTAAACATAAGCGATCATTTGAGTAAAATCATTAGGCCAGAGGTAAAGATGACTCGGCTTGGTCGATACTTCGAAAACTTCTCAAAAATAGGAGTTCACGTGTGATACCCGCTTATTAAACATGTTGAAAAATTATGAAAATTCCGAGAATGCGCAACGCAATGCTAAAGGCAAACAGTCGAACAGGGCTAGCACCCAGACTGACTGACAGGCAGACGGACTACCAGACAGACAGGCAGGCAGGTAGTGTGGCTCATCAACACAGGTGAGTGAGCGCGCGAGAGAGGGAAAATCCCAACAAACTATCAATCGACCAAGACCACGACGACGACGACGGCGTCTTTTGTTCCAAGAAGTCTGGTGGGATTCTGGGTGCTCATTTGCTGCTTAGTATTGTTGTTGCCGCTGCATTACTAGCGTCGTCTTCATAAAGTTGGCAATTAGGCTAAGCAGACTGAAAGCAATTAGCGTTGCGACTTAAAATAACAAACACAGTCTGACATTTGTCTGGCCTGTTTGGTTCTTGGCTGCTGCACCGCCTGATGGCCATGCTCTGCCGCTGAACCAGCAGATTGACACGCTGCAGGTCTCAGGTGGCGAGGATTTCGGGTTTGGATTTGTAATAAAATCGCTAAGCTACAGAAGTGCGTGTGAATATGCTTTTGGAAATTCCGTTGCAATGCTGAATTAGATGCAAGCGTGGGAAAGCCTTCGAGCCGATTTGGTGGGTTGCCCTTAATCTGGGTGGACATGCCGAGCACACGTCTAATGAAGTTGATATGAATTCAAATGTTTTTTCACAACTCATTTGCATATTTCTTTAAAAATCAATGTTATTTGTCTATGAAAAGCGTTGATTAATTGCACAGGGCATAAAACGCCTCATAATTGTTAGGCAATGTTTTTATATGGCTAATTTAAGAAATTAACAATTTTATTCGACATTTCAATCAATTACAACGTGTGTTTAATGAGTTACAACAGGCTCGATAGCCGAAGTTCCTCCAACAAATCTTGGGATGACACAAAAGAAATTCCAAAAAACCGATTTTTTTTTTTATGAGCTCTGAAATTGCCTCGCTTGACGATTTAATATTTAATAAAAATAAGTTCCGCCAATTTTTTCATGTAACCAACGTGCCAACTCAATCAAATTTGCAAATCACGGCGCCAAGTCAAGTATTTTTTGTCAAAATAAAATTTTTTTCTGCATAATAAAAATATCAATTACATTTTTTTGGCAGCGAGAGGCAAAAAAAGATGTCGCCTGAAGCTATCATGTGTGTAATGCTTCCGGTTTGAGCGTAAGACGAAACCAATTAATAAACAAAATCAAGGCAAGTCAAATAAACCAGACAAGAATTTTTATTATGATTTTTCTGTTTTGTGCTGTGCTCTTTATTTCTGCACAAGGACAAGTCGGGCCGGCACAGTAGCCGATAATGTGCCTGCTTAGACGACGTCGACTGGAGAGTCGGCCACTCGGCCAGTCGGCGACAGGCAGAAGCCAAATCAATAACTGCAAGTCCAGCTAATTTCAAGCGTCGAAAAGCCGACCAACATCACATTCCACAGACATAAACTACAGCAGTGCAAAAACACGACATCGAAAAAAATTAGGTAACTCTATATTGATATAACTAACTGAAAAAAGAACTGAACTGAAGAGTTAAGCGTACAAGTAAAAAACTGTTGATTTTTCAAAGCGAAATATCAAATTACGCCGACACGTACAAAATTTCTTCTTTAGCACTGAGCGGAGTTGGTAGAGTTTTGCCAGCAGAAACTTGTCTGTCATGACAAGAGCAACACATTAATACAGACGTGCATGTTTATACAAATGTGTGTATCTGTACGATTGAGCATATCCTTGAACTTCAAGTTGTGGCAGCATTAAACAGCATTTGAAAACTAATGAGCGGCAACGAAGTGAGGCAGTGCGGCTCGACGTAGATCACGCGCTCGTATACACATTAAATAACACAAAAAGGCGCATAAGATGTGCGGGTTACGTCTGCCAAATGTGGCATGGCAAACAGGTCCCGATGGCTCCTCAGCAGTTGTGGCTCATAACCAACAAGCTGTACAATAAAACAAAAAACAACAACGAAAACGAAAGTCATCATTCAAAATATTGCGTCTGCTGCTGCTGCTGCGACCGCGGCTGCGTGTTGCCTTTGACGACGTCTCAACGAACCGCGCACATCTGCTGAAAGCGAGGCCAACATTCTAAGCCTCGGTCTCTGCCTCGGCAGCGGTCTTAGTCTCACCACCAACTGCAGACACTGCCATCCTTTTTTCGTTTTCGTTTTTGTTTTTTACTTCTTTGTGGCTTTCACGTTCTTGCGCGCTGCTCCATAAGTTCTAACCCTATTAGCAACCTTGCCCCGGTCAAGTGTTGCCGCTTAAGAAGCCATGATCATGCGAAATTTTCAAACATTTTCCTAGAATTTCTTTTTATTGTTAAATGCCTGGTTTGCTGGTCTTTTAGTTGGTTCTTTGGCTGGTGCTCCTTGCTTGAAGACCGGCATTCGAACACTCTTGAGGCTGAGGCTGAGGCGCTCAATTTGTGTGCTCTGAAGTGCCTAATGAGTTGCATTATGTTAATATCCAAGGGCGCAGCATCTTTGATATACCTTCAAATTGCTGAGAATTTTGTTATTTTAGGTTACTTCATTGAACGTTTATTTTGTATAAATATTTATAGAGCTTGATTGTAAGTGTGTGTCCGAGCGTCTGTGTGTGTGTGGTCAAGCGGTCGTTCTTAATCGGCGCTTTAGTGTTTGAATTGAACTTCAATAAGCCATCTTATTTAAACCAATCAATCAAAGTTGATTATGCTTCTAAGTCACAGTTTCAAGACCAACGGCTTTTGGCTAGACTACAGAACAGAACTTGATTTTATTTAAGAATTTCTCTCAATTCTTAACAATGCGCTTAAAACAAATGGAAATCATTCTAATGACTGTGCTTTATATACGTCCTTATGTATGAATCTATAACTAAATAACTGTCTAGCTTTCTAAACATACAATTGTTTCCACAAAATATCAGACGCAATATAAATTTCCATATTTTTTTCTGTTTCAATGTCAAGCTGAAAACCATGTCAAATCTTCAAGCTACTCATGCATGTAGCATGACGCACAAATCTCCCGCAACGATTGAGACGCTTCGAAGTGTACCAATCAATCTTGACATGAACTGAAACCGAAATTGTCAACTGCCAATGCTAATCAAAAACCAATAAATTCGTGAATAATTTGCAAACGCCTACGTAAAAAATAACGTCGAAATGGAAAGACAATAAATAGGATTCTCAAATAAAAACATATGCAAATCTGGTTGGAGACTCAAAAGCGACAGATGTTGGGTGGGACCGGCGACCAAGCGCGCTTTGTCTTTGACTATTTCTATAGATTGTTTTGGTTTGTGTCGTTTTTTATTATCATTATTATACGACGATGGATCTTTCCATTTGGTGTGCGGTTCGGTTTCCATGTGCTTGCTTCGATTATTTCAATTTCAAATGCTAAGCGTGCTGAATGAAATCGATGTGATGATTAAACGCTCATTCATAAAATGCTAATTGGGCACATTTTATTTCTAATAGACAAGCGTTGAGTTGATCTTCAGCGTCGCTCGTCGCTCGTCAGGTATTGTGCGACTTTTTACTTCTTTTTTTTTTTTAATAAACCGCCGTTTGTGAACAATGCATACAATGTAGTTTTGTGATAGATGACAACAACCTTAACAACATCAGCAACAACAGCAACCAGCAAAGCAAGACAGAAATAAATATAAATAAGAAAAAGGGAAATTAAAACAAACGAGATACGCTCAGCTCGAACACGATTCGAACAAACACTTTGAGTTTTATGCGCGAAACTTGTTTAATTAAATTTAAGATCAGTCGTTCATCTTCGGCGTCGTAACATAAATTCAGCGCTGCGGCAGCGGCGGCGGGAGCGGTGGCGGCGGCGCTGAAGAATCTTTGCAGGTCTTTAATCTGCAAATGCGTCTACGTTTTATTTCATTATGGTGTGCTCGTAAATTAAAATCGCAACAGCTTCTGCTGTGGCGGCTTTTTGTCGTCGGCCACATTCACATGCGCGTCCACGTCCGTATCCGCGTCATCGTCGTGTTGCTGCTGCTTCTGTCATTGGCGGCGCTGCAATGTGGCAACATGCAACACGGTGGCATGCATGACTTAGTTGAGCGGCCGGCGCTTACGTACCCACTGTGCCGCTCTTCACTCGCTCTTTCTAGCCTTGCGAAAAGTATCTGCCAAACTGGCGAGTGCAGTGAAGTGTCAGGCAGCGGGCAGCGGGCAGCGGGCATGGCCAACAGACAAAGGCGACACAAGGTAGCCACTTATCATGAGTGCACCAACCAAGTCCAAGTTATGGCGATTGTGTCGCCAACTGCCAACTGACACAAACGTACAAACGAACGAACGAACGACCGAACGAATGAGTCGAGTGCATGAACGTGTTTGTGGCGACTAACTCGTTATTTGGCTGGCATGTTAATGAAAACCAGTGTGTTGTGTCGGCGGAAAGGGGTGGCACGTGTGCGCCACACAACGTCAAAACATGCAACAACACGGCTTTGGTATTTGACACTTCATTTGCATTTTTTTGTCGTGGTAATTGCAATTGATAAGCCTTAAATTAATGTTGTCGACTGCATGTTTATAACATTTCTGTTTAGTGCCGCAAATGCTCACATCATTTGACACATTTGCATACAGCTTTATTAAGCTAAATGAGATCATTATGTACTTTGCATTTAGCTCTATTAAATTATTGGCTTTTATGTTTAAAATTTATACATAGTTAGATTCGACCTTCTTTAGAACAGTACAGAAGTAAAAGGCTCAAGTCGAGATTCTTTTGATGCCTGAGTTATTTATAAAGCATACTCTCAAACCAGTAATTGAAGACATTTAAATTTATATAAAATGTTACAATAATGAGTAAAACAATGATTAACTCACTGCCAAATACTTCACCCACTTGAATATTATATCTTTTCAAGCGGTTTAAAATATTCTTTAAGCTTTGAATAAAATGCTCTTACAAATATACGAATTTGCTTCAATGCAGACAAGAGAAAGTCAAGCATGATGTCCACCTACAACTTATCCCATTGTTTGCTCGCATTCTGTGTAAAATTCCTATGCACAAAAATAGCATCCGAATTGCTTTGCCTCATTATTTGTTTAAAGCAAATGATACAATTCTATTAGCATGCCCGCTCCGCTGCATTTGACGGTGTGTGTGCGTGTGTGTGCGTTTGTTTCTGAATGTGTGCGCATGAGTGTGCTTTGGTCTGCTGACGAAATGATGACGTTGTTGCCACCAACTGTGGCACACAGTTGCCGTCGCTGCGCCCGTTGCCGTTGCCAATGCCACGCAACAAATGCCAAGCGGCGCATCGGCTGCGTCAGCGACGCAGGCATAATCAGCATCGGCTTAATAAAGTACAGGCACAGTTCGCAGTTGAGCTCCCACAAGTCGGTTGTTTTGGGGGCGTCTGGTTGTCATTGGCAGTCGCAGCCTCTTCCACAGCGACAGCGTCAACGTCAACGACAGCAACAGCGACATCAACATCGACAGCCACAAGCAGCGGCAGCAACGGTTGAGTTGAACAGCGAATGTGCGTAGGTTGAGCTGCTGCTGCTGCTGCTGCTACTTGAATACACATGCATGTGTGTGTGTGTGTGTGTGTGCATATGTAGATACTGTTTGTTTGGCTGTGCCTCTGATCGGATTTGCGTAGAGCGTATGACGACGATGGCAGGCCACCTCACCACCAGCACCACCAGCACCTCCAACGCAGTTGGCAATCAACTTGCTGGCGTCATCAGTGGCGCACACACTCACACACACACACACACATAGTGAAACAAACAAATACGTACGTACATTGATGTCATTTGGGCTTTTGCGAACTTGAGTCAGCAACATCATGCATCTTGATAAAATTGAGCCGAATCGCTTTCAGTTCACTTCGCTTGAGCTGAGTTGCAACGCCATGCGCTGAGATTTATGTAAACAGCACTTAGTTATGGCTACTCAGCACACGCCTGGCCCGCCGCCCGCTCCGCTGCCCACCAACTGCATTGATGATGACGACTGACAAGAAGGCACCAGAAACCAGTGACCAAGCGAGCGAACACCGGGTTGGGCTCAAGTCAGCCGCATGACTGTGGCAGCCGCAGCCGCAGCAGCAGCCTAAACATGAAGTAAAATGACCAATTGTGTGGAATTTCTCATTGCAACGTGAATGTCGTCGTGGTCGTCGTCGTTGCCAATAACATCAGCAACAGTGGCGGCGTACTGAACTGTTGCCGACTCGTCTGACTGCAAAGGGGGCGCGCGACGACGCCACTGGCTCATTATAATTCACTTCACACTAACCATACAATGCCCCCGCATTATAATGTGGTGGCAGCGAGCAGAAGAGTTCACAAGGCAGGCCGGCACATCGACCGACCGACCGACAGACCGACCGGCCAGACGAGGCATTTTGAGCTCGCATCGCGTTTACAAATCCGCACACAATTCAATCTTTTTCAAGAATGCCGCTTATTGCATGCGGAATTCATTTCAACAGCAGCAACACAGCAACAACAACAACAACAACAACAACAACAACAACAGCAACTACAACTCGTTTGCATGTGGCATGATCATCATCAGTGGCAGCAGCAGCAGCAGCAACAGCAGTAAAGCCATTCGCCAACTGCTGCTTCATCATTGTTGTCGCTGTCGTTGTTGTTGTTGTTCGTTTTGTGTTGCTGCTACAGCATGTCTGCTCGTTATAACATAAAGAGCAGCACATACCGAATGCAAAAAGCAAAACGACAGCAAGGAATATGACACAACTGGCGCCGACTGTGACCACTCGTGCCTACGCCAACACACCGCCGCCTTCGATTGCCACGACTCCTTTTGAACCTCGAGCACACGTGTGTGTGTCTGTGCTGTCCAGTTTTCGTGAAGTGCATTTGTATATTGGCCTCAAGTGTTGCAACTAACCAAGTGGCATGCTGCATAAAGATTGCTGCCTCGCAGTCGTGCCCTGAGTTGCTCCAACCTTCCAACCAGCCAACCACTTCGACCATGGCTGTTTTGTTGGCGATAGCGCAGCAGCAGATGGTTGAGGGCGCTCGTTGGCGGTCACTGGGCGGCGGGCGTGGGCATGTGTCTGTTCGTGTGCGTGTGTGTGTGTTGTCCTGGTGGCTTCACATTGCCGGCGCGTTCAGGGAATTGCATTTCTGCGTCGCTCGTTCGCTCGTTCGTTCATTCGCCGTTGCTCCTTCACTTTTGGGTTTGTGTTCGCAGTCGCAGTCGCATTGAAATTGAATTGAGTGCGCCTTGCAGATAAATTCTGGCATGCTTGAATGCTGTTGTAGTATGTGTTGCCAGCAGTCGGCAGGGGGCGTGGGGCGCACATTGGCGGTTTCGTTTTTGAATTGAACAATAAAAAAAATGAAAATGAAAATAAGAGAAGTTCAAGCGCATCGATTCAATTCAATTTCATTTTTCCCAATGGAGCAAGCGACGTGCAACAACTGATGCCGCAAAGCGACACGGCTACACTGAAAACTTTAGTTTGGTTTTGAGTCTTTTAAAAAATTTCGAAAAAGTGTTCTTCATTCGCTGTTGGTCGAAAGTCAACAACGAAAATATGTTCTGCTTCTCTGCTCAGTGTAAGCAATGATATTTGAATTCAGAAACTGCGGCACCATCGTCATATGCCCTCTCAGCTGCGCTCTTGAAAATCGCTCTTGGTTCGTTCAATTGCAGCGCCTTCATGTCATTCCTCCATGCTTGTTATTGTGGGCGCTTCTGGCGGCAAAACTCCCGCTGCACTTCGCAACATTTACCAATTTATGTGATTGCAATCTCGGCACACCATGCCGGGCCACACACTCCTCACCCCTCAGCCGGGGCACACAGCATGCTGAGTGCATTTTTTGTGGCACGTTTCGTGTTGCATGTTTGGGTTGCTTTGATTCTTGGCTGCTTCTGCTGTTTTGAATGTCACATGTGTGCTTGTGCTTGCTCAAACTCAGAGTTGTGTGGCATGTCAGCCAGACGCTTTGACGAGCAGCAGCAGCAGCGGCAGCGACAACAACAACTCGAAGTGTATTTATTGTTGTCGCTCGTCGATTGCCGATTGTCGCCGGCCGTCGAAGTTCGCAGCATTGTTGACGGCACACGCAATCATGCAAATCATATTTGATTCCTTCGCGTCATTGCGACTCATATAAATAAGTGTACAATGCTTTCGATGGCCATTGAACACGTACATAATTATTTCCGACTAAAGCAGATAAAACACACCAACATTAAGGTCGTTCAGTCTGTCCGCACGCACACATGTGTGTGTGTATGTTTGAATGTTTGCGCATGCAGTGCTGTTGTACGCAGCAGCTCTGTATTGGATCGTTGATCAATACTTTAATTTTATCCTGCTTATCTAATCTTGACGTCATAGAGGCAAACAAGCTGTTTAAAAAAAAAATCGCTTTCATTCATAAAATGTGCGATAAGCGCAACGCACCGAACATGCATGACTGCGAACATGTTCGCAAGAGCGGCGCCTCTTTTGGACAACGAACATGCTTGCGTTGTGACAGTGGCTCGAAAGCGGTTTGAGTTGACTGAAATGTAAAACAAAAGTTTCATTAAATCTTATGTCAAACTCAACAAAAACAGATGCCATGCGCTTCGAGCACTTCTGAGACTCGAACAAGTAACAACTTTTGTGTTGCTTTTGACAACACTCACGAATGTTACATGCTTAGCGCGCATGTCTACGCACCACTGTGCCTCGAACCTTGTTGGACCGCGTGCTGTTTTAGTATGAAGCCGGCGGCCGCACGGTTTTCGTTTCTGCTGTCTGTTTGCAATTGTTGCTCGAAATATTTTGTCTGCGTGTTGCAACTTATGTGCGCGCACTGTACATGGTCACTTGAGAGAAGTTGAGTTTGCGACAAATAATTTTATGCCGTCGTGCAATACAGGCCAATACTATCAATTCAATTTGAACTCTGCTGGCAAACGGACGTGTTTCTGCTCCGAGAGTAGAAGCGACAAGTGAATTAAAAAATATACAAAATAAAAATAAATTTTACGCAAAAACAAAAATAATTTAAAACTAGATAAGAAAATCAAAAACAAAATAAAATAAATATCTTCTAAAAAGTGTACAAAAATTATACAAAAGCAAAAAATTTTATAAATTGTGCCACAAAGTTGTGCGTGCGTGCGTGTTTCTGCCAAGGCTTTGATTACTTGTATCTAATATCTTATCAGTGTGCAAAATTAAAAAAAATAAAAAGCGAAGCAAGTATCTAACGCACAAAGGAAGTGTAAACGTTCTCAATACAAAGTGACAAAAGCACAGCACAATTATTATTATGTGCTACAAGCCAAAACAAGCTAAGCAATACAAGCGCTAAAACGATTTAACATTTTGGATTACGCGGCCCAACACTTGGATTAACGCTCAAGCACTTTTACACAAGACATTTTGGTCAAAAGACGCCAAAGAACACAAAAACAAATAAGTAACAAGCTTAACTCAAACCCAACTCATAGAAACCCTCGCCATGGATTGCACAAAGACGACGACAGATCAGCTCTTCATGCAACTCAACGCATCCGAGTTATCGGCGATCATCATGAAAGGTGAGTTCGAAAGTTTTTAATTTTCGGCAAGAAATTTGATACTATTTTCAAAATACACTTTTTTTTCGTATTGTTTCTTGTTCAATGAGCGAAAATCTGTTTTCCAAAGAAATTTCGTCTGCCATACGAGCAGCACATGCCAAAAACTGTTGGGCTTTCGAAAACGCATGAAAAAATTTTATATATATAAAAAATCTGTCAGTCGAAGTTTTCTGCAATAATGTGCAAAATGCATAAAATCCAAATAAAAAAAAAAAAAAGACTACGTTCGCGCTTCATTTAAAGCACGAAAATCCCTATAAATTATATGTGCGCTTCTCGATTTTGTCGACGCTTTAATAAAGTCGAACGAAGGCACAAAAACTCGGCTTAAATATCAGCTTACAAAGTGCTTGAGTGCTGAGACTGGGACTGAGACTGAAAATGAGACTGAGGCGCTGCAAAGCAAAGTGCAAAGCGTATTTTTTGCGTGTTTCATTGCAACCGAGCAACCGAATTGAGTAGCGAGCCGAGCAGAGGAGAGCCAAGCAGCCAACCAAACGACCGACACAACACCTTTTTACGACTGCCACCTGTTGGCATTTTGGACTTGAAATATTAAATTTATTTAACGCGCATTCAAATAAATTGGCACATTGACTTCTCAGGTTACCCGACGCTGCCTTACGACGTTGTACAACAGCAACAGCAACAACAAAAAATACGACAAAAAATAATAAAAATTAATGCGAAAAAAAATGAGCAGAAATGCCGCAAAATTTCCGAAAAATAATAACAATAAATAAATTAATATAATATATTTGCAAAAATAATTATTGCATAAAATTAATGCAAAGTTCAGGCGACCAAATCAAGATCTTGAGATTGTTTGGGTTTTCAAAATCGATTCATTTGTAGGTCAATAATATTTGTGTTTGCCGCCGCCGCGAAATCAAATTCGAAATTGAATTTCAAATTGAAATTGAACAAAACACCACATTTGCTAATTATTTGTGCACCTGTTTGAGCATGTTTTCGGCGCGCAACGAACACCTTCCGCCAGCGCCGGCCCAGTGGCCGAAAACAACACATCATCATCGTCGTCGGCACTGCCAAGGCGGAATGTAAGCGAATCACACGAGTCAGTACACACACACACACACGCAGATGCGTTCGCAGATGTGCTGGCCGCCGCTGATGACGATGGTGATGGCGATGGCGTTGGTGATGCTGTGGGGGCGGACAACACACGCCGTGCCCGTCGTCCATGGGCCGTGCCAATCAACGTGCTATTAGACGTGCTCATTATTGTGGCAGCTGTTTTCATTTCAATATTTCTGTGTTGCTTCTTTTATTTATTGAACGCAATTTGTCTTATTTGTATGTACATGTGTGTTTGTGTGTGTGCATTGCAGTGTACTTGTTCAATATTCAATAATGAGCCATCGGAAAATTTCTTTTCTTTTCTTTTATTTTCGATTTGTGGCATTTTCCTGTGGGTGGCAAACGGACCGTTTGTGCGTGTGGAGACTAAACACATGTAAAAACGCTTGTTTTCCTACACGTTTAGTTTAATTACATTTGCCGCGAACTGAACATTTGCCACGCCAAACAATTCGCTTACTAACACATTTTGTTATTAAAAATTAATTAATTATGAAATGATGAATTCAAAATTTCCGTTGCGTGAAACATTATGCCATGGAACACTTGTGTCTTCACTCGATTACATAAGCGCGCTGTGTGCGAGTATAGGATTTCATTTGTATCTTCTTTAATGAGCTCATTATAATTCAACTGCTCCAAAATGCGCTTTTTCAAACGGCAATTCGGCGCTAATTGAACTTGAACTGTAGGCGAAAAAACGCCGAATTGCCGAGCAAGTTGAGTGCGCGCCCATCGCCGTCTTAAATCATGACCGAAATATTAATATTTTTAAATGATTTTAACCTAATTGCCTTCATTTGCATAAATAAGGAATCGCAGCAATTTGTGTGCTGGCGACGGTCATGCAACGTTACATGCAACAACAAGCGGCAAGCAATAAAAATCGACGCCAATAAAAATTCGCAGCCCAAGAAGGTTTTGCGCTTTTTTTTTTTGGAGCTTACAATAAAAAGCATAAAACACCAAAGTTGTGCACAGACTAACAAGGTTAATGGGAAACACTAAGCAAATAAACCGCAGAACAGCTGCTAACACTCTGTTGTTGTTACCGCTCTGATTATGGTTGTTGTTGTTGTTGCTGCCAACAGTTGCCACTATCATCGTCATCATCATCTTCGTCATCGTGTTTCTGCGCTACTCATGGCAATAAATCTCTGGAAAATTGAAACGTTAACAAATTGCTGAACACATACGACCAGCATACAACAACAACAACAACTACTACAACAACAAAGATATAAAAACAGCTGCACACATAACGCCACATGAGAAATTTGTATAAATTAGAGGCAACTGAGTTGACGAGTGGCGCGAAGCGTTGCGTTGCGCGTATCTATCAACCAGCCAGCCATCCAGCCAGCCAGCCATCCTGCCACCCACTCAATGCCGCAGCTTAGCGCGCACTCAGCTCGATTACAGCTGAGCAACGCTTCGTGCTTCGCCAACTATTTGTCGCCGCCGTCGTCGTTGTCGTTGTCATCGTGCGCTCATCGCCAGTGGCGTCGGCGTCGGCGTCTGTTGTCCTTTTGCGGCATCGCATGTCGCTCATTGCCAGTGGCGGTTGCGGTGTGCGGCGGTGTGTGAGACCGAAGCAAGGCAACTGAACACGCATTCGACTGAAGTTGTCCTCGCACCAACAGCGCAGCGCAGATTTATTGCGCCAGATAGCAAATCTCGACATGCTCACACAAACGAACGTCGCAGTCGCCGTCGACGTCGGCAGCGCTCGAATGTTGCTTTTCGCTATGATTTTATTTCCTTCGTTTATTTTTGCTTTTCACAACACTTGTAACTACTGTGCGTGCCACCGTTACTTGCCACACACACACACACGCACGCCATTGAAGCTGACAATGCGCTGCTTTGATTTCTATCCAAAAACGATTGTGTGAATATCGTAGACAATATTGTTGGCGCCAAATGGCTTGAAATATGTTCATTCCTTCATTCGTTCGTTCGTTTGCATTTGGCTAAAAGCGTTGTTGGTTTCTTCTCCGGCGTTGATGACGCACAGTGGGTCAAAGCAAGCACACCCTCGGCTTCATCTTCATCTTCATCGTGCGCAGCCTTTAACACTCAACCGACAACTGTTTGTGTCGCCTTCATCGATGCGATGCCAACGGCATTTCAATGACATCGACAAGTGCTCAGCGCCAATGCTCAATGTGTATTTGCATAGCACGCCAGCACAAAAGGATGCCAAAAGGATATCAATCGCTTACATTCTTGCACACTTCTTGCCCAACCAATTCGCTTAGCTTCCATCGGCATTGTCTGCCATAAAGTCTCTTTGTCATTTCGCTTGAATTCCCACTGATGATGTATCTCAACTGCTTGCTTGTCAGTCTTTTTTTTCACATAAGGATTTCTTTCTACTTCTATTCTTCCTCGGCTGTCACCGCGCCCCGCGCCGTTGTAACTCATAATTTCTTTTATTTTTATGCTTTTGCGTCATTGTGAGTTGTTTGGCCACTAGACGCGATTTGCGATGACGATGACGATGACAACAACAACAACTCGAGACGGGCGCCATTTGGCAATCACATTAGGTTGGGTTGCCAGGCCAGGCAGCGCCAGTGGAGCGCTCTAACAAACGTCGATGTGGCAGCAACATTCGTGACGCTTTTCCTCCTTTTTTCTGCCATGACAAATGTTTTTTTTTTTTGCTGGCTTTTGGCGCTTGCTCCTCTCGCCTTCCAAGCTTGTCATGACGACTATTGTTGCTGCTCGTGTATGTCACTGCAAAACGATTTTGGTTTAAAGTAGCAACAACAACAACAGCAACAACAACAGCAACGACAATAATAACCCAAAAAAAGTAACAACTTCAAGTCTGACTGACTTGATTCGCATGTGTGTCTGTGTGTGTGTGTGTGTGTGTGTGTGTTGGACTTTGTCATATTTCTTGTCTGTGGGCTGCCCGCCTCTTGGCCCCACACTCGGCCCAGCGCGTTGAGTATATTTCACTCGGTTAACTGTGTGGGTTTCTGTGGATTTTGGCGCCATCTGCGCCAATGATAAAAACTTCAACCCAAAGCAAAGTCGTCGTTGTCGTCGTTGTTGTTGTTGTCGTCGTTGTTGTTGTCGACGTTGGCAGCACGTGATTCACGCTCTGCAAACCCCAACAGATGCTCATGACGATGTGCTGTGCGAGCGAGCAAGCAAAATGCTAAGTTTTAGTTTTCCTTGGTTTGAATTTTCCTTTTGCCCTTTTTTTGCTTTCATTGCTCGTTGCTGTTGTTGTTGTTGTTGCCTTCGCCGTTGAGCTGCACTTAGCAGCAGCTGTTTGCAATATTTTAAATTAATGTGATTGCCAGCAAAGTATAGAAAACAAATTGAATTGCACGCTGCAAAGCGAACGAATCAAGCCGAGAGTAGGAGAGATTTTTACGCAATAAAAGATACGCAAAAAAAAAGCGCTTTCTAACAACAAAAGATACAATACAAGCGCAACTAAAAAGTAAAGTAAAGGAAAAAAAGGTCATTTACTTGATTGGGAATTGCAACGAATTCGTTAAGGAAAGTAAAAAGCATTTGCTTCTCGGCCAAGCAACGTACAAATTAAATCAAAGTCCATTGATTTGGCATTGTGCGTTTACAAAGCACACGGATAATGCGCCTTAAACGCGCCAGACCTCGAGATACTTTACTGCCACTACTCAAGTAAGGCAGTCGAGCCTTAATGGCCGTTACTTGCTTATTAAACATGTATTTGGCTGGCAGCGCCTGTCCAACTAATTGATGAGCATCATTCGCTTCGGCTTCGTCTTCTTCATCGCATTTCATCGCATTTCATTTCATTTCTAATCAGCCTAACGAGCCACCAAAATGACTTTTCAACTTGATAGTTTTAAGATCAACAGCAACAACAACAATGAAGTGCCGAACGTTAACAGACCATTCGTAGGCTAGAGTATTGACAGGCAGTGAGGCAGCAACTCGTTAGGTTCGTAATGCAATTTGAGCGACTTGACGCTGAATGACATTGAACATGTCTAAAAGCAGGCAACGGCAACAGCAACAGTCTAGTGCAGCTAGCGTACGACAATAACGTCAGAAAGTCAGAAAGTAAAGAACTTGAAAAGCAGCAAAGGAAGAAAATGATCTTGCGACATATTTGGCCGCTTATGGTGCACCATGAAATTCCATTCTCAATTGAATAAGGCGAAAATATGAGCAGCCAACTACAACAACAACGACTACAACTCAAGCAGCAAGAACAACAATGCATTAAACCAGATGCGTTGAATGCGAGGCCAACTTGGCAAAGTGATGCGTTCAATATTGCCATGCAACAACATGTACAGACAGACGATTGAACATGGCAGCGATCGTCGATTGTTGCTCGTCGAACGAGTATTGCACCATGGTCACTGGTGGTGGGCGCTGAGGCGCCACAAGTGAGTCTCTCTCTCTGTCTCTGTGTGTATCTGTTTTCGCTTCGCAGCAATCGCACTTTTGAACTCAGCAATCATTTGTGAATAGGCAAAAAAAAAACATTTATAGGAAAACAAAATTGTCGGTTTTTTGCGTAATCATTGCCGCGAAACATTTGCCAAATTAATTGCAGTACTGTGTTGAAGCCAGTGGCGTCTGGTTGAGTACAGAAGGGGGGCAATGTCAACAGTGCACAAACAAAAACTGTTCTACTTTTTCTCACCTTGTGACTTCACTTCACTTCGCTATAAATCCATCAGTCATGCCAGACACTTCAGCCCCCGCGCGCCGCCCACGACAACAAGCGGCATGACATGCGTTTTGCAGTCATTTCTCATTCGTTCTCTTGTGTGTACAAACGGACAAGACATATTACATGACTTTGTCGTTGTCAGAGTCATTTGCCAAGACAAGTTCGTGTTGGTAGGCTTGGCCAATTCCTGATTTGTGGCACAAAAGTTGCCGCCGCTTGTTGAACTGCCAAAACAACGGCAACAACAACAGCAACAACAACAGCAACAACGGCAACAAGTAGCGACAGGCGCAGCTAAATGAATATCTCACTTATTTATTGCCAACTCCTATGACTGTGACTGCGCTCAGTTGTCCGTCTGTCTGTCCGTCTGCTTGTTGTTTGATTCGTGTCTGCTTATTTGTTAATTTATCAATTACTAAATGGCGTCAGCAAATAAGCCAACAAAATAACATTTCGTTAACTCCGAAAGAAATCAAGCGGCAAAAATTTCCACAATTTTATTTGCTATAAGATCAATGACAGCATGGCGACGCAAGCTGCGACGTCGACGTCGGCATCAGCAAGATCGGCGTCACACCTTCATCTCAGACTGGAAAAATTATAAAATGCAAAACATTTTCGCACATTATTAGGTAAGGCAAGACAGCGCGCCGAACCGTGTGGGCGTGTCTGCGGCTCAGCTCGTGCGACTTTGGTCAATGGCTGTGGCTATGACGCAGAACGCTTATATGTGAGACAGATGTGCAAAGTGCTTGCGCCACTTTTCGCAGCGAAACTTGTTTCAAGCGCTGTTGACTTTTGGACTTTGCAGCGTTTGCATGCACAATTCAATTACACACGCCATCGCCATCAATTGCAGATCGATCACGATCACTCGATCACTCGACCGCACGCTTGCCCCGCACAGCGTCAGTTAACTTGCTGTGCCAATAATTGCCTTAGTTAAGTTTGCATGCGACAAGAATCAATTAAAAAGTGTCAAACGCACTTGGCGCCGTTTCGCATTTGCACACACACACACAGACACACACACACACACACACAGCTACATGCCACGACATGAAATGAAATTGTGCATGAAAAAAGTTATTGTTATTTAATTAACGTTCGTGTCGCTTATACTTTTCTTAGTATTTCGCAAGACTTCTCGCAAATAAAGATAAATACTTTAGTCAAAATACGCGCAGATAATGCTAAATATAGCAGGCCGAGTCGGCTTGATTTACATGAGAGCGACAGATATCGCACGTAGACAAGCGCAGCGTTTCCGTCATCATCATCATCAGCAGCAGCGGCATTGTCAGTTATTAATATTATCATTGTTATCAGCGACATCATCAGCAGCACGGGCATCGTCGACGTCGTGAGACTAGCAGCGAACTTATCGCACTCGACAAAGTCCGCAGCAGAAAAAAAACCATGAAATAAATAAACACAATTGCGGCAACTACGCCACTATAATTCATTCATTCATAAAATACGACAACAACACTCAAACGCGCTCTGCTTACGCTACGCTGGCTGTCCGTCTGGCCGGCTAGCTGGCTGGCTGGCAAGCTGGGTGGGCAGTCGTCAGCCTATCCAGCCGTCCGCCCAGCGAGCGTTGGCATATGCGCGATCGCAGCGACAATAAAACGCAGAATCATGGCCCTTGATAAGCGCGACAGCACATGTGCTAAGTGTACTCATAACCTGGCGCACAGCACACAGACTCAATGCGCGTCGAGTCGAGTCAAACGAGTAGTCATTGCGCACCGATAACCTCCATGTACGCCGATGAGTTGTGAATCGCGGGTTTTGCGCGTAAAATTGAAAAGTTTATTTGGCTTGCAAGTGCAACGATTACTTTTTCAAAAGGAAAGCCGAAAAGGCCATGTTCCTGCGTCTTGTTTGAAAAACGCTTGCGCGGCTTCGCTTCAGCGTAGCGGAAAGTTTCGTTTGGCTTAAAAAAGCGAGCGAGAAATGTTGGTTTTTGCAAGAGTTCACAAAGCATGCCAAAGGGTTAAGCGGTGCTTGAATTACACGCTTCAATCAAGCAATAAGTCTTTGGTCCACCAACATGTCTAGAGACTTAAGGACATACCAAAAAATTTCACGCAAGGACAAATCTCTCTAATCAACAGTACTGACAGCAACAACAACAACAGTTTTATTTGGGTTTAAAGCAAATTAAAAACAGACGCACCTAAAATCAGGCATTATAAGCCATGACTCAAAAGGCACAACTATAAAGTGGCAGAGAAAACCATTCAAGGAATGCAAAGCCATTTACAGAACACTTTCACACACACTCACTCAGAAACGTCGGCAACACTTGAGTCTTCTAAACGATAAACAAAAAGTACACAAAAATCACGTGAAGAAGAAAAGTAGAAACGAAGATTAAAATGCAATAAAAAATAAATTAAAACCGCGCGGGAAAGTCAATGAAAGTCTGACTTGTCTCATGAGAACAGGTAGCACCGACTCGAAGCCGTTAAAAGCAGAACTGGCTACACACACACACTCTCGCACACACACATGCATTTACGTGAGATTGTGCAGTATCTCAAAGGTGGAGGCGTCTTTTATCTGCCAGCTGCATTATCCCAAAAGGCGAAAGGCTCATTTCTTTAGAAAACATTTTTTTTTTTCATTTCTTTTATTTTCTCATTTTTTGGTGTTTTTGTTTTTTGAATTGAAAACGTGTTGAAAATATTTTACAGATTTAATATTTGTAAAGCATTGTTTGACCAGTGGCTTTTATGTACTTATGTGACTGTCACATTATTTTTTACACACATTACACTTCTCAAAAAGAAACAACAACAAAAGTGCTCTGAAGAGATATTTCACTTCACGCACTTACAGGTGTTTCAATTCGATCTCTGACAGCGTCTTCTTTATTGCGTGCTCTCTTTAAATATTATAAAATATACAAAACATTATAAACGAAACGTACAACAAAGTTTGTCTTTCTTTTCATCAGTTTTTTTTTTTTTTTTTTGTTGTTGTTGTTGTGACAATAATCGCGTCGAAAGCAAATATTAGCAACAACTCGCGACTTGTGACTTGCGACTCTCATGTGTGCTAAAAATATAAATTTTGTTATATTTGAACAGCCTGATTTTTGTTGCTGTTGCTGTTGTTGTTGTTTTCACTAGCCGAGCAATGTCAGTTACTATCTAAATTTAGACAAGATAAAATGAGGTTATAAATAGTTATGCAAATACAACAGATGAGAACACAAAGCGAAACGCATAAAGAAGTATGACAAATAACAAATTCTCTTCGTGTTTTTTTTCATTAATTAATTAACAAATAAGAGATTGAAAAAAGATGGCTTAGCGAAAAGTTGCTTAAATAGCAAAAAAAAGCAGTAAAAACAAGTTGAAACTTGTATCTATTTAATGCGCACTATCTTTTTCCAACACTGGCCAGAGTTGTCAGCGCGTCTTTATAGCCAAAAATCGGCACTGCCAACTGCAACTAATTTTGAATTATTGAAGAAATTTATTTTAAAAGTGAATTTTTTGGCAATTTGCATCCTGTCGTCTCATGAGCGACGATTTCCGTTCCACGTTGGCTGAGCGCAACGAATCTGGGCCGCCGTACCACGTTAATTAGCGCAAAATTACTTTTGCCAAAACGAATTCGTGCCGAGACGAGACGAGACGAGTTCAGGTCGATGCCTTGCACAGCGGCTGTTTTTTGAACTTGAAACGCTTTAATAACTTTTTGGGAATAAATAAAGAAAAGCAGAGCGGGTCAGTTTAAAGGCAGAAAACTGGTTTAATTTCAACTTCAACTGAGTGGGATTTAAATTTTGCATGCATCTTGGTATCTCAATTGTAATGTGACACACTTGCGAAGCGTCATGCGAAAGTCACGAGCGTTAAGGCCAGGGTGCAAGTGAGCGTGCGAGAGGCGCGACATATCCGATTTATAAGCGATAAATAATAAGACTCAATAAATGCTGATAAATGATGTTAATGATTGGTGCATTTGTTAAGTAAAACAAGCAACAACAACAAGGTTAATTTCAACACGGCACAACACGACATCTCGCTCAGGCACACTAGACTTGTAGGCGTCTCAGCTTTGTCTCAATTGGCAAAAAGCTAATTTTTAAAAAGAATTCGGGGATTTTTTCGTTGGAAATGATTTATTATGCAAATGAGCGAAACTAATGCCTCGAATACCGCAACATTGTATTTTTCCTGGTAAAGTCAACCGGTTTCAGCCAACTGCGAACACGACGATTGGCCCCCAACAGACAGACACACAGACGTATTAATGCCCTAACAGTTACACTCAAACACACACACACACAGATACAGACAGTACTAACCACAACACGTGTAACTAAACGCACCTGCTAAGCATGTATGAAAAGCACACAAACAGCGAAGAGTTGAACCAACAACAACAATTCGCTTGTCTTTGTTTTGCTCGTTTGTTTCCTTTTTGTCTAATAATATTTTTTCATAAATTTATATTTATTCGTTTTTTCTCTTCTCTGCTATTTTTAGGTTCACCAAATTCGAACGACCGTGATGCTGGCTTCTGCTCTGGCAGCTCTGAAGTTGGCGATGATCTGCTATGCATCATTGATCACTCGCGTCTCGAGCCAGGCAGTCCGCCCACCGATGCATCCGCCGACGATTCAAGCGACCATAAAGTTATGCCAATCGCGCTCATACGCAACAAACGCAAAAGCTCTGAGCCCTCGAAGGTTGTGATGGGCGGCAACAACAACGCCAGCGGCCTAACAACAGCAAACGAAGATACACACATCGTGTCATCGTCATCATCGTCTCCAACAACGTGCCGCACCGCTGGCCCGCTCAAGAAACGCATACGTTACACATCGACCGCGGACTCAGCGGTCGTGCTGACGCCGCCAGCGATTGCCTCGCCACCTGTGCAGCATCTGCTCTCACCTCACCATCACCACCAGCAGCATCATAGTCAGCACAGCGCGTCAACGCCAACTGCCGTCTGGGATCCTAGTCAAGTGCTACCGCACGAGCTGATGCCAAATCCCGCGCAAGTCTTCGTACGTCATCCGGGCGTAACCACGTTGCATCGCGAGGCCGCCAAGCATCAAATCGAAGTGGAACAAGAGGAGCCGCTCGCACTGGTGCTCAAGAAGCCAGCCACGGCCGTCGAGCCCAAGAGCGAAGCTGCGCCAATGCGTCGCTCTTCAACGTCGGCGAAGTCGCACACGAGTCCTAAGAAAACCGCCACGGCGACCAAGAAGTTGCTGCTACAGCAACAACAGCAGCAGCAGCAGCAGGATCAGCTGGCCAGCTTGGACAGCTCAACAGCTTCAACGCTCGCCAACTCAACAAAAGCAATAAGCAGCGAATCGTTGGCGTTGAGCGAGGATCCTCAGCTCGCCAAAGCCGGCACCTGCTCCACCACCTCCAGCTCAGCCAATGCCTTCAACGGCCGTCCCCAGCAGCGCAACTACAAGAACATGACCCGTGAGCGTCGCATCGAGGCGAATGCGCGTGAACGCACACGTGTCCACACCATCTCCGCCGCCTACGAAACGCTGCGCCATGCCGTGCCCTCCTACTCCAGCTCCCAGAAGCTCTCGAAGCTCTCTGTGCTGCGCGTCGCCTGCTCCTACATCCTGACACTGAGTCGCATGGCCGGTCATGACTACAGCGAAGATCAGTCGGAGCCCTCGCTGGCCGATTGTCTCGAGGCAGTAACTTCGACCATACAAACCGAGGGCAAAGTCAAGCGCAAGAAGGACGAGTAAGTGCGCCTAGGACGCAACCACACAACAACTGATCGTGACTGATTGTGAAAGTAAAAGGCAAAAATAAGGTTTTCAAAAAATATACGCTGGCAGCTTCAAGCGCGCTTTTCTACAGTTAATGTTGTCGTCATCATGAAAACGATGAAAATAAAAAAGCTTTAAAAGTTTTAAGCTGCGCTTAACGCAAACGCATTGATTGCCTTTGCTTAAGTCATTCTCTAATTAAAAACTAATGAAAATATTAATTAATAAATTTTAAAGACAGTTTAAATAGTTTAAGCGCGTGTTGTAACTTTATATATAATACTAAATCTGATATTAGTCCCTAAAACGAGATATGTGATCTTACTTTAACATTTGAAAACTTTCAAGCAACGGCGAAATATTTGTGTAAAAAGTACAAAACCAACAAATAATAACTACAAAGGCAAAATTTAATATTCAAAAATGGTAAAACATTTTCGCAAAAAGACAATAATTTTAATTAAATATGAAAAACAATTTACTCAACTCAAAGTGGACAATAATATTCGAAATCGTTTCTTCAAGCACAAACTATTTATTTAAAATAAAAAAAGACAGCATAAAGTTTAAATATGCTGCGTTGCAAATGATACAAAATAAAATGTTTAATATTTTATTCAAATTATTATTATAATTGAATAATACAATAATTATGTTGTACTTGTATTGCGCATAAATCGTAATTTAAATTATTGTAAAATCTCATTGTTTGTAGTTGATAAGTTTAAGTGCCATAATGTATGTCGAAACAACAAAAACACGTACACAAAAGAGCCAATAAGCGTAAAAAAAAAATAATAATAATTATATATATATATAAATATACGAGAAGTCAATGCAAAATCATGTATTGTACTTAAGAAAATTGAATTGCGCATTTTCATAATTAAGTTGGGCGGGGGGAAGAGTGGTCGAGTCCGAAGTGGAACGATGTTGCTGTTTCTGTTGCTGGTATTGATATTAATGAAGCTGAAGAAGTTGCGAAAATCAAATATTTCAAGGCAAATTGCACAATTAGCAAGAATTCTTTGATAAAGAATTCATTTGGTATGCTGACCAAACAAACGAAGGTTTATTAAAACATGAGTTCAAAGTGCAGCAGATAATTACGACGAGTGATTATGTCGATACTGGGTTATTCAAGCCGCAAAGTCTGGCAAACAAGTCGTCGCATAAATATAAATCATTGGTTTTAATAATACGCTAATGGAACAAGTGATAAGGCAAGATATGGTTTCAAAGTCGAAGGCAGAACAAGTCTTGTTAAATGTTATACTTATAGATAAATTCAATCAAGTCAGTGCTCAATTGAACGCTTTCTTCGATAACTGGCGTCTGTTAGCCTCATGTAAGTTCATTAAGAATACAAAAGTAATCGACACTTCGCAGCCCAAAATCGATAGCCAACATCTGTGCTGGTCCCACTTCAATCCAGCCAAGTTGAGCAAAGTTAAGCTAAGCACAGTCAACTCTGAGCAATTCAGTTCAACGAACTTGCAAAGCGTGCAACTTTTACAGTTGGTAAGTGTACGAGAACGAAACAAGCAACAAAAAAAACTGTTTAAATGAGCAAAAAGCAAATGCAACAAATATGAAATGCAAAATATTAATTTATGCGTTTTACTGGTTACATTAACAAATGTTTATTAAATAGTTGGAAATTTGCATTTAATAAATAAGTTTTAGCGCGAATACACACACACACACACGCGAACGCTGAGCGACATTTCATTGAGAAAAGTTATGAAAATGTGCAGCAGACAATAAATAATGCAACAAAACAACAAAAAGCAAATCTAATTGCGAATCAAACAGCGGTGTTTGTGCGTGTGTGTGCTGTAAGTGCAATAAAGTGAGCTAATTTCATCAGCTCAGCATATGCAAATCGGCTGTGAAATGAAATCAAAAGTCATCAAGTTGATTGTATCTGGAAATGATTAGCAAGTGAGTTAAACTACAGCGCAACGGCCAAGGAGTTGACATTCGTTCAATGCATATGTGACTGCAATTAGACAAATTATCAGCCAGTTGCACTATCAGATTGATTTTCATTTGATATAACGTTAAAATATATAAAAAAAATTAGTTGAAATCAAGCTCTGCGCAACAAACAGATCTCGTTGGAGATCGCATGAGCTGATTGGCCGCGCGTGTCTGGGATTTTCTTCGTCGCTTCGTCGCACACATTGGCGATAATTGGCATAGACTTGTCATTGTCATTACTATTATCATGTGCATCGATGGTGATCAAATGCGTATAACTGTACTGGCACACACACATACACATGCAACAACACTGAGAGTTGGCAGACAATTAAAACAGTTCAACGACTAAGCCAACTTTGCTGCTGAGTTAAGCTTCTAATTAATTGGAAAATAGAAAATTACTACACTGTGTGTAATTTCACTTTTCAATTCAAATAAGTTCTTATCGCCTGACCTTAGTCGCTTACATAACACACATAGTTGTGCATAGACCAAAAATCAGTACAAGTGATTCACGCCTCATCATCATTTGCAACAGGTGCGCAAGCACTCATTGAATTTTATCTATAAGCCATAAGTATGCACAAGTATCTTATCGCGCTCGTGTTCTACTATGTCTTTTTTTTTAATCAAACCGTCAACAAACCGCCGCCAACACTTTTGCCACTGCAAAAATGAGCAGCGAAATCCAACAGGTGCGTAAGTCAACAATCAATCGTGCCATGTCACATGCACACACTCACACACATAATGCTCACCAGCAGCAATCGGTACACAGTGCACGCGCACCCGCTCACTTTGCCAGGCGATAAATAATAATAATAGCAACGCATTTTGAACAATTTGAAAAATACTAATATTTTTCGGACTTATCAGCAGTTGTTGTTGTTGTTGTTGTTATTGTTGGTTTTATTGTAATATCAATCGGTAAAAATAACTTTTACTGTGTGAGAGTACAAGCGCACCCAAGCGGCCAACTGTTTGAGCCATTTCCATTGGAGCAGGTGTTGGCCTCATTGCATATTCATTAGTTTTAGGAACTGCCACGTTTGTCTGGTCTAATTTATATATATTTTATTATTTATTTTTTACACTACGTATGAATTTTTGCATCTATTTGACCTACTGCAATAATTATTGTGCATTACATCAGATTATTGTGTGTGCCTTCGTGGTGCAATTGCAATACCCAATTGATAACTCATGCCACCGGCTCAAGGCGCAAAAGAATTCGCGTCAGGTGTTGCTCGACCGCCGGCCCGCTCGTCAGCCCGCCTGCCCGCCACGCACGGCAGTTATGGCACTGTCAACTTGAAATCCAATTAAATAAATTACATTTTAACCATAAATGAAGTAATTATTACATTTGTGCACAGATTTGTTTATAAATTGCTATCTTTGCGCAATTCAATTATTAAATACTTCAATCTAATAATATGTTTTATTCGGAATTTTGCCGTCATCAAAGTGAATTTAATTAAAGCGGTTCGTGTGTGGTCAAAGCAACTTTTTTTCAATTGAATTTGAATAAGAAATTGATTAATTTGTACATGTATCACCGGAAATTCTTTTCCCCTTTACGTGTTGGCAAAGTTTGCTGCTAATGTAAGGAGTCATTAGACCGGTTGCGTGAAGCTTCTTTATTATTCCTTCATCAGACCTTTGAAACCATATAATTGTTTTAAATTTTTAATGATTTACTATTCTATTTTTAAAATTGTCACAAAATGCAAAGAATACTTTAGCACATCACTTTGATTTGATGTGAGACAACTGATAAGCATTGACAAGCATCTTGTTGAAAGAAAGACACTTTCAAATATGTGCCTTAAATAATTAAAGAAAAATAAGAATTCTCATTGCGCTGCAATTTTAAAATATTTTATATTTAAAAAAAAAATTAATTTAAAAAAAAAAACACACACACACGGACTGAATAAAAAAAAATCATTTAGCAAAATAATTGATGCAATCATCAAAAGATCATCAAAAATTAATGAAATAAATTTTGCGGTCGCATTTAAAATGCAACACAACTAATTTATATTCCGACAGCGCAGAAGAACCACCGAGCCGCGAATCACGAAAACGTACCGCAAAACCACGAGAAATCAGAATCAAAGAAAGAACTGCGAACTTGCGATGATATTTAATAAGATTTATTTTCCACATTAAAAACTTTTGCGAGAAGGACCAAAAGCAGCGCTCGAACATGTCGCAAACCAAAAAAAAAAAAAAACACACAGAAACAAAAAGATACAAACAGAAAAAGACAAAAGTCGGCGAGTAGAAGTTGAAGTCGAAGTCAGAGTCGATTCGATTCGAATCAAGTTGAGTTGAGTAGCTCTCGAAAATCATTTGTGCACGAGTTGGCCGCTGCCAGTTGCGAGTTGGAGTTGAAGTTGAAGTCGAAGTTGGCCTTTGTGTAGTACGAGTATATAAAAATGCAAAAAGTCATAAAGGCGCTTGGCCATAATATCATCATGGTAGACGTATGAGACGCGGGCAGCCACAATGCGATTTCGTCTGTCGTTCAATCCCATGAAGAGTCAACGTAAATGTTATGTCTTCAAATTGCAAAACACACACACACACACTCGCATACACACACATACACACAAATACACAGAAAAATGCAAACAATCACGATTTAAGTTGCTAACGAGTTGAAAGACATATTTCACTTTTTTCAACTTCTTTCTTATGAAGAAAGAAGAAATTAACATTTGTGCAAATAACACACACGACACAAATAAAAATGAAGTTGAAATAATACAAAACAACAACAATAACAATAATAATAAAACAAATGTACAAAATGTATTGAAAACACTTTTTCGCTGATCACATGCGGTAATAATATCAAACTAACAATTGTTTCCATTAAAGCAAACAATGAAGGCAAATTTACACACATTTCCAAAATAGCATTTGTCAAATGCTCTTTTCACACCAGTGCCCCCTTAAGTTGGGGCGCAGTAAACTTGCACCTGTAGACGGCAAATAGCAACGGAGCTCGACTTCGACTATCACTCATAGAACGCATGGACTTCATTAGATGGAAATACACAAAAAAACAATATGTACAAACAACATAACAAAAAAGAAATAATAAAAGGTCTAAACGTGATCGCGGCATTATTTATATTTACCTCAAATTAACACAACTGTTTAAAAAATTTACTACTTACTCATTTGTCAATGTTGCTAAATTTAGTTAAGAGTTTTTTTTTTGTTTTTTTCATTTTATTTTTATGTATTTTATTTTTTGATTTGAGTTTTAAGCACGGTTGCCAACAAAAGTTACTAATTAATTTGTTGTTATTGAAAATTTGACACCTTCGCGTGTGCAAATTGGCGCCGGTTTTTTACTTCAATATAAAATGGTCACTGGTTTTTTAAGCAGCAATAAGATTATTTTATGAGTTATTGTAAAAACCGAAAGCGATTTGGCAAAATAAAGGGTGCCCCAAAAATCACGAAAATTACAATTATACACAAATATGTATGACAGATATGAAAAAAAAATTTAAAAATGGAAAATGTGACAAAGTTCAAGTTTTTCATAAATATAAAAAAAGAAAAACAACAACATATACTCCTATGTTACACAGTAGCACAAGGCACGTTCAGCAGTCTAGCACACGCATTGTGTTCCAGTTTATTCTTTGTGATATTTTGTACTAAGTATAAACTGAAAGCGCAACGTCTTTGACTCGGAACAACAAAAGATTATTAGAGATTAAATACCTGAATAAACACAACTTGTTTTATAAGGAAGTTGCTGTAATATTTTCTACAGCTCAGACTCATCGAGTATTGCATATGCAATATCAATCAGAATTAATGTTCTCACACCAAAAAGTGTCGACTTTAAATTAATAACCGAACGACGTGTTTCAAATGTTAATGAATTCATTTTCTTAGGCATTTATTTTATGATTTTTTTTTCAATAAATTGTTCGTTTAAGCGCGCATAACACATTCAATTAACAAAATCGCCAAGCCAACAATAACAACACCTGAGGTCTGATAGATTAAAAGCGAGCGGCAAGCTGAAAATCAAAACACAAAACGCGAAAAAGTCCCACTGAATGCGAAAGCAAAACGGCGACGACGACGACGACGACAAAGACGACAATATCGACAACGATGTCAGTCATCATCATCGCAGCCATCATCCCCCGACGCTCATTTGGCGGTCGCATTGGCAACCTGAATATCACAAGCTGCACTGCACGGCATGATGATGAGACGAGATGACTGAATTGCCAAATGGATAAATGAATGAGTGAATGAGTGACTCAGTGACTAAGTGAGTGAATGCGTGAATGAGTGAATGAGTGAACGACTACTGTGCTTGCCCAAAATCTGTATCGATAAGATTCAGATGTGTTTTGACATTGAAGACTTATTTACGTGTGTGTTTATGACAATGATATTGATGATGATGACGATGATAATAAGCTCATCACTGATGACGATTATAATGCGTTTTGTTGTTGCACACACACAAATTGCAATCAAAGGCAAGGCAAGGCAAGCCAAGGCAGACAAGCGACAATCTTTTGCTTCCAGCTCACGTGCATTTTGAATAAATAATAATATTTATTAAGCGCGATGTTTTTTCTTCTTTTTTGTTATTGTTATTTGCGCAGTGTGACGCGTTAAAAACAAAAAACTAGTAAGCAACAACAAAAACAACAACAGCAACAGCAGTAGCAAGAACAACAGCGATGACAACTTTTGTTGTCAATAAATTCTGTTGCAGTTGACAGTAATCAACAACAACAATAACAACAACAACGGCGACTAGAATAGTTGTAATAGTACACGTTAATGTCAACTCCATAAAGCTCGCATACAGAGTCAGCTAGATATTACACATTAAATCTGATGACGTTGTTCGCGTTGTTGATGATGATAATTGTGTTGACGACGTTATATAATTTATAGCATTTGCTGCGATTCGCGACGACATTATGACAGCTCGGTTCGTTCCCACAACTTGCCAGCCTGCCGTCAGTCGATCCGTCAGTCAGTCAGTCAGTCAGGCAGCGAACTTTCTTCTGCATGCCTGGCAAAATATAAAAAGTGAAATTTATGCTCACAGCTGGCAGCAGCAGGCTTTTGATTCGCTGTGTGCGATGAGCTCCGTGCGCGTATGTGAAATATTCGAATTCTAATTTTGCTGCCAAGTTTTCTCAGTATTTTTTCTAGTTTGGTTTGTTCTTATTTTATATTTTCGTATTTTTGGTTGTACATTTTCCGAGGTGCTTTCAACTCGTTGGTGAAGTGCTTTGTGTGGACGATTACGTTGTGGCTAGACAGCGGTGGGCATGATTGCCGGCAGGCAATTGGCGCCCAGTTTGATACGCACAAGTGAAATTCTTTAAATAGTTATTGTTTTGCTGCAACGAAGACCGCAACGAGGAACTGCCGCTGCCACTGCAATTGTGGCAAGTGTCATTGTGCAAGCATTGTCACACTTTGATGAGTTCAGTTGTTGTTGACCAGGCATTTAGCGCACAAGGCACACACACAGACGCAATCTGTAGTCTGTCGTAGCGTGTCGTATAAAGCGTAGCAGGAAATCAAAGAGTCTTTTCAATTAGAAATTGTGAGCTGTGTTAGCTCCTGCAAAAGCGTGTTCAGCCATTCAGTCAGTGAGCATTAAAGCATTCAAATATGCCAACACCAAAACGTACTTTAATCGGCCTGGAGCCTTTTTAATAATTAGTTAAGTTTTATTAAATTAAAAATCTTTCTAAATGACTCAAAAGTACAACTCAAAATGTTAGGCAAATTCTACGCACGCATTACTGCCTGCTCCTTAAAGCATGCTACACTATTTTCAAGTAATTAAAGGTTTTTATGGTGGCGCTGCACTTTGAACTCTATAAGAAGTTGTGTTCCAACTGTCAAACGCATATGATTTGTTGCACATATGCTCAGTTTGTCTTAGGCATAAATAATATTTCTTCTTCTTTACTTACAAACCTTTGCTCTTTGCCAATAAGCAGAACATTTTCACTTAAAAGCCAACTTTCAATTGCAAAGACTCACGAAGCTCGGCCGCCTGCCTGCCCGCCAGCAGTCATGCCGCTTGTGTCAACTAGCAATGTATTTGTTCTTGTGCGTTTTTCGCACACTTAATTTTATTTTTTAACAAATGTTTAGACAATTGTCGCCACACGAATTTGTCTCATGTCGCGTCTAGTCTAGTCATCTTTGTCTGTGTTTTTCTTCTTGCTATTTTCAATTTATGCTTTGGGCGACAACATCTGCAAAATCAGCATTTTTTGCATTAATTTTTATTATGTCAAAATGTCTTGCAACACATTTTTTTGGTACTTATAAATCTATATTTTTTTTATGCCTTTTCCTTATTTGATTTTAAGCATTTGTTGCGCGACAGCGACGCCGACTGCGACGTTCGTGGCAACGCCACACTTTGACTTATTAAATATTTTTAAATTTCTGGCCGAAACGCGCGCCATTTTGTTGTGTGTGTCTGTGTGTGTGTCAGTGTGTGTGTGTGTGTGTGTGTGTGTGCGTTTGTATTTTTATACTTGAACAGCTGGCAGGCAGCTGACTTGATTTCGGTGTGGCTTCGCACGCCACCACTTAATTAAGCAATAAAATAAGTTAGAATGTCTAGACGTGTGCTGTGAGTGAAAGAGTGAAAATTTAATTAGCTCAAAGGCGTGTTTTGCTTTTCTGTGCTTTTCATGTGTTAGCGTAACATGTGCGAAAATTACACAAAACGCCACCTGTACTTTATTACTATTATTATTATTATTATTACTAGTGCTATTATTTTATTCATTATTTATTATTGATGTCTGTGCACAGAAACAAATGCTTTCGATTTCCGTTTTAAATGCAAAACATGCGCGTTTAAATTGCAATCAATCAAAACTCAGTAAATAAAAAAGAAAAACATGACACAAAATAAAATAATACAAAACGCGTTCTATCAAGTATACGCCACATAGACCACATGGCAAGCAACGCTCTAGCATGCTGAAGGCAAGTCGAATGCAGTCGACAGACAGGCGGTCAGACGGACAAACAGACAAGCAAGTCAAGTCGAACGAACTAAAACAAAATGTTTTCCTATTGCAATTACATGCATTTTGCTTACTATAAACTTGCATGTATATGTTGATATATGTATGTGTGTGTATATGTTGATATATGGTATTGCAAAACTGTTTTCAATTATATTGTTTGGCGTTGAAAAATAATAAAAAAAGCGAAAACATGTAAAATGATTTTGCTTTGCTTTTTTCGCCGTTTTTTTTTTCTCGACTCACGGCTGTTGGCGCCATCTTTAATTGCTCGCAGTCAATTGTACGCATGAGCGGCGATCGCCACTGATCGCTATTGAGCGCAGCTGATGGTAATTGACAGATGTTAATTTATCAGAAGACAACTGCGCAAATCTCAAACAGAACTAAGCCAACTTAATTTCTCTAAGTGTTTTTACTTTGACAGAGTTTTTTTTGGGTGTTCTGTGGCACGCATTTATGCACGAGTATTCTCAACGATCAATTAGCACGTAATTGTCTATAATTTATAAGCACTTTGCATTTGTATGTGTAATTGATGACAGGAATTTCAATTGATGCAGCACGGCACACAAACAACAAACACAATGAAGTCAGAGTTAGACCTGCACACACACACATACACATGCTCATACGCACGCACAGTCAGGCAAGCCGGCAAATCATGAAGTCGTCGTCGTCGTTGTCGTCTCAGCGCCAATTGCCAGACAACAACATCGGCCAATTGTCAACTTGTACGGCGTCGAATCATATCATGGCAGACAACAACATTGCGCTTGTCAACGCAGTCAGTCGGTCGGCCAGCCAGCCAGCCAACCAGCCAGCAAGCCAGTCAGATAAGTCAACTTCAATTCGCTTCACCTCGTCGATGTCTCGTCATCTCGACACTGTGCGTTAATGTCAGTTGGCGCCGCCAATATTTTGCATTGAAATGACATTTAATAAGACGTTTAAGTGACAATAAGCATTGGCTGCGAGAACTCGTCTTTGCCGCTTTGTGTGCGTTGCGTTGTTTTCTTCGGCTTTTGAATTCATTTATATTTGTGTTTTGTGTTTTCTTAATATTATTTTTCTCACTTTCGCAGTGATTTACTTTCTTGACGGCACATCGCACAACCGCACCGTCGATTTCATCGCTGCGATTTGCGGCTTTCGTTAAGTTAAGTTCACCTTTTACCGTTAAATTCGACTTAAATTTTTGCCAATTTTGCTAATGAAAACTTTTACGCCCCCAAAATTGTTATAAAAACGGCGAAAGCAAAAATAATTCGCCACAAAATTCTTGTACGTGTGGGCGTTTTAGTTAAGTCTGAATTTAGACTCGAACTGTTGTTATTTTTTGCAGGTTTCTTATAAATCGCAAATCCACACGCAGCAAATCAAATGTAGAGAAACAATAATTACACTCGACAACATGGTATTTGGCTTTAAGATAAAACACTGAAGACAAACCTTGTTTTATATTATCAATTATAACAAATTCAGCAAGAAATATGGCAAAGAATATTAAAAAAAATAGGGTTTTAATTTTATTTTTGTATTATTTAGAATTTTAAATTAAAAATACTTCTTATAGAAAACAAGTTAATTGCTTGTTTAAAAATGAGTTGAACAAATTTACGATATACAAAAAAAATTGTTTCTTTAAAGAAAATTAATTGCTTCAATTTCAAAATGTTTGAAGAAAAGTTAATAAAACATACAAAAATTCTTATTTTGTCAAACAATCTTCAAGCCGACATTTAACACTCCGAATGATGCTCCACTTAATAATTTGTTGAACAGTGTAATTTTTTTTGGCTCATGCTTTTTTCAAACGCTTTAAAGTAAATCACACACAAAACGAACGACTGAGGTTTTTATAATATAAAGTTTTTTTTTTCATATTTTTTGCAGAGTTTTGATTCGATTTTGAGTGCAGACAACTTCATGCGTGAGAGAATTTCGACTTGCGGCATCATTTGCCGCATCGAAGCGCACAACACTTGTCTACATGCTTGGACACAGCAACGATTTGCCGCGATTTTGATTAGTTTGTGGCACGCAAATGCGCATTTTCTGTTTTTGCTTCAACATATTTTTGGCATAGCTCATTTTAGAGCTCATTTGTTCGCCGAGTGCATTTCTGGCCATCGTGGGCGCAGTGCAGTAGCACGGCATAATGAGCATGCGGTGAAGTCCTACTGGAATTTGCGTTGTAAACGCGCCGTGGGAACTTTTTCAAATAACTGATTTGACTAACTTAATGCTGAGCTTGTTTGAGTTGCAATTAAGTTGTCTGGCGCTGTTGGTTCGAACTTCGAAGTACTTCACTCGGCTGAGTCACTTGGTGTTCAATTCATTTGCACTGATTTAATTAGTTGTGTCAGTCAATGGCTTAATTTGAACATTAAACAAAATGAGTTGCTCAAGAATTTGCTTAATTTGCACTTTTCGCAGAACAACACACACATGCACAAGTAAGAGATCATGTGAAGACAGAAAATCAACACAAAACTCAGAAAACAAATAAATAAATAAGACAAGGAGGAAAAGAAATGCTGAAAAAAAAAGCGCCAATAAATAGGAAGCGCAGTAAAAGAGTAGTTTCGCTCTGCCCAAGCAAAGCTGCGAATATATTTCATTTGCAAAGTGCCACACTTGGGGGCAACAGCACCGACAAGAACTGCAACACAGTCAAGTCAGGCACTGGACAGTCTGACGCCAGGCGCCAATCGACCATCGGCAGTCGGCAATCGCTGGTCTGTGGCAACGTGAGGTGCAACATGGTGCATTGTGCTTAAACACGTTCGTGCGACGCTCGATTTTCAACCGCCACAAACAACAACAACAACAACAGCAACATGAAACCTGTGGCGCTTGTCCTGCTTCTTCATTTCGTGCTTCTTCTTCTTCGCCATCATACCATTGTTACTTTGCATGCCATGCCAAGCCAACAGCTTCAACTATGATTGCACTTTGTACCACGCCACCTACCGCACAGCAGGGTTCTTCATACACAGCACAGCACAGCACTTCACTTCGACTTGTCCACGCGCACACACACACACAACCTGGTCAGGGCTTGGGTTAACTTGAGTTCGGTTCGGTTTGAGTGAAGTTGCGTGGTGTTGCGTTTGGTTGGGTTGAGTTGGGTTGGGGTTGGGTTGGCGGCGACCACAGCTGGCAGCAAACGTGTAAATTATGTTGCGCTGATAAGCATCAAGTTCGCCTGTGACTGTGCTTGTGCCTGAGTGTGTGCCTGTGTGTGTGCTTCGTGTAGTCGTCGCAACGGCGTCGCTTTTGTGTAGGTGGCTTGGGAGACTCTTCGCTGAGCACGTAGTCCAGGTGTTGTAGCGTTGCATTGCACTTGCACAATTAGCAGCACTTGTGGTGGCGGCAGCGACGGCGACGGCGACAGCGGTAACAATGGCGATGGCGACTGTGGCTTCGTACGTTCGGTAAGTGTTGCGCTGCGTTCATGACTGTTAAACAAAATTGATAGCTGGCCGTGTGTAACGCATGTATGGCTTGGCTTGACCATGGCGCCGTTGTTGTTGTTGCTGTTATTGTTGCAAGTGTTGTCGCTTGCCACGCCACTGGGTGTTGGCGTTTGTTTTTCCGCACAATGCATGAATGCAATTATTGCAATGACAGTGATATTGACAGCAGCGGCGACGACAACGACATCGTTGCTCTTGCTGTTGCCGGCCACTGCAACAACAAACAAACGCTCATTGAGTTTGTGTAACAAAACAAAAAACCGTTGCTGCCTTTGCTGGTGGTCACTTCGTGCAACACAAAACGCTATCATTGCCCTGCACATGAGACGTGTTCAGGCAAGCACAAAAGTCTTTAATTAAGAGCATCAAACTGCGCCAATGCAAGCCATATTATCAGCACTTGCCACTCAGTTAGTCAGTCAGTCACCGGCTTGTTCACACACTCGTTTAACCAGAGCCACGCTTTAATTGAAAACGTATTAATTTAATTACATTTAAATAAACGATCGACGATAAAAGCTTACACTTAGCCAAAGACATCGACAGCGATGATGATGATGACGACGCCGTCAATTAGACAAATCGCGGCCGCAGCTGACCGCCCAACCTGCCTGATCGTTAAATCAACGGTTCGCGGGCGCTGGCCTGGAAATGTCTCGCTGAGCTGCAATCAACGCGCAGAATTGCATCACATTCAATTGCTGCATTTATAATTGGCAAAATGCGCCAACAAACAACTCAAATACGCAGTAATACTTTAGCTTAGGAAACGCCACAAACGCCAACCAAACCAACATGTTGAGTTAAAAAGAATTAATAACAGTGTAGTGCAGTGTACTTGTATTGTTTACAGCTGTCGTGCGGAATGCACTTATAATTTGTGGGGCGTCGATGCGCGTATATGGGCGCGCCCAGTTGCAAGTCGCGTGCGCTGCACAGATCAACAACAACAACAACGACAACAACAACAAAAGCAAAATAAAATACAAATAAATCATTGGCTGTGTAGGTTTTCATTAGCGAGACTTGTATGCATTCGTGTAGAGCGATTAGCAAAGCCATGTAATTTATGAGCGAGCGCAGTGATTAGACGCGCTGAGCCCAGACAGATGTGTGAAGCTGAACTTGCGACAAGTTCAAACACAAATTTCCACAAAACTTACAAAAATTCTTTACTAACAAAAAGGTCAATAACGAAGGCAGCCAAGTAGTAGAGTAGCCAAAGTCGGGAGACAACGTGAGTCGTGGACAGCATCACGCGTACGTTGCCTGCACTTAATATCAATTGTTATCGCTTGTCAAAGGCGTCGGCGACAACTTGCCGAACACGTCTGACGACGTTGCAGCAGCCAACTCAGTTCAATTGAGTGCAGTTCGTGCAGCTTCTTTGAATAAATGCATGTGAAATAAACAGCAGTAGCAATCGAAGGCAGACCACTACACAGACAGAGAGCGACAAGACCCAACCGAACCCAAACAGAAAAAAAAAGGCCAAACGACACGACTCATTTCGTTTCGATGCCACGGCAAGTCGCGCAGGCCAGACACTGCCGCACCAAACATGGCCAACTGGAGCGGCAGTGTAGTCAGAACGACATATGGGACGACGCAATGCCACAAGGCAAAGTCAAAGAGGCACAGCCAACTGTTTCGACTCATTGATGCTGCTCGCCGCCAACTCCACCAGCAACATCAGCATCATCAACATCGCCAGCACCATCAGCAGCAGTGCCACCAACACAAACGCATTACTGCGCTGAGCGTCAACGAGCGATCACGGTCAGCGATAACAGCGTGCCAAGCCGCAGCGGCAGCACTCATACCTGTTACTCAATGTGCTTGAGCTACTTTAAACGACACCTCTCCCACCTCCCTCACCAACACCACCACCAGCAGTATCATCATCATCATCGTCGTCTTCGTCATCATCATTCATGCTACCAAATTTGGTTTGTCGACATTTTTCGGCGCGCTCTGTTTTGCGCCTTCTTCTGATTTTCGATTTCGATTCAACAGTTGCTTTTTTCTGAGCTCAAACGCTTCCATTGCCGTTGCCTTTGAGCCATGCTGCGCTACTGTGCTCTTCGCCTGCACTGTCACGCTCACACATGCGACGAACCTTGCCGATAAGCAATCAATGCTGCATGAAGTACCTTCGCCAGCCGACTGCCGCCTGCCGCCTGCCTTGCTTACTTTGCGCCTCTTTAGTTCTGCTCCAGCAAAAAATAAGCATCTTCCACTAAATCAGTGAGGCTGCGCTCGCTTCTGTTCTTTCGGCAATCGAACAACAACAACAACAACAACAGCAACAGCGGAGACGACACAACGCTGTAAGCAATAAATCCACCAAACGTGCTTCTGATTCCTTCTTTTTTTTCGCTCGTTTTTGGTGTTGTTGCTGTTGTTGTTGTTGTTGCTTTGTTTGTACGCTCGCAACTTCAACACTTTTTGCGCCCTTTTGCTGTTCAGTTCAGCCCGCCGTCACAATGCCCAAACCCAAACCCATCATCCCTGTGCCTGTCCCTGTCCTTGTTGTTGCTCTCGTGCTCGTCGCTTAGGCGCACTTGCAAAGACAAAAGCGAAAACAACAACAACAACAACAACAAAAGCAAAAATTTATGCACGTTAGTTGCGAGTTTCTTGGAATATCGCCAAGATCAATCTGAACTTCTCTGATTGCATATTTTTATATGGTAGTTGGCCACATCGTTCACATCCTTTTTCGGTGTTTTCTACCGCCGCTCACCGCTCAGGCCAACCCAACACATGCGTGGCGGCGGCGGCGGCGCATGCTCCAGCCGCAACTTTGGCGCATTTCGATACTTTGTGCAACAAGCTTTAATTTTGGGTGTGCAATGCAGTCCAAGAATTTCAGAAATTTCAATGTTTTATGCTGCAATATTTCGCCGTTTACGCTCCCAGCTTCCAGCACCCAGCACAGCGGCCCAGCATACATATAAGGCAACTTTTGTGCTGGCATTGATCCTTGTTATATTTAACACGCTTCGAGCGCTTTCGTCTAGATGTGCGCGTCGGCTGGCCTTCAATCAAGTCGTGCCTTCAATCGTCAACAGTACGTGCAACATGCGGCGGCAACACTGACGGCAAGTTAATCATTACGAAAATACACGAGCGCTCGAAGACCGAAAAAAAAGCTGCGCTTATAACTATTAAACCAAGCCCACTTTGAAGCGATCCACTTAGCACCTTCAGCAACCATCACACATTGATTTATTGTATCCTGTCTGTTTCTGTCTCTGTCGCTGTGTCTGTGTCTGTGTCTGTATCTGTATTGTTGCTGTTGCTATTTCTTTGTTCCAACTTTAATCTGCTCGCTCGGCTGTTGCTGTTGCTGTCCTTTATCATCTTTTTGCCTTTGCCTCTGCCTCAACAATTGTCGCAATGCGATTTAAAATTTTTCAAATTACCCAAGCAATCAGTGCAGAATATTTTATCACATTTTCTGATTACGTGTACGTCATTCTTGGCCGTTCTGTTCTGTTCTGTGCCTTGGCCTGGGTCTACATTCTACGCGTTACTTCTATACTTTTGTCCTTGTGGCGTGTCATGCAAAAAAACAAATATAAAAATAAAGAACAAGCAGAAATCACAAACTTTGTTGTCAATTCGCGCGTTCAAAAGGCGCGTAATTGATTTTGACGTGTGTTCTTGGCAGAGCGCAGTCAAGCACAAATAAAATACAGAAAAAATGGCTAAAGCCACAAGAAAACCAAAATCAGCCGCCGATCAAACCAACTCGGATTAGATTCGAGCAAAGCTTCGACGATAAGCCGCAACGGCAATCCCGATGCGCTTTAAATGGGGGCTTTTGGGTAGCTTGAACGATATTTCGCGCTTCTATTCTACGCAAGATGTCTCCAAACCGCTTTTAACTATTATCTTAAAGAAGGTATTATTAATAGTCTAAGTTCCTCGATATCAGTTTGTGATTTTATTTAAGTAGAATAACTTTGGCACTCAAACTCAACTGCTCTTATGCCATGCAGGGTATTCATGCGCCTTCGCTGAATCATGCGCCTTTTTGCAACGCAGGCACACTTAAGTGGCTGATTGATTTGCCAACTTCCCTCTGCCCCAGCCTCGGTCGCAGTGCAGAGCCAAGTCAGAGGCGCGCGCTTACAACTCGATTCTTGAATAAAATGCATGCAATACGCGCCTACTTTTTTCGTGCCTCAAGTTGTATGCAACAAGCCAGCATTTTTTCCACTACATTGACAATTTTTCGTTGATTTTTGTAGCGTTTTGTTTTTTTATGCGTTCGTTTTGGACATGTTGCGGACTGTCACGACGATAATTCGGGCGTTTGTAGCATACCGCAAATGTTGCCGCCTGCTGCCCGATGATGTTGCATGCGAAACAAGTTGCATTCCATTGACCATTTCAAACAATTGACAACAAACAAGAACGGCAACAGAAGCGACAGCGACAGCAACAACAACACCAGCAACAACAACAACTCAAAAGCAATTGCGGTTTAATTTAGAATGTTGCCGCTGAGACTGATTGCGCGGCACTCGCACACAGCTGGAATATTGATAAGGCTGAGGCTAATCGTTGGCTGAGGTTGCTCTTGTTGTTCTTGGATGCTGTATTGCCCGTCACTTGCGCCCTCCCTTCACTGGCCAACACACGCCATGCTTTTGCAACATGTTGTCAATTGGTGCGAATGCATTTGTTACCATTTTGTTGCCGGGATTTCAGCGTCTCTTTTTGCTGTCTTGAAAAAAAAATACTCAAGTCGCACAAACAACAAAACAAAAATATTGCCGGTTGAAGGTGATGTGCTCAACGACTTTTGTCCACTGACTTATTTTATTTTATTTTATTTGTAAATTGTAGAGGGACATTTACAAGTGGTTTGTCTAAAATACGTTGTAAATTGTTTGCTGACATTTCGCATGCATTTAATGAGTATTTAATTATTAGCACTAATAAGGTTTGCTTCGCATTTTCATAGCCACAAATCACACTTCGCCTCGTAGCGAACTAATAACATATGATATACAAAACTAGGTGCGTGCGTGGCAAGTAGTTGCGGCTGCCACACACGCACACATGCACAACAATAAAAAACGACAACAATGTGCTTTTGAGTGATTGTTTAATTAAAGACTGTGACTGCGCCTGCGCCTGCGCCTGCGCCTGTGTCAAATAGCTGCGCACGCCCTAACACATTCTCCGGCGTCATTCAATCGTTCAAACTAATAACATCATCATCAACATGAACGAGCCCGTCGCCCAGTCAGTCAGCCAGTCGGCCAAAGTAGCTGACAAATTGCATTGACCGAGTTATGTATAGAATGCTCAGCGCAAAAATATCGTTGCGAGCCGATGCCATGAAAATATGAAATTAATAACAAGAACTGCCAATGCAAGCAGATTGCGCTTCGATTGAGACCCAAAACCGTAGTTGTTGTTGCTGCTCGTAATTACCACATGACTTTGGCAGCCATCAGCGTCGCCGGCATCAACGCTCTGGTGGTCAACGCTGATGAGCAAAGCCTTTTATTATTTTTTATATTATATCATTTTTTGATGACACAAACACAAAAACAAAAAACGAAGCGCTCATTTTAATTGCCAGCGTGCAACCTGCGCATAATTAATATCGATTTTGATTAATTGCCGCAAAAAAAAAGAAGCCAAAAGTGTAGCAAGTCTGACGAAAATGTCTGAGCTCTTGGCTCGTTTATGTTTGGGTAACATTTCTGCACGCATCTGCTAAGCAATTCACTCAAGTATGTTTAATAATTCGCCACTGTTGTTGCTGTTGTTATTGCTGTTGTTGGCTTGCAGTGCATCGCACGTGAAATTAATAATTTTTCAAAAGTTAATAATATGTTGTTAACTGTCACTGCGTTGACAATGACAATGGCCATGATGAGCACGGCGACGGCAACGCTGCCGGTGATGATGATGAAGACGACGACGACGAACATCGAATGACGCTCAAGCATAAACATGTTGACAAACATTTTGTTTTTGCCGCTCTTTAAGGCTGATTAAGTGATTGAAACTAATGAAGTTGTTAGCACAAATTGATTTTTTGCCTGCCATGTCTTTGCTCAATTATTGAAGTCGTTTTTGTTAATTATTATATGTGCATTATTATTACATTATAGTTTTATTCCTTTTTATTCCTACGCTATTTCTGCTAACAAGTGTGAAGCATCGAACATCGCCGACGCACTTCCGGCGGAAGTTAGTCGTGCTCGGCGACGGCGGCGGCGGCGGCGGCTCAGTCTATGCAACATGTTGAAAATTCCGCTAAAATTGCAATTACGCATGGCAGTGTGGCACTTTTAGCGGATTAGCACAAACACTCAGACGCTGACATCTGCTCGTAATGATCTGCAACATGGCAAATATTCCTGCACAATGTCACTCAACTCAATTCGCCAAGACTAGCGGTGTGTGGCAAGAGAGGCGCGGCATGCATCGAATCGAGTAGAGTGGAGTGGAGTTGACTGGTTGCAACGACAGCCGCAATTCTAATTAGAAAATTTCGTGTGACAATGCTGAGTGTCAAACAGGCGGCGACGATGGCGCTGAGTGTATATTTTTAGCCACGTCTAAAGTTTGTAGACCTCAAAGTGAGGCGTGTCATATATATATATGTATGTATACACGTCTCTTCCTACTGTTGTTTTTTTGCTTAGATGAAAGTCGCATGTCGCGACTGTCAGTGATCTGCAATACTTCATTAGCCCAAAAACGGCAAACGGAACCCAATGTCAGCAGCGATAAGCAAAAATTCACGGCACGTTCGGTTCGATAACATAAATAATAATGTTTCTTTGCAATATATTTATTTCTTTCTTTTTATTTTGCAACATTTCGTTTTTCGCTTTTTTATTATTTTTTTATTGTTTTATGTGCGACCACTTAGGGACAACAACAACTACAACAACACAAAGAAAAGAAGCAACATTCAATCGTGTAGTCATGGTAGGCAAACCTTTTTCGACTGTTTATTGTTTCAGTGCAAACGGCAAGAAGAACACGTCAGGGGCCGCGACAGACGAGCAAACCACTGGACGGACAGGTGAATGGGCCAAACTAAGCTCCGTTTGACTTATGGTCTTCTAAGGAAACACACAACAACATTTTGGTTAAGTCGCCAATGCACGTCTTGATTCTCCATCTAATATTAAAAACCTATAATACTAATAATATAATCGTAACCCAACTAGAGAGTCCACCCTTTTAATAAAACCCACAAATGATAATTTCATTTTTATTCTGCATATATGGAGTGCAAGAGTAAGGAGTCTACAAAAATATATCGGTTCGTGTAGACCTTGCTTAATGACATATTGCGAACGCACGTTGATGTTGATGTTGATGAACAATCGAATGCGCATGCACAAGCGCAGCATCCTTGAGAACCACTAGCAATAATATCTGACTTTTTTGATTCTTTCTTTTCCTTCTTTCAGAGTTGTTACTTTGTTTTATTGACGATTTTTGCGTCTTTTTATGTTTTTGCTTAAACAATGTCAACTGTCTTGCTAAACACATGTAGACATAAATGTCATATGTATGTACTCCGAAGATGAGTCCATGGCGGTAGGCAGACAGACATGGCACAGGCAAGACGGCAGCCAGCAGCCAGCAGCCAGCCAACAGATACTTGCCGCCAGCCGAATGAGTGAGTGCATTACGCAGACGCATACGACTTTTTCTTTTTATTGTTGTTGTTTTTATTTATTTTCTGTACTTTTTTTTTTTCTTTTACGATTATCATTTTTAATAATCGATTTCATAGCAGTACGGCTGCCCGTGCAGCCTGATGATGGCGCAAGGATAGCTGCTGCATGGCTACAAGCTTCTGTTGACATCAGTGGACATACACTTGACATTTATGAGAAGTTGAGCGACGTTGTTGTTGCTATTGTTGTTGCTGCTGGGGCTAGCTGAGTTCGAGCTATTTTAATTGCAGAAAACTATGTTTGGCTAAATGAAATCATAAATCTGCAATGCAATGCAATGCAATGCATGTGTCTGCCCAATGAAGGGCACGGTACCATTGTGGCGGCAAACGTCAATTGCACAAGCACACGTCGCAGGGTAGAGGCGCTTGGTGGCAAAAAGTACTGATTGTGATTTATAAGGCAACAAACAACATTGTGCGACGATCATTTTTATTATAAATTTGTTGAACATGGATTTCGACAGGTTTCGCTCAAATATGAAATATTTATGATAATGCATAATTGAAAGGGTCAAAAAAGAACGACGATAATGATGATAATGATGATGATGATGATGATAAAGACAAGACGAAGACGACTGGAATGATCAGAACGTGTACGACTGCAATTGCTGCCGACTGATTGTCAACATTATGGTCATCGTTCTCCTGCCATGCCACGCAATATTCAAAGCTACTTTAATGTCATTGCAAATACAAGTTCACGATAATTAAAGACCAACATTTGGTATTGTTTTTTCCAGTTTGGAGACCCATTGTTCGACATAACTTTTGAGTCTGAAAACTTTTTTCTTATTGACATCGACGCTCCACAATTTTAGATCACCGCGTATATTGACAATATCGACAGTTTTCGGATCTATGCGATATTTGTAGCTGAGTAAATAGTCTTGATCCAGATAGACCTCAAAGGCATCGGCCGTGCACGAAATTATCAACTTGAACGCCTTGCCCGGCCGCATTGACGTTTGTAATTGCGAGTTTTCGGGTTGTAGCCAATCGCCATTGGTGTATGTATTACGGAGAACCATAGCGCGTCCCACTTGCGAGCTACTGGAACGCAAAAACGTTGGACAGAAACGGAATGCGACCACTGGCTGAGGCCAAATGTCCTGGCCATTTTGTAAGTCGATAACAAATGAATTGGGCAACAAGCGTACGCGACCCTCGATGCTTAAGACATGACCTTTTTCAAATACTTCTAGCGGTAAGCGACCGTAGAAGGGCAAGGGCAGTTCCTGAGTCATTTTTAGCCATGCTGCTGGTATACGGCTGTAAGTCCAACGTAGGTCTGTTAATGAAGTAAGCGTGATGGTCTGTGCTACTGCCCATGGCAAACGATTCGGATATTCGCTAATATTGTAGCTGTCTAGTTTAACGTCCTTCACATCGCCGCGCACTTCGACAGCACGAATAAGCTCATAGTTGATGCGATGACGATAGCTTGCGACATGGAAGCTATTTATCGAAATCAAATATTTGTGATGAGTGATGAGCACTTGTATGAGAAATTTTTGACCACGTCTCAACTGAAATGGCAAAACCGATGCCGATTCCTCGAAACCCCATTTTTTTCTTATCTTCGTGTTGCGTGTCATATAGTTTTGTGGCAGACGCGCATTAAGATTGAGCGCAATGTCGCCGTTCCTATTGCAGAGCAGAAAACTTATACAAAAACGTTCACAGTTCAGTAACAGATGACCACGAAAGAAGAAACTCAGGCCGGGAAACAGCTTCGATTCGAATTTGCGATGAAATTTTGGATATTCATCAATTTGCTCGTAAAAACTTGACTGCGAAATTAACGAAAATATATAAACAAATTAATGATCAGATAATGTCGTGTGACTTTTTGTGTCTGTCATTACAATTGGATCAATTTCTCTTGCAAGAGCTATAGTACGCGCAGCTTCATAAGGTTCCATTCAATGCCACTGTACAAAGTGTTTTTCCCTTCCATTAGACATTATCGCAATTTTGTTTAATCTCTAAAGTAGCAAACTTGTTCCTTGAAACTATTTTCAAAGAATTATAAAACTTTGATTACTTGTTAAAAAAATTAAATTAAAATAAAAATAATTAAATAACTAATGACAAATATTTTTTTTGAAAAACTCTGAAAATAAATTTAATTAAATAATTTGCTTTCTTTCAATAATTTGTAGTTCTCTTTATGTTTAAGGGTTTTCTTGGACAGCAGTTTTTGGACGCACACACATGCAGATGGTTTGCAAAGTCGAACCGCAAATTTTGCGTACCATTGAAATCCGTTAATTCTTAACCGGTTCAAAATTCGTTGTAACAAGTCTGGCAACTACAAATGAGCAACAGCTGATTCTAATAAGAAGGAACAGCTGAGGCTTGGCAAATAACAACAATATAACTGTTTGACTGCCATATGTTTTTCCTTTTTTGTCTTGTTTTTGTTCGGTTTGCAAGGCAGATTAGGTTTGGCGTATTATTATCGATATGAACGGTCAAAAAAAATTTGTCCGACATTCATTGGGAAGTACCGCCTAAGAAGTGTGGTTAATTCAGTCGCTATGATATCAAAAATACGCGTGGAAGTGTAGTCACGTTGTGAAATTCGTTTTAAAAAATTCTTTAGATAAACAACTTCAAGTGCCCAAAGATATTGAAAATGCAGGAACTTAATCCCGATTGTCTTTATCAAATTTTTGTGAAATTAGGTCTTAGTGAACAGTTAAATTTGACACGCGTTTGTAAACTGTTTCAAGAAATCATCTATGATTGGATTTTACGGCCACAATTTCACATACTCGACAATGAGGACCCGCGCCTTGTGACATTAAACAACGACGAAATATCAATTTTTTATCAGTTAATGATCTACAATGTGAAACGAGTACGTTTCATCGAACCAACTAATAAAAAAATAACAAATCTACTGATACATAAATTAGACTTTGTTCTCAGCCATGATCTATGCAACCTGGAAGAGTTCGAGGGCTGCGATCAGCAAATTACTAATGAAGAAATCGCCGTACTTGAAAATAATTGCCGTAACTTGCACACATTGAAGATAAGAAGCTACAAAGTTACCGGTAATTACATAGGGAACATGCCAGAATTAAGGCAGCTTACGTTGACTGCTTGTTCGATATCGCCGGAATACATGAAGCGAATATTAGCAAATACACCTATTACATATTTAAAGCTCACCAAGAATCGTGTGCCATTGGAACCAACTTTACTCAATACGCATTCCGCGACGCTAACAGAATTAATCGTTGATGATGCAGTAGCTTTTGGCATGTTACTTGCTGACACACTCTGCTTGAGATCTTTACAATACGACACCAGGGGCGTCAACTGGGCAGACTTGTGCCCCGAACAGATAACACAAGTGCGACGGAAAACACAGTTTCAGTCAATGAAGGAAAAACTTCAATTTATTGGTTTCGGCAAAACAAAAAATGCTTTGCATTTTCTAATTGAGTTGCTACTGCCTCAAAACGACGAATACACGCGCCTTACCGATATGGGGGTGCTTTTACTCATACTTCGCCTTGTGAATAGTTGTAAACTTTTAAATAGCATTGAGCTGGAAACATCCATTGTAGACAATTTTAATGCTTTGAAACTGCTTTTAATGGAGTTAGAACGACAACAACGGAGCTTAAGCATCGCTATTAGTTATACTAAGAAGAGTGACAGATTGAACCAACAAAAGGAGGCATGTATTTTTCACATAATTATATAAAAATATGTACCTTCCTAACTAATTTCCTTTTTTTTTTTGCTTTAGTGGCTAAGTGAGTCAGTTGCCTACAAAAATCAAAACAGATTAACAGTTGACTTTAATCTTCTTCCGAAGACGGAAGCAGATAATATACATTTGATAAAATATGGATTTAAATCAATGTAGCAAACAAGACTTTGTAATAAATCCAAATAACTACAAGACACATTAAATTGTAATAAAAACATTTTGGGTCTTACCCAATTTCTTTAAAACATTCAACAGTTGGTTATAAAAACAAGCTGGCAGCTCCGTCCGATGTGGTACACCATATTAGCGGTATCTTCATTAGCTGCGAAAATTGCACAGCTACAACGCACAAGATCTGCTGACTATCGAGCTTGTGGTGCTATGTGGCAATGGTCATGGTTTTGTCGAATTGGAATTTTTAGCTGATATTCTAAAATCAATATTTAAAAAGCTTTACAGTATTTTTGATTTATATAGTTAACACTGAGAATTAAGTTTTAGTTTCCATGAATTTTTAGACAAATACAATGAATATTTGGCTTAGACAATAAAATTAAAGGAGAACACTGAATCTTAAAAATATCCTGTGACTGTAAAAATTCGTTGTTATTCTTTTTAGATTAAATTCCACTTTATTTGTTCACTTTGATTTTCGAAATGCTTAGCTTAAGCGACTTAAATGAAATTTGTATTAGTTAAGAGGTTCCAGTATGTAAACATCAATAAAAGGCGCAGTTATTATATAATCAAAGAACATCACATAACATTTAGCACTGAATAAGAGCTCAGTTTACTTAATTTAAGCCAAGTTAATTATTGTCTCAATTGGGCATGAAAAATACGAAAGAGTCAAATGAAAAAATTAATAAATATAATAAAAGTCTGTATGAAAATGAAAGTAAATTGTTGCTTTTTTCGTTCAACGTTTTTTACTTAAAACTAAATAACTTAACAGCAAAAACAACAAAGTAAAGTCACTCGTTCGCCAGCCAATCTATTTAAATTGCTGACACAGCAACGGTTTCTGTTTTTGCGATACAGGCAAATCAATCAAAAGCGACTAGTAGTCATCGCTATAGGCCGGATTGTGATAGATACGCACATTTTTGCCTTTGATTAGTGGATTACTCTCGAGCACAACGTCCCACAGTTTAATGTCACCCTGTATGTAAATCGTGTCGACAAGGTCTGGTTTCACGCGATATTTATAGGCAGTGAGAAACTGACGATTCACATACACTTCAAAAGCATCACCGGCACAGACAATCGCCAAACTGAACGTCTTGCCCGGTCGGAAATTAGTGTCCAATTCCGAACGTTCTTCTTCGGCCCAACTGCCATTCTGCCATGAATTACGACAGACGATCGCTTTGCCCATGGCACCGCATTGTTTCGAGAAACGTGGATTCAAATGGAATGCAATAATTGGATGAGGCCAGATATTTTGACCTTGTTGCAAATTTATATAGAACGAGTATGGCAGCAAGCGTACACGCCCCTCGATCTTGAGACATCGTCCCTCAATCAGCGATTGCATTGGCAGGCGACCGTAATAGGGCAGCATTAAGCCCGTTTTGGGGCTTAGTCGGTCATTGTCCTGCGTTTCTTTGCTATTGCTCTCCAGCTGCAATTTCTGTGGTATTGTTATCAAACGCCATTCCTTTGGTATGTGCGTGCCATCGACTTCATCACCGCCGTCTGCGGGCAAAGGATCCACTTCATTTTTGGTCTGTTCTACTTGTAGACGTATATCACGTGCCTGTGACTCCGGCAAACGTGCTGGATACTCATCCACAGCACTGTGTACCATTTCGACTTGCTCAACATCGCCTTTAACTTCCAATGCACTAACCAAACGATACGGCAAACGATGATTATACTCCGCAAAATGATGGCCATTCACTGAGATCATATAACAAGCCTTTGTCACAAGCACTTGTATCGAGAAACGATCGCCACGTCGCAGCTGGAAAGGCAATGCCGATGAGACTTCCTCGCGACCCCAAATTCCCTGCACTCTGGTATTACGCACAATATAATTCTGCGGCAAACGCGGATTTATATGCAGTGCAATATCTTGTTGGTCGTTGTTCAACAGAAAGTTGATAGAGAATCTGTTAAATTAAAAAACAAATTAGTAAAATGCTTATAAAGAACTTTAAAGCCATCAAAAATCGCTTACCGCTCGCAATTGAGCAAAATCCTACCGGTGACGGTATAACTGACACCTTCACCCAAAATGCCAATCTGATCGTTATAGTATTTGGGCAACGCTTCCGCATATTCGTAAAAGGAGGCCTGTAAGTGAAACGAGAGCGGCATTATTTTATTATTAAATCCTTTTGATAAATCTTGAGAATGTTGATTTTTTGATTAAATGCTTAAAGACTTGCGTTGACTCCGGTCAGTTGTGTTATGGAATAATCATTGAAAGTAATGCGTTGTAAGTCTTTCCAAATTTGTGAAACAGTAGAGGACATAATTTTTACTCATTTATTTATTTGAACAAAACACGCTTGAATAAACAAAAAATTGACACTAATCATAATAACATAAAAAGAAAAAACTTATGAAAAATTGTATCGTTTAGTCAACTCTTTAGTAACGAAATTAATTAGGCATTTCTTTTATATACTTTTGGGGATATTTAAATATTTATTCAGTCCAAGTCATTTGGGTCATGTTTGTACAAGACTCATGCGACATGTGTTTTCGAGTCTAATTCAATACAACAAATTTCAAGCTTAAGTTTTTAGTTGATATGAATTGAAATTCAAAGCGGTTTTGCTAAGCAATGCCAAAAATTGTTTTTTAGTCAAGTGCGTTGTACATTTTAGGCAAACTTGTTGGCAAAGCTTTGATTTCCATTGGCATCGACATGTATGTATGTATTTATATATATGTCACCGTAGACGTTGCCGTTTGTAACACACATACCCATCCCTAAGTATCTTTATGACCGGTATGTGAGTGAATGAATGAAAAAAACAAACAAACAAACAATTATTCATCATTGTGAGCATGTCGTCATCGCAAAAAACTTTTTCATATATTCCTCATTCCATTGCCAATTAATCTTTACTTAAACGGTAACCCCTAGAGACCCCAACTATGCATAAGGAGCAGTCATACTATAAATTCAAATTATTCTAATTCAGTGTGCTCATTTTTATAGAAACAAACACTCTTCTCTCATTTTATTATGTATTTACATATGTATTCAAACAAACATGAAAGGTTTTATAAAAGTATAAAGAGACAAAAAGTGATAATAACGCTGACTTAATTAAATATAAATGGAAAATTTTTACTCACTGAGCGTCTTTGAATAATTTAAATTGAAATCAACAATCATATAATCTTGATAGCCATCTCAGAATGCAAAACCTTATCTGAATAGACAATTAGAAATATATTGGGAAATAGAATGAATAGAGATTTATTCAAGGCTTGTTCACTTTACCATTAAGCCTTAACTTTACTTATGTATGGCTAAGCGTAAATCTATATTTAATGATCAATAACTATTTTCATGTTCATATTTTTTCTAAAAAAGCATATTAAATACTTTTTCTGTTAGAATTTAAAACCCACGGTTGGAACGCTTATTTAAGCCGCTCTCGATCTCACTCAGCATTAATGATAATGTACTACTCAGCTTATATAAAGCTCATCAAAGTCACGGTGTTCCTTATCAATGGTTTATTAATATGCCGTAACCTTTCGACTGCTTATGAGCAGCTCGGCAAACGATAATCTTTGTCCTTTGTTTTACATTTATCTTTGTTCTGTATTACTGCAGTGTCCTTTTTATAGAATGCTCGAACTCAAATTTTAATTAAAACATGAGTGTTCGTTCATACACATAAATAATACAGACTTATCTGAGTTTAAAATATTACACTCTAAATAAAATGCAAGCGAGCAATCAAAATGCACATGTCTGGCAAATCTCATTTGCAAATAAGTATCAGTAAATAAACAAACAAAACCGTTCTCGATTATTGAAAATAAAATATTTACGCTTCAAACAACTGAAACAAATTCATTATAAATTGTGAAGTATTCACAAAACGACTTAAACGACAAAACGTATAATGAAATCAAATGTCTCATTAGCCTCGAAATCAAACGAACTGAGCTGAAAGAACACTTTGCAATAAATGCTGAATTAAAAGAACCTGGAATTTTGGTGTCTCACTTCACCAAATCAGTGGCGCTAAGTTTCTTATCTTACTAACTGAGGTGTTTCAGAAACGAGTTTCCATGCAAATTGTTGAGTTTTGCGCCGAAACATTTGTCAGTTGTTGCCAAACCCACCTCACTCAAGTGCATGATTTGAGTTGACAACAGTTTTGCAATTAAGTAAGCAAACTTCTTACCTCATTTAAGCCGCCGCCCTTGTCCGAGTGCTTGGAACAACAACCAAGCAAACGTTTCAGGCAATTCCTAAAGCACATTTTCAAGGCGAATCAGCTGAGCGTGGCTGAAGCTGAGATGACTTCGGAAGGGTTGAAGCAGAACACGTTTGGTGCTTTGCGTGTTTTGATGCTGAGGATTTTTTAAGGCGTAGTAAGAAAAAAAATTACACACGCGATTTGCATGCAAAATTTATAAGTTCGTGAAAACTAAATTAATTCAAACAATGAATTTTTCACATAATTTTTTTTAATTCGCAACACGTTTATTTTTATATTAAAAGTAAATCTGATTAACATGTAACAAATTCGTTATTGTAAACATTCTTCAAGCGTTTATCATTTTCCAATGTTTCGTTGTCAAGCAATAATTTAAATGTGTCTTTATTTCATTTAAAAAAATAATTAAATACACACAAGTGGTTTTTGTTATTGTTCTTTGATGTGCGATTTCTGAGCTTTGTTCAGTAGTAAACGCTTCATTTATACATATTTATGACAACAATGTAGAGAACGCGATAAACCTTTTACTTTAATAATCAATTACTATGTATGTATGTCTATAAAAAATTCTTTACAAATTAATCACAGCTTTGTTTTATTTTGATTTTTTTTATGTTGCTTTTGTTTTTTTTTTACACTTTGACCGTATTAAAAATAATCGATTTTTTTAATTTGTTCCCCTGAAGGTCTGCCAAAATTTTATTTAACTTTTTAAAGGCAAAGTCGTTTTCGATGTTTTTAAAGTAAAAACGGAAAAATGAAAGAATATTCAAAATATTTTATATAAAACAAAACCACAATGCATTTTTAGTAGTTTTCTACGATTTTTCTTCATTGATTTTCACGGTTTTTAGTTGTTGTATTTTACGTTTGGTCGTGCGCGCTCAGACTTAAAGACTCTGCTCGTCGATTTGTGTTGTATGACTGAAGAAGAAGATTTCAGCGAATGTCGAGTATGAACTGATGAAGCTTTTTTAAGAGGCGGGGTTGGTTGGGGACTCCTTGGTTTGGCATACAGTAACTGACAAATAATAACAATAACAAAACACCTGCTGCCTTAAGAGGAAACATGCTGCATAAAAGCTTTTATTTTCAAACTATACTATTTTTTTTGGCGATATAACTTCCCTTCCTGTTTTGTACATTTTTATCAGTATGACTGATAACTGTAAATTGCTTGTTATACAAATTTATGTACAACAACAAAATAATCATAAAAGTGTAGACAAGCAACGAAATTTTAAAAATGATGTGCAACAAATACGCGACAGCTTTAAAATGAAAACAGCTGAGCGACAAAAGTTGCGCACACATGTGAATGACAAAAAGCTACCTTCGTAAGCTCAAAGAAGAAAATAATTGCTAAAACGCAGAAAATAAATCACAAAAATAAAGCAACAATATTTTCACCTGAAGAAGTAAAAGTAGAAGAAGATAAAAAATATATGTAAAAGCAAATACGACGTCATGCGGAATATCAGAGATAACATAAGCAGAATAATTGATGACAAAAAAAAAATATATATGTTCATGGAAAATCCATTAAAATACATCATACATACGCTCAATTCAGTGCCGTCAACTACTTCGATTTCGTCATCTTTGTAATAATTATCGATCACTTCGAAACTGGAGCGTTCTGCATTAAGAAAATCGTTTGTGTTCGCTGCTTGGCGTGCGCCTCTGCCAACACCAAAGTTATCAATGGACTCGAAGGCTTCGGCAGATGCCTCAATGGCGGCAAAATCGATGCCGCCTGTGCGTTGCATTTCTTGCTTTGTCTGTGCTCCGTCAATGACGTCGCCTTTATCATGTGATGCTGCCGCTGCAATATGTTCTTTTTGCAATTCACGCAACCAAACTTGTCGACAATAGTAATTAAACAATTGTAATCTTCGCCTTGCTCTGTAGTTTCTTAAACTGCGTGTAAAACTGAAGCCGTTTCGCACAAAAGTATCTGTTAGATCGTAGAGTTCCCGTATTGTACTGCAGACTATGAAAGCCAATGCAGCCATTTCAATCGTTTTGTACGTTTTCACGTTCTTTCTTGTATCTGACAGATGATTTTACGGGGCTTACTCTCATTTACGCGACTCTTGCTTCGTACGCTCTGAGTTAATTGAATAAAAATTTTGCACACTCACTCATCTATCTCACTCTCTTTCGAGCTGTTTTCTCTATTTTTGCGTTTTATGTGTTCTTTCTCCGCACTTCTGACCAGTAAAAAAATAACCGGCCTCGTGCGCCGTTTGCTCTAACACGAATGCTCTGCTGACGCTTTTTGTCGACTGCGCCATGCTTTCAACGCATTGGCATCATATCGGTAAACTTGTTTTGCGCTTGTATTAGTGTTACACGCACACATACAACGATAAAAGCACATACATATATGCACATGAGAGCTTGCGTGTGTGCTGTTGTGCGTATCGCACACAAAATTATCATTAGTATAAAGTTTTTCGTCAGACCATTTATTTTTTTGGAACATTGTTTATTAATAAAAATCCAATTTAAAAGTCAGCACTCTATTGTTGTCAATCGTCAGCCGTTGATCACTTTATTGACATAGCTGTTTCATATTGAGCACAGTCCTAGATAATTGATTGATAATTGCTACTTGAGAGAAGCTTTTTACAAGAAGCACTTAAAAATGTCACACTTTTTACAAACATTTACTAAATATGACTGACTATATTTCAAAGAAATTTCTAAAATATGACTTATTTTTTAGCATTTAAATATATTTTTTAACTATCAGACAAACACAATTCAACCGAAATCAATTTCAAGTATTTTTATAAGCCTTATAAAAATTGTTTACATTCTTAAGGCGTGCTTAATATGTCATGTCCATAAAACGATTTGAGAACTGATAATTTAGTTGATAAGTCATGATAAGAAACTAAGAGACTTTCAATTTTGCATTGCTACTGTAATAAAAGTTGCTTTGATAATAGTTTATACAAACTGCAAACTTTTAATTTCATAAAAATTATTCATCAAATTTGTCAGTGAAAATTTGCTACAAATTTCGGAATGCAACCTGTATGAGTCATGAGATTCGCAGTCAATGCAAGTCTTAAGCAAAACATTGAGTATATAAATAATTATTTTGACTATATAGTAGACATCAAGGTAAATAAACATTTGTACTTACATCTTCAGTTGAGTTGATGCAAGGTTCCTCGTCGGGGCTATAACCGCCTGATGTTTTTCGTTTTTTGTTCTTGAGACAGCAACCCATTTCAACTGATCTGAGTTAGGTTCAAACACGCACGCACGACAATATAAGAAAACAAACGTTAAACGCGTTTCACGCACAAAGTATGACTGATGAATGTGTTGACAACTTAAAACCTTTTTTTACTATTTTTATACTACGTTCTGAGAGAACAGCAAAAAAAAAAAACCAAAGTCGATAAAATAAAAAACCACAGCACAGTTTACTTTTCTTATCAGTTAAATTTTTTGTGAAGCAAATTAATCATGGGCAAACACACTTCACTAACGCGTTCGTTGTTACTGTAGTTATTCTATGATTATAGCCAAGTTCTATATATTTTTCACATGCACTTGACGAGCCTGTTTAGTCATCACTTGGCGCATACTCGTTTATTCTAACCGTTCGATGTGTGTATGCGAGTTTGTGTATCTACAACAATTATACGTTTTCAGAGATGCTCAAGGTTAACACAGCCGATATAATCTATACTTTTTCCTTTGTTTTTCTTTTTTATTATTATTATTCGGTCATCTCGCGAGCACACTAAAAATATTTAAATCTGATGAGCAGAACATATCAGAACATTGGCCAAAGAGCGATACCTCGTCGTGTGGCGCTCAACGCGTCTCAATCGCAACTGTTTTCAGATATTTTCAGCATAAGGCCTAACGGTTTCGCATGGCGTAGTCGAATTTTTCAAACACGCTACACTTTGTTAGCGGTTGGGGTGCGTTGATTCATTCGCTTAGAACGCGATTTAGGCTTGGGAACGATATGGTTAGGTTAATTATGCGCCAGAATTGTGTGGGCGCACCTTGTGTGACGTGATTTAAGTTCGTGCTAAGTTTGAGTTTAGTTATACATTCATGTGTAAACATCTTTGTAGAAAATGGAAAATGTTATGGAATGTGTTAACTTACCTGCAGCTTACTAAGAATGGAACTGTAAAGAGAGAGAGAGAGATATTTTTTAAGTGATTAATAACTTTTCTTATTAAAAATTAATTTGGTAAAAATATTAACAACAAATAAAAACTTCATGTCTACTCATCATACCACACAGCATATATTTGAACAGGAAACCCAAACTTTAACCAAACCATAAAAAAATTAAAACAAGTCCTTTTTTGTAATGTGTTCCCAAATATTAATATTTTATTGTTTGAAATTTAAAATTTCGAAAATTTATTGTTCGGTTTAAAGGAAAAAAAAAACACAATTCATGTCTTTTGTTATAATCAATATGTACTACTTACATACATAAGCTCTGTAAGGCTTTTCTTATATAAAAATACACTTAGCGTAATGAGTAAGTTGAATAAATTTCGTTGATAGATGTATTTCATAGATATATTCATTTCAAAAATATTTATTTATGCACTAAACTATTGAATTTTATTCAAACCTATAATTATATTTCATATATTTTAATTGCATTATGGCATTGATAATCAAGTGATTTGAAAAACGAAAACATTATAGTTATGTGATTATTAAATTTCATTATGTTTTGGGCTTTTTCAAGCCAAATTTTTATGAAAAATAGGTTTTTTAAATCTTTCATATTTGAGACTCCAAAGTAAAAGTATTTTAAGCAGCTAACAAAAACATGCTAATAAGCCATAAAGAAGATTTTTTAATGTTGTAAAAAGAAACTCTTAAATAAAAATATTTCAATGCATTTAAGCTTGTCATAAGGACATCTTATAAAACTTAATTTTTAAACAATCAACAAAAAAATTATATTTATTGTTAACTGTTTCATGTTGTTTCTGTTTTCGTTGCCTTACTTTGTAACTTAATTTATTTAAGAACTAATTAAATGTATTATTAATGCACTCCATTTGAATTCGTTTTCAGTTAAAAATTAAATGTATACAAAATTGTATTTTTTGCTGTTTTCAAAACAAACCAAGTCGTATTTTCAATTTCTGAATTTCAACAAAAATTACAGAGATTATTTCACACACTTCTTCTTTTTTTTCTTTACGATGTAGATGCGACGCCGCGCACGCGCTCATCTGTTGCGCGAGGCCCGTGTGCCCATGACATGCGATGGCTTAGCCTTCTCGGGCCCCTTGTAATACTTGGACATTGTTTTGCTCGTGCGTGCCGGACGTGAACTTGAACGACTTGGCGTATCCTTTTCGGTCTTCAAAGGTAAATCATCATCGTCATCCCAACGTTCGTCCGTTTGATCAACCAATTCCTGGTTGCTCTGACGACCGCTCTCATTGTTATCCTCTTTGCGTTTGCGACCACGTCGACGTGGCGTCATGTCCGACGAAATGACATTAGCTTGTTCAGGTTTCTCACTAAAATTAGCAAAGCAAAAGTTAGATAAATTTGTATTATAAAATCTTTGAAATTTGAAAACGTACTCTTTAATGCACGGCACATCGGCTTCTGGCTTATTGCTATTGCGCTTCGTTGCCTCCTTCTCAAGCTCGCTATGTTGATCTTGCTCCTGCTGCTTTTGCTTCTCGTCCTGCTCAATCGACTCGCGTGCCACACTCTTCGTTGTGGAGTCAGCTAGCTGCTTAACAGGCTCACCCTGCTTGACGCGTTTCATTTGCTGCTCTTGTGCCTGTTTGAGCGAACGTTTGAGTGCACTGCGCAGCGAATCGCGTGAATTTTCGGGCAACGGTTGCCCCTCGCTGTCCGCGCCATTGCCTACTTTTTGGAGACCAATTGCCTGCAATAATTGTTGGCCCAGTGCCGATTTTGATATGCCAGATTTTTTGTTGCCCGCTGTTAAAGGCTTGAATGTTGCTGAAGGTTTCTCGGCGGCTGTTGTGTTATCAGCTGCAGCTGCATTTGGTGACTTCTTGATGATATCTACTGTTGTCGTTGTAGAGTGCGTTGTACTAGTAGTTGGCGTGGTTGTTGTTATTATGTTGTTAGATGACGGTGTCGATGTCGTCGTCGTCGTTGTTAGTGACGACGATTTCGCTGATGATAACAACAAGGAGGACTTTGCTGATGTCGTCGCCGTTGTGGTTACTGAACTGGGCGGTGTTGTTGTAGACGTATTGCTATGCGTGCTGCTTTCCGGCACTGTGCTCGATGGCAACTGCAATGCCTTACGCGTTGGGGAGTGTGACGTTGTTGGTACAGGTGATGTTGGCGGGGACGATTTGGTAGTTGGTTCAACTTTTGTCGGTTTCTCTTCTATTGGGTCCGACTTGATGGGCGGTGTGACTTTTGTTTCTTTGACGCTTGCCGCGCTAGAATCTGCACGTGGTTTTGAGCTTTGTATGACGGTCTTGCGACGTTTGATGATGGGACGCGTGATGACTGGCGGCTGTTGTGTTGGCAATTTGAAGGCCATCAATGCCAATTCAACGTCACTTGGCTTCTTCGCAGTTGTTGCTTTCGGTGTTGGAGCGCTCGGTATCGCCAATTCCGGCGCCTGCAAAAGCGCCGGTTGCGGTTCCATCAACACGATGTCTTCCAGATTAATTGTGTCGGCTGTGTTTCTGGGTGATATGCTGCGTCGTCGTCGCCGTTGACTGGATACACGTTGATTGCTGCCACCAGTCCTAGTCTGATCTCGATCGCGTCCGCGTCTTTGCTGCTGTTGTTGTTGCTGCTGCGTTTGTAAGAGTGTTTGTAGCGCACGTTGCGCATCTACTGAACCCTGCTGCGCACATTGCGCCATGATCAAAGCATTAAAGCTAAATTGTGCGGCACTGTGGGTCGACTTGGTTGACGCCGTCTTGTCGGCACAATCATCTTCCCGCGAGATAACTAAAGACGATTCACGTCCGCGCATTTTACTTTGATTGCGTGATGTGCCACCACCTTCGCTTGATTTCGTCTTTTTGGATAATTCCGTGCGTGGGTTCGTCGTATTGCCGCTGCTGGTCAATGTAACGCACATATCCGGATCCGTGGGACTCGATGGTACTAGTTGCACTGATGTCTCCGGTGGCAATTTATAAGGCATTGCACTGGCCAAGTCGGCACCGCTTGGTAGATCATCTAATGCAACACTTGTAGCTGCTGCTGGCTTCGTCAAGATCGGTGGCGTTGTAGATTTCGTTTTCGTTGTATTCTCTGCTGCTCCTTTCGTCGGCTCTACAACTGCGGCCGCCGTCGCTGTCGTTGTTGGCTGTTGTTGCATCGCTTGCGCCGCTCGTAGCACAGGCGCAATATAAGGACCCAAAAGCTGTGTCATGTCTGTATCCTGGAGCAGGTTCTTATCTGAAATGATTTCGGCGAATTTTGAGTTCTTTAAACGCGTCATTTGTTCCTCAAAGTTTGCCTTATGCACTGGCCATTGCAACGATTTCAGTATGAGCTTTAAAAGATCTGGATCACGTATAACGCTGCCAAGTGAAATGCCATCGGTCAGACTGCTCACAGGATTCACAATGTCTGGTTTAGGCTTTAGTCTCGGCAGGGTCTTTGATTTGCTTGCCAGTTGAGTCAGTGGTGGCGGCGTGTTTGTACTTTGATGCACCATAAGTTTTGGTGGCATTATCTTGGTGAGTGCTGGCACAAGTGGCGGCGGCGGCGGTGGTGATGTTGATTTATGTTGTGTTTGTTGCGTTTGCTGTTGTTGTTTCTGTTGTTGTTGTTGTGGCTGTTGTTGTTGTGACGGTTTCGCCAATGTTTCTTCCTTCTTACGTTTCGGCGCCGCTATTATAATATTTTCCGGCAGACATTCCTCAATGCAAGTCGTTTCATCGTCCATGGTTTTACTTGTTAGCACCGTGGTCACTGATACGGTTTTCTGCGATTCCGTTTCCAGTATTGGATTCGGATGTCTCGGACGTTGCTGCTTTGATTTCAACAATGACACCTGACCGCTGTTCACCGCCTTGATGTTGTTCAAGGCCATCTGCAGATTCCGACGCTTCTGCTGTATTACACTGGTCGGCTTATTGTTAAGCAATCCACAGCCATTTGCGCTGCCCGTGACCTTACCATGCGTCTGTATGAAGTTGATTACGCCTGACGGTGAAGGCTTCTTTGCCGGCACATTTTTGCTGCTGCTCTTGGCCGGCTCTTGTGCAACCGACGCTGCTGACGCTGTGCTCAATTCAACGGCCGGCTTTGGCGTGGGCGCTGTTGGTACCGTTTTTGTGATCTTTGTTGTGGTTGGCACTAAGGGCGGCGCTGGTGTGGGCGGCAGCAATAAGCCACGCTGTGCAATCGAGTTGGGCGCATTGAGAAAACGTGTATCAAAGACACTATTGCGGCGCTGTTGTATTGCCGTATTCTTGGTCCTTGGCAGTGTCTCATTGTTCTTTTTAGTCAAACTGATGACAACTTCGTCACGATTAGGTTGCGGATTCGGTACTGGCGCCAAAGTTATGGTCGTTTCGGGCGTTTTGGTCAGCATTATCGGTCGAAATTCATCGCTTGTCCTGGAGGCCGTTGGCTGCCTATTATCGTTAGTGGCAATGATTGGCTCGTTGTACGTCGGTGCAAGTGATTGTGTTTGTTTGGGCTGCGAATGAGTTTAGATTCATAAATAATCTCTCCATGAAAAAATAAGAGTTATACTCACCATTGTACTAAGTAAAAAGTCCCGAAAGACTTGTTGTGTGTGCTTGGCGATGTTCGAGAGTGATGCAGTCGCCTCCACCTGACGGAAGCATGACTTGCAGAGAACTTTTGGAAAGTAATCATCGGGATTGATCTGCAATATATACATATATTGTATTATTATCATTAAAGGACCTCTTAATATGCTGATAGTTTTTTTTTCTCTAAAGAAGAATTCTTTGCTAAGAAGTCAGCAGTTTAACTTGCACTTAACCAACTCCACTCGGCTCAACTTTGTTCTGCAGTTCTTCGTCTCAAAGACCTGTCAAACTTCCTTGAAGCAACACGCACGCACACACACCACTACTCACACATACACGCGCACACGCAAACAGTTACTTATGTAAATCTATGCGCAAGCAACACACTCATACCAATGACAGTATATAACAACAAAAACAAAAAAATAAATGAGCACATTTGTAAACTTGTGTTAGTATGCGTTTGCTTATGTTATGCATAGAAGATACCAGGAGGCAAAACTTACAGACTCGTTTTTTTTTGTTTGCTTGTTTGTCTGTATTTGTGTTTGTATATTTTTTTTCTTTCAGTCTTGTTGTTGCTTTGCTTGTGATTGCGCTTTCTGAGTCTGAGACTGTGCAATCTCACTGATTGTCAGACAAACGTTGACGTTCAGTAGCGCCTTGAACATGAGCAGGCGTGAGCATGTATGCGTGCATGTTGGTGTAAGTTCCAATATAGCGCGTTTGTGTGTGTGTGTGTGTGTGCGTGTTTGCTTTAAGCTTTGCGTTTGTATTGTTGTCACTAAACAAGATTTTGTTGTTGTTGTTGCTAGCGCGCTACTGCCGCTGCTCACTTGTTTTTATGCTCTTCGCTTTTTTTTCTTTTCTTTTTTTTTTTTTTGTTATTTTTATCTTATGTATTCGTGCGTGCGTGTGTGTTTGCGTGAGTTTCTTTTTTATTATTATTATTAGTTTTTTTCTGTTTTTGTATTTTAGGCTTGTGCTTCTAAATAGAAGAGAGTAATGGTGGCGTATGCGTTATATTAGCACAAAAGGATCCTTACTGAATACTCAATGGGACTCCGAAAACCGCACTTCTTGTGCCAATTTTTCAAAACTTTCTCCTATAAGCAAACTAACTTATTCTAACAGTACTTGCTGTGAGCAATTGTGACCTAACGGTAATGTGTGTTTTTTTGTCTTTGTCTATTTGACTGTTTTTTTCTAATCTTAAATTTGTTACACGGACAAAACAAAAAAATTCCTTGCCTACTTTGTACAACGGCACAATTTGAGCATGTATTTGTGTAAATTACGCACACAGAGGCAACTTATATGCAAATACAAACACAAACATGTATGTATGAACACAGTTCGCATGTGGCACAAATACAAAAAACAAAAACGAAAAAAACAGACAATCCAAGTGTGTGTGCTTCTTGTTTGTCTCATATAATATGAGTGTGTGCGTTTGTATGTATTTGTAACTATGTAAGTTTTACGTTTTTATATTTAGATTTTTTTTTTTGTGTTTTTGTATTTTTGCAAATAACACAAAAGAATCTCATGCGCACACTTTACGTAATTTTCTTATGTGTGCCTTATTTACAACTACAAAAAATTAAGAAGAAGCATTCGTAGTACTTACAGTCAAGTATAGATGTCGCTCGATCTTGTCCTTTAGGCCAGGCGTTTTCATTATGTAAACACATTCGGCCACAGATCTTTTGCCTTTTGTGTTGGCGGCACAAACGCGACACAAATACTCAAAATTCAATTGGAGATCCATGTTGTTGTTTATCTGTTTTTACCGTTGTAATGTAATTCTATGTGCCTTTTGCAAAATTGTTTTTGGTTTTTGTTTTTCTTTAATAATTTCACGAACACATTTGCACAAAAAATCCAATTGGGATTCTTATTTTGTTGTTATGCATGTGCATATGTACATGTATGCGTGTGTTTGAGTTTTCACTGTTTGCTTTGCAGTTGTTTTAATGCTGTTGTTTTTGTTGTTTCTGTTTTTTCTGGGTATTTTTTTATTATTAAATACGCGCGCGTTGTTTTTATTGTTGTTACACTATTTTTTTCTTTCTGCTTTTTGTTTTGCGTTCACATGCTTTGCTTTTGTAATGTTGCTTGCCTTGTTATTGTTATTTTATTGAATTGTTGTTATTGTATTATATTTTACTTTTTTGTGTTGTTATTTGCACTACACACTGTTATTCGCGATTTGGCGGCACCAGCAACGGCAATTGAGAAAGTCACAACAACAAATGCGCAACAAATCAAATGGCAAGCAAAAACAAAAAAAACGACGTTCATGAAAAAAATTCAACTGAAATTTCAACAAATGTCAAAAACAAGCAGGCTGACAACAACAAATACGTACATATGTACGACGCTCTTTCTCTCGCACACTCAGCCAACTCTCTCGTTTAGGCTTCGATGCTCACACTTCACAAGTTTATGTTTTTCAGAAAAACGGCGTTTTTTCCATTATTCGCGCGTAGCGGCGCACTTCACTTCATAATACTCATGCTCTCACTTGCAATACTCTCTCGCTTTGAAATCTTTCGCTCACTACTGCTCTCTCACTTACTCACTAAATGTCACTGTTACCGACACCTAGCGGCCGTTAAGTGTACTTTTTGTACGCTGAGACGTTCGTTCGTGCACGAGTTTCGGTTTTTATATTTGTTGTTTTTTTTGTTTTCACTGCTTCACTGTTTCTCTGTTTCTGCTCTTTGCTTTTATTACTGCATTTAATTTATTAAAACATTTTGCAAGCATCAATAATAATTTCAATTGTTTGCAAATAGTAATATGTATGTTTTTTTGATTATGCACAATTGTAGTTGTTTGTTATTTTGCACTTTACATTACTCCGCGCGCACCGTTACTCTCTACCGCGCTCACACATTCACGCACTGACTTTGACACTCTCCTCCTTTCCTTGCTAACGATTTCACTACGAATCGTCGTCGTTGTCGTCACTGTGGTTGTTGTTTGTCGGTCGGTTTAGATTTCGGTTCTGGTCTGACTTTGGCCTGGCCTGGTCTCATCGCGCGCGCACACACACAAAAGTTGCTTGCGCTTCGCCGCTCGTACAAAAGAAAACTGCTGCCGCTGCTGTAAACGGAATTGAAATGACTTGGACTTGACGTACGAACGAACGTTCGTCGTTGCTCACGCACACAAGCAAGCGCTCCCATGCACGCACCCATACAGTGTCAGCTGCAATCGAGTGCTTATGTATTTGTTTGCATGTTGTTTGCGCTTGTGTGTGAGTTTGCTTGTTGCCGTTTCACAGTTTATGTGCATTTTTAACATTTTGCAGTTGTATGCGTGCGTCGCTTGTCAGCTTACACAGATTCAACACGAATGGTTCGGACGGACAACGTTTCGTTCTATGTATTTGTATGCATGGGTTCGACTGTGTGTGTTTGTTTATGGCGCACAGCCAGTTTTCCGTTACGCTTCATCCGCACACAAAACACACACACACATACACATGTATGTATACATACACTTACATATAAACGTACATATATATTTTGCGCTGCGTTGTGTTTGTGTGCGTGTGATTATTTTTGTTGTTGAATCTTTTTTTTCGGGTTTTCTTTTTCTACGTAGTCGTTCGTCGACGTCGTCGTTGTTGTTGTTTGTTCGTTTGCACGTACATGCAGATAATTTCTACAGTTGCGCATGTGTGTATGTGTGTGTTGACGAGATCTCTTCGCTTATTTTTTCTTCTTACGCTTTCATATATGTTTTGTCGCTCACAGACACTCGCACACATACACGACTTCAAACCAATACAAACACTCATTCCTTTTCTCTCTTTTGTTTGAATAAAATTTTTACTGCGTTTTTTTCCCAATTTTCTCTCTGTTTTTCTTCGTTTTTTATTTCCTCATTTGGCATTTCAATGATTTCGACGTGATTTATAGCCGACGTGTTTTCCCAGGATCGTGTCACGATCGTAAATTTTATAAACCGATCGTCCAAAGGCAAACATGTATTAGTGCTGTTTTTATTGAACTCAATGGTAGCCTGACAAAGGGCGCAACTGTTACCTGTTACGCTTTTCTTAACAATGTATCTAGATTCAAAATGCATAATACAAAAAATGAACACACAAAATGTGCTTTTAAGTTGGCAGCTTACAAGCAAAGAAGAGTTTACATGCTTGCAGGTAACTACAGGTACTCACACACACACACACACACGCAGATGAGTTTGTACTTTTGAAAACCAGTCTTGGCCAAACAAGAGATCACACAGAATCCTACGTTCATCTATGCAAATATACACATGAGAGTATCTATATGTATCTGTGTAGCCTAATATTGTATCTTTAAAATGAGTATGCAAAAGATGCTAACAAATGATCTTTTACAGTTTGAATAGCATGTTTTATTATTGGATAACGCAAAGCTCATGAGCTCATGAACATTTTCGCACTCAATTCTATAAAGATCAAAAGTCATAAGTCGTTCATTGCGTCCTGCAGACCAGCTCAGGCAGCAGAACATGTGCCTTGCAGAAGGGCTTAGCCGTTACAGGTGTTGCAGTCTCACACACACACGCAGCCAAACAGTTATAGCTCAGGTAAATGAGCGCCGTGTGTGTGTGTGTGTGTGTGTTTATCCGCGATCCTTGCACAACAATCGAAGGAAAACTAAATGCGCTTTGAAGTTATTGCTACAAAATGTGTTGTAAAAGAAGGTTTTATGTCTCAAGATCTTTGGGAAAACCTATGCAAATCAACACAGAGTAAATCGAAGTAAAGTTTTAGGCTTAGAACTGATTTTGAAGCTTGTCCAAACTCGAAGTTCATATAAATTCAAAGCAATCATTACTTTAACTAAAAAGTATCTGCAATGCAAAAGTTAACCAAAGAATGCTGCTTCAAGTTGAACTACGAAATTTTGTTACACATGTATTTCCATGATGAACATTAAATATATTTTATTCTCTTTATCGCTTATTTTTTTTAAGTTATTCGCCTAAAAGTGCACTTTTGTATTTTCACAAACACGAATATTATTTTCCTTCATATTTTTGTAAGCCCTCTTTTTTCTGGAAATATTTCTTTTTTGCTGCAATGAACGTGTACGCACACAGCATGCATGTGTGTGTGTTTGTGTGCGTGTAAGTCGTGGGGAAATGTATGATAAATTATGAATCGAAAACGTGTTCAAAGAAAGAAAGAACAAAAAGTTCTTTTTTCCATACATTTTTATGCTTTTGCCAACGCACGCATGAAATGCACGAACGCACACACACGCACACATACACTTACACACACACACACATACATATACCATGCAGAAACTCATACATTCAGGCATGAACATATGTACAGAAGTATCTACGAAGAATAAATATGCATGACTAATTATGTAGGCATGAGTGTGCGTGTGTGTGTGTGTCTGAGTATCGGTGTGTGAGTGTGTATGCGTGTTAATATGTTAAAATGTCGTGTTTGCACACGTGTGTGTGTCAATGCACTCAGTTCACACACACACATGTACTTACGTGCACACACACATGCATAGTGCGTCAAAGTAGCATGTGAATAGGTTTAAGCCGATGTGCTGAGACACCACCACCACTTGCGACAGCAGCAGCAACAACAACAACAACAACAACAATGCCACCCACTAAAACTACCGCCTCATTCATACAAAAACAAAGGAAAAGCCCAACAAAGCAATAACAAAAACAACAACAACAACAACAGCAACTGTGCAAATATTCATATTCAGCAAAAAATATGAAGACAACAACAACAACAACAACAACTAAATGTAATAAACAAATAAAAAACACAGCAACAGCAACAACAACAACAAGCGACGTAAATCTGCCCTTAGCATGCGATTTTTTTCCGCTTGTTTGTTGTTTGTTTTGTCTTTTTGCTAAGTGTGTGCATGTATGAGTGTGTGTGTGTGAGTGTGTGCGTTTGTGCGTGTGTTCATAATTTCTATGCTTTCTACTTCTGCCCTCACTTAATCTTTTTTTTTTATTTTATTATTTTTTTTGTTTTGTTTTACCGTTTTCGGCCTATGTTAGCAACAACACGTTTCCTCTTCCTCCGCTCAGACACGTGCACACATACATACATACATACATACATGCTCAACATGCGCATCGGTTGAATTTTTATTTTTTTTTCATACATACTTGTTTTTGTTGGCGTTGTTGTTGTTGCTGTTGCTGTTGTTGTTGTTGTCATTGTTTCATATTCATGTCTTTGCCACACATAAGCAAAGAATTTATTTCATTTTCTTTCGCTGCTTTGCTTTTGCTATTGCTTTTGCTTTCGTGCTCATTCGTATTTTTAACGTTTGCTTTGCTTCGCTTTGCTTTGCTTGTTTGCTGCTGAGTGTGAGTGTGGCGTATTATCGCCCGTTTTGCTTCGCACGTCATGCATATAAGCACACGCACACACATGTATATACACACGCACACTGGCGCGCAACACGCAAGCACACACACACGCACACACACACACACACACACGCGCGACTCGCAACTCAATTTCAATACAAGTCCGTCGGTGTGTGTAGGCGTGTGAGCGCACGAGCGTTTTCAACATTGTGTCTATGTAAATGTCTATGTGTATGTGTGTGTGTGTGTGTTTGTATGTTTGCGTTGCTATCAAAATGCAAATGTTGTTTTTTTTTTTCATGTTTTTCATATCTGTTATTGAGTTTGTATGCGTTTGTATGCGTGTGCGTGCGTTTTTTGTTTTTTTTTTTTTCTTAGTACATACTTATATACATGCATAAGTGTAAGTGTGTGCGTGTGTGTGACGTCGCTGCTTGGCGTCATCATCGTCATCGCATTTTGCTTTGAGCGTTTTTAGCCTTGTTGACTTGACGCGCGTTGCTTGTTTTCGTTCTTTCGTTCATCGTTCGTGTTTATTCGTTCGTCTTTTAGCTGTGTTGACTCTCGTTGTTGTTGTTGTTGTTGTTTTCGTTTCCACATCATTTTTTTGCGTCTTTTTTAGCTTGACTGCGTTAATATGCAGTTCAGCCAAAAAGTATGCAATGCTGTTTGTGCCTAAGATTTACACAAAGTGTTGCCTACAACAAAGAGTGCAGGAAGAAGTTGTAACAACTGACTTCGCGTTAGAGCGAAAGGGACGGCGAACAGGAAGCATAATGAAAGTATTGTTGTTGTATTGAGTTGGTAGAATTGTTGTAGGCATCATATAATGTAATAAATTTATAATGTCAAGTAATGAGATCCAAAACCACGTATCCTTGTTAATGATTTTTTGATATACTAAAACATATATAATAAATTATGGCACTCCTGAAAAATTTTTTTTTTTCCTAAAATATGTCCATTTGTTGAATTCTTTATGCATCCAAACTACTATTATGATCATCGTAATAAGACTACTGTTCGATTTATGATACACGATTCAACACATCATAATTTTAACAAGAACCAAATAAGCCATTACATCATGTTTTCGTCTTTGACAGATTTTCAAATCGCTTCAGTCAACAAAAATCGTGCTTCAAAGCCAAAATGTTCTAAAGAAGCTTTTAATAAAACATTTCAAACATTCCATTGGACATGTTAGTTGATCTCTGACCGATCTTGTTGCTGCTTAAGCACTAAATATAGTCAATAACCGATTTATCAAAGTAGAATCAATCTTAGCTTAATAAGCTCAAAAACTTGATTGAACTTTTATGCTTTTCACATAAATTTTTCAAACATTTCAATACGCTGAGTCATGCATAACAACAAAACAGAGTTGAGGGAGTTCAAGCAATTTTTCACATGCATAAACCTGTGTTGAAACTGAGACCAAACTTACAACAATAACAAAAGAACAACATACTCAAACTCAAGCATTAGAAATTCAAATAAAATTTTTGGATTTTATGCGAAAAACAAATCAACAAAGTGGCACACATTTTATTCCCATTATTGGACGACAATGCTTCAACTGAGGTAGCGACAGACTGAGAGAGCGCATGGAACGACAGCAAAGCATGAATGTTGCATGCAGCAAGATTGGCGCATGTGGCACGAAGCGAAGGCGGCTGTGTTGGACTGTGTTGGTGACCGCCTGTTGAGGCCCCGTGACGGCAATCAATGTTGTTGTTGTTGTTGTTGTTGTCGCTGGGGGTCAACCAACACATCATGCATTTTTTGTTGTTTTTGTTCTTTTGTTGTTGTTGTTGTGTGTGTGCAATTTTTGGGAGCGGTTTATTGTTTTTTTTTCTTTGCAGATTTTGCCACAAAAGGGCAAATATTCTAAACAAATAAAAGTGCTCTGCAATTGTTGTATTTTTCGTTGTTGTTTTTTGGCTTAAAATTCTTAAATTTACGGAAAATTTAATGCAAAACATGACACACCCAAAACAAGAAACAATATTTGATTGAATCATAAAATCTGCTTTGGCAAACAATGCCAGCGTTTTTTTTTTTTGCGTCACGCGATAAAATCAACAATAAAGAAAATATTTCAAAAACCTTACAACAACAACAACAGCTACAACTATTTATGTTTTTAAGGCGTAACACAAATGAAAATGAAGTTGATTTGATTTGAGACGAATTTCAATTGAGTTTCAGTCTGAGCATGAGCATGAGCATGAGCAAGGTGCGAGTTCAAGCGAGTTCGGCACGAGTCAAAACTTTAATAATTGCATAGCAGAAGAAGCAGAAGAAGAAGAAGAAGTAAAATCGAACCGTTGACAGTTTCCGACAATGCCCGCCAGCGATAAATCATAAGTCATAACAATTGCCAACCCACAAAGTCGACTCATTTTCCACTTAATGCACGAAAATTGCGCGCGTTGCTCGATTGTTAATTGTTTCAAGACAATGCAAATGCCGCAAATAACCTACAAAGTTGGGGCGTGGCGTAAAGCAAAGCAAAAAATTGGCGAAAATGTCAAATCGCGTCGCCTAATGAAATGCACGCAAAAACGAACGACAAAAACGAAAAAAAAAACACAGTTGGCAACACTTCATTTGCAAGTCAAGTTGTCGCAAGGAATGATCACTCCTTGTACCAAGCAACAAGTCGCCGCCAATCGACGCCGTTGAGTGACATAAGTCACTAAAACAACAACAACAACAGTAACAACAATTGCACTGAAAACAAAACGAACAAAGATTTATTGACATTTAAAAACGAGTGACAAATTTTTTCAAACATTTTACCATTTTTTCTACTTGTTGCGCCCGAGGCGTTTCTTTTGTGGCGTTTGTTGTCGCACGGTTTATGTTTACGGTTCGCTACTCCGGCTTTTAATAATACTTGTAATAATTGGGTCACAAGTACGTATGACTCGAAATACTTTTACTTTTTCCAAACTCTTGTTTATTTTCATTTTTTCATGTGTTTTCTTTCTTAAATGTGTAATATAACAAATAAATAAATAAACAAGCCAACAACAACAACAACAAACGCAATAATAGCGACAAGTGTATACATTATTAAATTATTTGCTCGCCTTTTCTTTAACATTTGCCTTGAGTAATATTTTTTTCGTATAATATTTTTGGTTTTATGAACTTGTCGCTTAATGAACTCCGCAATTTGTCAATGTTGCCGATTACATGAAGGAATTACGCAAAATTTGTTTCCATATCAGATAATTGTTAACGTAATCAGGGCGTGAGGGCATGAATAATTGCCATGATATCGTTAATTTGGGCGGTTCGTTGGTTCGCTGGTTCGGTTGGCACAAATGAGCCGATAAAATTAATCTTGTTCGGGTATTACAGACATTCTTGGCATTTGTCTTGTAATTTACACTCAACTGTCAAAATGATATATAATAATGATTTGATATTTGTTAAAGATACTTTACATGGGCGTTCTCACTGTGTATATGAAGAAGGTTTAATTGAAACGCTGTTATGTTAGAACGTATGAACAGACAGTTTGAAAAATCTAACAAATTCATCATTTTCTTATTTTTAAAAAATCTTGAAGGACTTCAAAGTCAAATTCGTCAAATGAAATGCGCGAAACGAAATCCAAACGTTTGACTCAATGCCCCAATTCGATTGATTTCGGTTGCTAAACAAGACCATTTCAGATTTGCCTTTCTAAAATTTGTCAACGACAACAAACCACAGACAACAACAACAACAAAACAAAAACAAAACACAATTAGTCCTTTCAAAAATGCAATAAATAAATATACATTTGCATAATCTTGCATGCAGCGACTAAACTAAATAGTCTCGCCGGCCTCCCTGCCAGTCGAGCTGCCTGCCTGCCTGTCAGTCAGTCTAGTCTAACAACACGTCCGTGCCGCTGCCACTGCGTCTGCCACCGACCACCGCCAACACCTCATCTTGCGGCGGCCACAACATTTGACCAAAGTCTCGGCTGCCACATTTGGAGCAAATTCGTGTGCAAAATGCAAAAACAAAAACAAAAACAAAATTGTTTTTGTTTTCCTTTTTTCGAGTTAAACATTTCGGCCGCGAAAGGCAAAGCACGACCAACAAGCAAGTATATTTTTGGCCATTTGCAGAGCAGATTAATTACCAACCGCTGGGCATGGTCCATGGCAACAAAAACAACAGCAACAACACAAAGCCCGGCACGAGTTGCCAGAATATCAAAGTTGGTGGCAGGCAGACAAAGTGGGTTTTTTTCTGGACTTTTTTTTTTTGGTTTTTCAACTTTATTACAAAATTTTGTGTAATGAATTTACGACTTGGCGTTAAAATTAAATCATTCGGCGTATGTTGCACACTTTTAACTGAAATTACAAGCACAAAAACAACGCAAAAGAATTAAAATATTATATTTATTTGCATAAAGTCAGAGGTGTCGCATTATGGCGAGAAACGAGATCTGTTGCTGTTGCTGCTGCTCAAAGGCGATGAACATTTTTGTTTTTTTTTTTTATAATTGAAGTTAACTTGGCTCGCAGTTTGTGCGCGTTTATTATGCGTGGTAGGCGCAATTGACGTTCGCCGATTTCAAATTAACCAAATATGTCATTTGTCTGTGACTTTATTGAAGTCAAATTAATGCAACCAAAAAGTGCACGAAGTGCTCATGTCTTTGGCTATAAGTGCTGCTAATCTTTGACCCAACTTCGAAGTCACTTGAAAAGCACATTACAAAATGTCAGATTACTTCATTAAAATACGAAACGAGAAACAAAACAAAAACAAAAACAAATATAATTTAATGCATCAAATCAGTTGTTAACACCGCGCATGCTTAATCGTCAGATGAATGCATTCACCTTCACGCTGACCGCCCACATTGGAGCACACACACACACGCATACGCACAGATACATGCGCAGACTACCCTACGAATAAATGCCAACAACGCAAAACAGTTTAAAGTTTTAATTCGTTACAGTTATTTATGTTTGCTTAACACAATGCAGATGCAGATACATGCTGATCAGCAACGAATACACAACAGACTCTTAGCCAAGTTAAAACATTACGAACAATAAGGAAAGTAAAAGTTTGTTGTTATGTTCGCATTACTTTGGAATTTGTAATAACGAAACATTACTTAAAGCCGACAATGTTGCTCGTAATGATCACGTCGATGATGACGATTATGTTGCTGCTGATCATGCAATTGTTGGCCAATAAATGTGGGCGTGGCTTGGCTGAGCCAAAGCTCAAGTCTGTTCAACGAATTCAATTCGAAATGTTTATTTATTGTAATTTATTTAAAATGAACATTTTGCAGTTATTTATTTCATTATTAATACATGAGTTCCCTGGCCCCTACCCCCCAAAAATGTATATGGAAAACCACAAAAACAGAATTCATCTTTGAAACCGCATTAAATGCTTTGCACATGCGTTCAATGCGGGTTCACGCACTTGAACTTGTTCATTATTGAAATAAATTAACAAAAACAAATAAGCAAACAGAAAACAAGCAGAAGAAGAAGAAGAGGCAACGAGAGCGTTAACATGTTTTCGTGTTGCATGAATAGCTGTTAATCAAGTCAGATTCTGTAATTTGTCGTTGCCATTGTTGAAAAAGTTATTCACCTTCGTCAGGCTTCATGCGCCGACCAGTCGAGGAAGCAGCATGGCAGGCTGTGATAACCAACACTGGCCGCATGAACATACAGTTGAACATGCAACTGCGACAGTTACTTCCTTGTCACAACATTCTTGCGCAATTTGCATCACGTCGCCAGTCACTTTTGCTCACAGTTTACCTTGCCATTTTGTCTTATCGCGGAACAAAAACAAAAAAAATAAGAAAAAAAATACCAAAACCAAAAACAACAAAACAGTTTAATTGCCTGAATTACGTCAAGATTTAAGCCGTACTGATATAGTTAATCAGCAAGCGACACAAGACGACCTTGTGCGACACACAGTGTCCCACTTCGTCGCTATCTCTCTAGCGTTGTCTCTCTGCGGTTGGAGACATGCTTCTTATTAAAGTTTGAGCTGAAAAATTCTTGACGTATGCTGAATGATTTTGTGCGTTTTGATCCGGTTTATTTCACTGCGGGCGTTACTTGAAACGGTTTCACATTTGTTCTCCTCTATTTTTTATTAAAACCCACTTTATGGTTAAATGCGCGAGAAATACAGGGTGTTCAAAGCTTGAAATAAAAAATTGATAGAAATTGATCGCTTCTATGAAGTGTACAACATGTACTTCTATTTATTTATGAAATGATCTAAGATCGCTTAAAGTCTCTTTGCAACAGTCTGTATCTAAAAGTGTAACTGTCACATTACAGGCCACGCTTCACGCCAATCTATCACAGACTTCTCCAACGAGTACAACTTCATACGGACAACATTCTTTGATAATTTCTTACCAACTAATGAAATGAGACTTCTGGTTGGCCGACACTTCAAAGTGTGATAATTAACTGATTAAAATAATATTATAAAGCGATATACTTTTCTTTGTTTTGCTAATGGAATAAAGCCAATTAGAAACAAGTTTGATTGCGTTCTACAAATAAACAAGCTTAATGAGCGAATTTCAATGAATTTGCATTAAAAATATTTCTTAAAATAATCAAATAATAATAATTCAAAATATATTTTTTACAATTTTATATTCGCCTTTGTAAAAATTTATTTGTTCATGCTTATTGCATTTTTTAATTGTCAATAATTTTTGACCAAGCAAACTGTCAGCCGCAATCACATATAACATAACGAGTTTCAATGCATGAGGGTCGATCGAGGAATTCGGAACTGTTCTTCTAGCTAAGTGTGAGACTTATAAAATCTCTTATAGGATCGGTTAAATATTTCACTGTAGTCCTTGAAAACTATACTAATTTGATAATCGAATGAAAGACTTATTTTATAATCCATAGTTTCGTTGTAACTCTAGAATGCCAAACTTTTCAGTCAACGAATAATCAAATAGTTCGGAAGTATTTATTCATTATATATATAATTGTTTTTAATGGAATCCTTATCACACTCAAAGTCGGAACTTGGCGGTGAACACTTCTTTGTGCCGATTATTCATTCTGATATAAAAATTGACTTATACCTCTGAAATTTTTTAGGAGGTATAAGTCATTTCATTTGATAGATTCGTGTATTCAGAAACGGTTACTTTTTGAACGACCCTCGTACGTTTTTTACTCCATCGTCGTCGTTGTCTGTGAACCACCAACGCAAAATTCGAGAAGTCAATTTGTTTATTATATGTTTTATTAATTAATTGTTGTAAGAATCCTGTTTCATATTTTTTTTCCCATCGGCTGATATATTGACAGCCTTTAGTTTACGGCTTGGGCACCGCCTTTGCGGCTCATCAGTGTGCCCCGCTGTCCGCTTCTGCCACGCACGGTTTGACAAATTATTTCTTTTGTGTAAATTAAAAACCATTAAAATCACAAAACTGTCAAATTTCTGTACACAAAATTAATAACAAGAACGTTTTTAATATATTCAAAATATTTTTATTGCTCAACAGGATTCGATTGCATGTGCGGCATGTTGCACGACATGTTGGCCGAGTTCATGTGGCGGGTTGAAGGACGGCATCTTTGCGCCGTTGACGTCGTTGGTGTGGTTGCTTTTGCTGCTTGTGGTTGTTGTTGTTGTTGTTGTTGTTGTTGGCGAGTCGTGCCATGCAAAATCGTTTTTTATCGCTAAGGTCAAGTGAATGTGCATGTTAACACAATTCTAAGAACAAACAAACCAACAAACAGTGTTTTTCATGTAGGCAAATATAAAACAGAAAACTCATTTCGAAATAAACATAAAAATATAATTGAATATTTTCGATTTTGCCATGAATTCGTCTTTGCCCAGTGCTAAGTTACATGCGAGCAGCGCAGCCCAGCGGAGACAAGTGGAGCGTGTCTGACACGTCATCAATGCCGATTGAGTGCTCATACAGTGAACAATCAAAGAATCAAACGCTGTAATGCTTGGACAGCGTGTAAATTTGTAAGCGGCGCGTTGCCAGCCCAACTGCAGTTGCATAGAGTGTTAGTAAAGTATCTAAGTAGCTGAGTAACTGTGCAGCAGTTTAGCTAAGCGCGCTCGTAACTCGTTTGCGCACACAATTACTCAAAATGTAAAACGTGCCAATCTTGTAAAAGTGAACTGGGCGGCGTCATCGTCGTCGTCGTCGTCGTCGTTGTGGTCGTCGCCACCGCCAGAGACAGACATGTGTATGAAAAAAGCACAAACACATCAAAGACTTTATCTAACTAAAAGTTAAAAGTAATGAAACAAGGTAAACTGGTCTGACATGCAGCTGAGCTAAAGTGTGCAATGGACGAGAATTGCTCAAAGTAGCTCAGATAGCATAGCGGCAGCAACTAATGTGTGCTCAAATAGTCGACTTAAACATATGTTAATGGCTTTTTGATGAAATTGTTTAAATTAATGCTTTCCTTAAAATAGATCGAAAATACAAATTAATTCATTGTTTGGAATTAACGAATTTTTGTCAAAGCACAAATAACAAGAAATTCTAAAAGTTTAATGATAATCTATGAAGTTAGGAATTTTGTTTATTTTTTTGCTTGAAATTTATTTCGTTCTTTTACTTTGGAATACCTTACATTCTGACAAATCTTACTCATTGTAAAAGGCGCGTTTTAGTAATCAATAAAAAAACAAAACCAAAATGTATCTTAAAGACAAATCAACGGTTTCAAACGTGAGTAATTCGCAACGAACATAAATGTTACGCATTTGAAAGTATACGTTTTGGTTTTTACTTGAGTTACTTTCAAAAACGTCACAAGTTTTTTGTTGATATGTTTTTTTGTTGTTTCTGTATTTGAGGTGCAGTCACTAAAACACTTAAAACTTCGTTTCTGAGCAATAAAAAATTTTATTTTATTGTTTCAATTCTGTACAATTACTTCGACATAAACTCATGTGCCAAATGTCAGAAACGGGGGGGGAAAAAAATGAAAAATATTATTTCTTTGTGGTGTGAATTTTAATTGCGCTCAAGAAACTCAACTTGAAGTCGATGTCGAAGTCGAGCAAAGTAAAAGTCACAAGAATAAAGACAACAACAAATAAGTTAATAAAATTAAATAACAGCGCATTAATGCTTAACCGGAGTAGCAGCAACAACAACAGCAACAACAGCAACAACAACAGCAATTCAGAATAAGCTAAGGCGTGGTTGTCCGTTTACTCACATAGTTGTTGTAATTGTACATTTGCTTAATGTTGTTACAATTTAAAGCTTTGCTTTTTTTGCGCTCGAATATTGTAGAACGTCAACGTTTTAAGTAACACTCACACACACACACATACACACACACACACATGCATGCACAGCCCGCTAACTACACACCCAAAACGTCAGTGTAGCACCTCCGCCCAACTCAGCGCCACGTCTCGGCCAAACTCACTTCACTGCCGCCCAGTTGCAACCGCCATGTCCATCCGCTATTGCACCACAATTATGCAGCGGCAGCGGCGGCAACGAGCAGTGAGCAGCGAGAAGGTCAACCAGTCAAAAGCAGCAACACAACAGCAGCAGCGGTGGCGTACTCAAATGCTCGAGTTGTGGGTACAAAAGCAGCAACAACAACGATTGCATTCACAAGATTGCTGCAATTGCCGTTGTTGTTGTTGTTGTCGCCTTTGTTCTGATTTAATTTGCTTTTTTTTTGTATTTTTTCTCTTTGTAAGCTTTTGATTGTGTCGGTTTTTGAATAAGCTTTAATAACCGTCGCCGCTTGGCATGGGCGCGTTTTCAACAGGAACTTCCAAAGTATCTCAAACTTATTACAATAAGAACAATAAAGCGAAAAAGAACCGTCTAAAATTCTTAAATAGTCGCAGCTGCTTTGTCGCCTTGTAGGTGTGACAGACAGACTGACAGACAGACAGACTCGAGTGCACGCCAATTTAGCTCATTTATTAACAAATAAATTAATTATTGTTAAACCATACAATTATTCGCAGATTAATGACTTCGCAGCTTAGTTTGCTTTTGCTAGGCATGATTTTATGTTTAGTTACTTTTGCGCAATTGCGAAATTTGTGGCCAAAGATTTCAATAAGAAAACCTAATAACATTTTCCTGTCAATTATTTTGTTTATTTTTGCTTTTTTTTACGAAGCCATAAATGTTCATTAATCAAGCAAAGACATTTCACAGCACAATCTAATTGGAGCCCAGGCTCGAGTGCTGAAATTCAAGTAGCCAAAGTCAAAAGTACTGACCACAAGGTCGAACGTATTAACGCACTCGAAATTGTTTGCAAAACCTAAACAACAACAACAACAACAACAGTTGAAGTTCAACTCAAGTGTATAAATAAGATATAACAGAATATAAAACTGTTTCAGTTTCAGTTTTTGCCTTTGTTTATTATTTTTTTTTTTTTTGCTATTTTTGGCGATTTCATTAATGACCTTAATTTGTGCCTCGATTGGCATTTGAAGTATTTGTGGTGTGAACGTGCGTGTTTTTCGAGGGGCTCATGTGCTTTGTGTGTGCGTTGTTTGCAGCAATGTGAGGTGCAAAAGTCTGTGCCTATAAAGATTTAATCAGAAAACTTGTTAATTGTCTTGGGTTATTTGCTTGCTGATGAAGTGTTCAAGAGCATGCAAAAAGTTCTACAAATGGACTGCTACTTTAACTGAGCTGAGCTATGACATTAAAGCTTTGTTTCTCATCAACTCAATTGCTTTTCTGGCGCCTTTTTCATACTTCACACATTTCCGTACCAAATTCTAAACTAATTTGTATTAAATTTGTAATTAGCACTTAAAAATTGGTTTATTCTTTGCTGCTAAGCAATTTTTATACGTTTTAAGTTCAAACAATTACAATACCAACTTTCTAAGACATCAAATCACATTCGAGTCGCAATTAGCGTCGGTTTTTTTTATTCTTTTTCCTGCTTTGAAACAATTGTTTTAACGGCACAAATAAATCATTACTCTAAACGAATTCAAAAGCAGTCAACCCGCGCATTCATCAAAGCAACGGACATGGCGTCAATTCAATCAAACTTGTATGCATTCATTTTTGTTCATAAACTCTCAGACAATAATGTCTGAATTCAGCACTTGATTCAAATCCGCCACACACATGGCGAATTAAAATTATTAAATATTAGAGGAAAAAAACAACAATCACAAAACAATAATAATTGATAACAAAAGCGACTTTGTTGTTGTTGTCCAAGTGAATTAAAAAAAAAATGATTAAAAAATATACAATTTGATTTGTCACTCCGCGTATGAAAATTGATTTTTTACGTTGGATTTTTGTATTTTTCAACTTTTTCATTTGGCGTCATAATAAATATGTTTTAATTAATTTTTTGTCGACGATTTTATTTATTTTCAATTAACTTTGCTATTATTTGCCGAGCTTTGTGAGTGCATTCGAACGAACGAACCCAACCCAAGCCAAGCGAAGCCAAGAGCGCTTGAAGGTCGTTACAGTTGCTTTGGTAAAACACCATTGTCATCATTATCGACAATAGAAGGCACTTTGAGCGCATTTTGAACGGCTCTTTAATAAGGAAGCCATCAAGGCTGTTTCAGTTAACAGCTTTTAATGCGCTGCGATACATGAGTACATGAAAGATTGTCAAATGCTTTGCAGTTGAGCAGGCGTCCTTGTTATTATGCTTGCCACAAGACTGTGCCAGACATGTGTGTGTTGTGTCTTGTGTTTGCGTGCAGCGCCCACAAGCCGCCTGCGATTTTGTAAAACAGTTCTGTCGCCAATTACAAGAAATAGGCGCGGGTGCCTGACGTTGACGCCAAAGGCTGCGACAGCTTCGGATACTTCGCCATTCGCCATGGCATTTATTAGTTGTTGTTGCTCGACAAAATAGAGTTAAATAATTTTCGTTTTCATTTTGTAATAAAACCATTAAAATGTAAACCGAAAATAGCAACAAAAAAGCAAAGCAAGTCTCGAGATTATTACGATTTGATAAATTTGGCTTTGCTATTTAAAGTGAACGGCGCAGAAAAATACTTTTGTGCAATTGAGAGCACCCAAAAAAAAAACACAAAATAAAATAAAATTTATATTTAAAATAAAAATAAAAAAAAAAGGCAATAAAGCCACGCCAATTTTTGTTTTTGCACGTTTTGTTTTTTACGCTTTTTATATTTAACGTTTATGTTTTTTGCTCGTCTTCTTCTACCACGCTTTCGAGCATGGCATTTGTTTGATGTTGTCAAATGCTGTTTTTGTTGCTGTACTTATAACTAATTTGTTGTTTGCATTATTTGTTATTGTTATTGTTGCTGCGCTAATTAAGACATAACAAATTTTGTTTTTTTTCTGTTTTTATCTCACAACGAAATTGTTCGTTCATTACTTTTGGTCAACGATCTAAGCATTAAGTATGACAAATTAAGCCATTTAGTTTTATTAAATATTTCTTGGTCAATTTTGTGTTGTTGGGTAACATGTTATAACATTTGTTGTTGTCTTCTCGCAATAAAAGGTGCGACAAATGCAACAATATTTAAAATTAAAAAAAAAAACAAGCGATAAAATAAGTCAAGTTAAGCCTGCAAGACAAGTTGACCTTAGACTGAAATCCAAAGCGTTTTAGGCAACAACAAAAGAATTGTTGATTGCAGACAATTGGGAAATTACTCATACGCAAGCGTCGACAAGGTTGACAAACCGTGTCTTGAAGCGTTTGGAGAGATCTTCGGTTCAAAAACGATGACAAATCAAATTTGAAAAATATCGTTTACTTACGTTAACATTCATGAGCCAAATTAGCTTTGCTCGTTGTAAGGCACATGTATGTTTCCGAGTTTAGAACCTTCAGTTTTGACAACAACATTTTGAAAGCAACGTTTGGCTGCTCATTACACAACAACAACAAGCATAACTTTCAAAGCATTACAGATACCAAAAAATACACAACAAGTGTTTGATAGCGAAATTATAACAACCACAAAATATAGTTTACAAACCGAATGCGATCGATCATTAAGCACTGTTTAATTAATTGAATTTTTCGCTACATTTGCTCGTACAATTAATAATCGAACAAGAGGCAAAACAATCAAAACGGATTAAGATACAAAGCCAACAACAACAGCGGCAGAAAATGTATTTGAAAGTGCGACCAACTCGATCGATTGTGTTTGGCCAATGGCGTTGTTGTTGGTGTTGTTATTGTTTTTTATCAGTTTTTTTATCTTAACTTGACTTAAAGCGCAATTAGCTGTTAATAATGCGTTAAAAGCCTTTTCACTTTGAGCTGTACATGCAGTCGAGCAATTGTATCTACAGATACAATTGTAACGCAGCACAAACAACAACTAAAGTCCTTCAAAAGTGTCATAATTGTTTTTCGAAGGCCCACGCCTTACTTGTTACACATATTTTTATAACTATTAAGCAAAACAATAAACAAAAATAAGTCAATCAAAAAACGAGTAATGCGGCTTTGAGAAACTTTGACCCTTCAACTGTGCGCGTTCGTTGCTGCCCCGCTGCCGTTCCCTTGTTGTTGTTGCTGCGCTTCACGCCTTCACTTAATATCAAATTAGTTCACTTAATACAATCAGCGAACATGTTAACTACAATCTAATTAAGTAAACGTCAGTGTTGGTCGGCGTAGGCTTTGTTGTTGCTGTTGTTGTTGTTGTTGGCAGTGGGGTTGCTGGTGTGACTAGCCACTGACCACTTAAATGAAATCGGAAAACGTAAAATTCGAAGGCTCTTTGCCAAAAAACAACCTCAAAGTTGCTCAACTGTGAAAACAAGACGACTTCCTATACAAACTATACAGAAAGAAATACAGCGCTGTTGAATGCTCGAAGAAAAATTGCATAAAAAAAGGCAACGGCAGAAAAAACATTAAAATAAAAACCAAAATCAAAAAATTCGTGTGAAAAATAATAAAATCGTAACGAAATAAAAATCACGTCTAAATTGTGTTAAATCAAATGAACGTCGCGTCGTCCATTGTCTTTGGCCTGACTTCGATAGTGACTTGGACTTGGCTCTGACGCTCGTGGCCAATTTGTAGCTGTTAGTATAGTAAATTACTTGAGTGTGTCTGTGTGTGTGTGTGTTGTGCCATGGCGTTGTATTGGCCCAGTTCTTGGCCACATAAGCGGCTGTTGCATTTCAATGCGCCGCTCCTCACGCCCTCTACACAATGTCGTCTTAACTTGGCTACAAATGCAGTCTCAGCCGCAGTCGCCGTCGCAGTCGCCGCCTCAGCTCAGTCTTTGTTACGGTGTCGATTTCGTTTTCACTTTCAATTTGTTTTGTTGCCTTTGCCTTTGCCATTGTTTTTGTTTTTGTTTTTGTATTTCCATCATTTAAAAATTACTTGGCTCTAGCAGCGCGTTAAGAATTCTTTGTAAAACGTTTCTACTTCATTGGCCAGCAATGAGCGAACGACGACCAAGCGGCCCAGCCAACTCGCGTTCTATCGTACCGAACTGAGTTTACATTCAAAAAAAGTTCGCATTCGCCTCTTTCAAGGCTGTCAATCGTGGCGCCTTCATTACCTGAAATTAACTTAATTTATTGCATGACTTCTCATAATTCTTTTTGATCGTTGTTAGTGGTTTTTGCTTGTGCTCATTATTCTAATTCATTGAGTCTAATGTGAAAGTCCAAAACGCTGCAAGCCTTTGTCGAATTTGATTTATGACGGAAACCAATTTGATTTAATTTTTGATTTTTTGCTTAAAATTTCAACACCAATTCTGTGTTGAGTGAGCAAACTTAATTTTGGTCAAAAACCATGCCAAAAAGTTTCATAATACAACATTTGTTTTTCACTTAAACGAAGAAAGAAATACAAAAAGTTGTTATTTAAAAAATTTATGTGAAAATTCAAGAATTTGTAGAAAAAAAATTGTAAATTCTTTTGGAAAAAAACCTTCAACCGCCAACATTGTTGGCTCAACTCAAACAAAATAATTAATGAAAGAATGCATTTTAAAGCAGTTTTGTTCAAAGTAATCAATAAGTGACAAAAACCGTAAAATGTAACAAAAATTAACTGGAAAAGTCTTTAAGATACGAAAAAAGACAAATCAACTATGCTGGAAAAAAACCAAAAGTATCTAAACTGTAACAATATTTCACAATCGAGCGCAGCGACGGCGGCGGCCGCGGCAGCAGCAGCAGCAAGAAAGACTTTGTTCTCTTTGTCCGTGCGGCTTGCATTTTAAACAAGTCGTGGGGTGGTGGTTTGCAAAGGGGGGGCCAAGCGGCTTAGTACACGCAAACCACCCAAAGTAACCCACCTTGCTCAAGTGTACAACGGCGGTAGCACAGGTCCAACGTTTGATACGCCAACAACAGCAACAACAACAACAGCAACAACAGCGACTAACGACCAACGACAGCAACGATAGCAAAAGTGTTTCCAGTTAATTTTGCTTTCGGTTTTTGACGCTGCTCAACAGCACAAAAACGCTGACGCTAACGTCGAAGTCGCAGTCGCTGTCGGCGCCAGCAGCAATTTAGCTTAACTTGTTGAACAGTTCGGTCGCTTTGCTTGCGCCAAGCCAAGTCGGTTTGTCAATGAAATGCTTAACAGTCTGCAGCGCTAACAGCGCTCGGCGCACTGTTAATGTTATGTTGGTCGCGCGTGCGCATGTTGTTGCTTTTTGTTTTTGTTTTTGTTTTTGAGTTTTTGTTTCTTATTTGTGCTTTTGTTTCGCTGAAACTTCGTCGTCTGTTAAGTCAGCCCAGGCCAAGCCAAGCTAGCGTTAGCGTCAGCGCCTTGTCGGCGTAGAGAGCCAGTGACAGAGTCGGCGGCAGAGGCAGTGACAGAGCCAGTCAGTGCGTCGATGCCGGTCGATGCTATTGAGCTGCCGTTCAGTGAAGTCTGCGCACAGTCGTGTTGTTCAGCTGTTTCGATAAAGACGTTGGTCGCTCCTCAGAATAAGTCGTTGTCAGACAAGAAATCGCAAGCACGCGCGGTGCATACACGCTCGTGTTACGGTTCACTATTATTGGCGGTCGTCAAAGACGATTAAAACAAGAACGAAACAAGTGCAAAAATATTTACTTTAAACGAAAAAAAATAAATTATAACAAAAAACTTTTGCAGTGAAATCTTAAAACGTAAATTTTTTTCTTGACCAAATTTTTCCTAAAAATTTCGTGTGTAATTGTCAACTCAAGCAGAAGTCGTTGAGCAGTAAATTTCAATTATTTAAACTTAACAAGTTTAAATTTGCAAAAAAAAAAGGACAGAAAAAAAACACATTTGCGAAAACTCGAAAGAAAGAAAGTTTCTATGTTTCTATTTGTTTTAGCAAACATTTTCGCAGTCAGTTTATTTTCATGTTTTCGTATTTGTTTTTGTTTTTGTTTTTGTGTTTTCTTACACGTTCAGTTTTCAGTTGATTTGCAACGTTTTGGCGAAAATCGCATGGAAAATCTCTCTTTTTTCGTCTGCAAGCCACAACTATTACGCTCCATGCACGCTCACACGACACTTGACGCGCATACACACGCTTCTTTCAGTCAGCGCCAAGACGCTGCAAGTTGATACAACTCGTCTCGTCTCGTCTCATTCGAAAGAGTTGCACCAACATCATTTCATTGCTTTTTGCTTTTGGCTGAAAATCTAATTTGATTTGCGCGATTTTGTTGCATTGCAATCAATTGCAAGCCAGCACACTACAAGTCCAATCAGTCCAAGTTAAATACAAATACGAAAATAGCAACGCGAAAAGCCAAAAAGTTTTGTAATACGTTTTATATTTGCGTCGTAGTACATGTGCCTAAACGAAACGCTCGAAAAGCGCGAATCAAATATTGAAGCAATAAAAAATCTTACTAAATAAACAGAAAAGAAGAAAAGCAAAGCAAAGCAAAAAAAAAACAATACAAACATTGCTGTAAAATAAATAAAATTGTAACACAAAAGCGAATTGCAAAAAGAAGCAACATCAACATTAACAACAACCACAACAACAACAGCAACGAATCTAACAGAAATTGTATTGAGATTGCAACATTATTTCTCAGCTGCTGTTGCTGCTGCAATTGCAGGCAAAGCAGCGAGCTCAAAGAGAAAAAAGTGTGAAGCTTTTCTTCCACTTGTACTCGTCGTCGTCGACGTCTGTGTTACTTGTTAGTTGTTAGTTTGTCTATGTGTGTGAACTCTGTTGCACATTTGCTCTGATTACAATAACAAACCAATAAAAACAAAAAAAAAAAAAACAGTAAACAAAAAGCAAATATTGCTGCAACACAAACAGACTTACAACAAGTGCGAACAACATGGATTTACCACGTGGATTAACGCTATTCTGGTTCATTGGATTATGTGCTGTGATTCTGCAAACAGGTAAGCCCAAAGCTGACATTGTGTGTCGCCTCACACTTTCACGCTTTAATATTATGCTAACAAAAGTCAAATCTATAAAAAAAATCAAACTTCTGATATAATCATTAAAAGGGAAAAATGGCAGACTTAAGTAGCGAACTTGTTTCTAATTAAATGTGTAAAAAAAATGGTCAAAACAAAAGACTTAAGTAGTAAAATTAGTCTTTCTTTTCGTTTTTTCTCACCACTCATACAAAAAAAAACGTAATGAAAAGACTTAGGCAACAAACTTGCTTTGGCATGTGTTTCATATTAAAAATGAAAAAGAAGAAAAAAAACCCAAGAAACTTGTATAAGATTTGCATGAAATTCTGAAAATTTTCGTTTTCGCAATTAATCATGTTGGAAATGTCACTTTTTTTTTTGTTAATTTGAAACTTATTCGAATGTCATGGCTCGAAATTTATTGACTAAACAATTATGAAAGCGTCGGTTTTTGTTAGTCATTTGTTAAAATGTCATAACTTTATAGGCCAATTGGCGGCCACAACCGGATCTGCTCAGGCAGTAGTTTGTCCTCCGAAGACTTAAGTAACGAACTTGAAAACTACAAAGTAGAAACAAGTCAATGTCTTAAGAATCTTCTACTTTGCTCATTAAAAATGTCTTCACAAGAATTCGCGAAACTCGACTAAGACAAACGAAAGACTTAGGCAACAAACTTGCTATACTCATTACTTCTTCACTTTCGTCTAGCTTGGCTTACTTTTATCGTTTTACTTGCTTTTTGTTGGTATTTTTTCTTGGTTTTCGTTATTTCTTTGCGGCAACATTTGTTTAATCATGCTTAACACAGTAACACAGATTTTCATGACTTTTATTTTCTTGACGGTTTCCCTTTCTTTTGAATTGCGAATCGTCGTTTCTCTCGCATGCTAAGTTGTTGCTTTGGCGCTTCTATAATTCATTTTGTTTTGTTTTTTGCAGTTAATTTCTTAAGTCAACTTTGAGTCATGCTTGAGGCTTTTGCTAAAAAATTAACGAATTATTTGTTTAATGAAGCTATTATCGCGGCATCTGTGAAGGTCACAACCGCCAAAAGTTATGTCATAGTTGGGATTTTTTTCTCTCTTTTTTGTGGGTTTGCTGAAATTCTCAAAATTATTGATTTAATCTTCTGCTGATTCATGCGGCCACAGATAAATCCGACACTCAAAGGTTCATGCATAAAACATTTTCACTTCGCGCATAATTTATTTAAATATCATTAAGCGTGTCTCTGTTGAAACAACTGCAACGCCCAAAAGGCCAGATGCCACACACACTCAGGCACACTCACAGAGGCCATGCAACGCCGCAGTATCGCCGTGGCGCCACCAACGACACTCAACACTCGCCAAATCGCTGAAAAAAAAAACACTTAACAAACAAAAAAAAACATCATCTTAGCTAAAACTTCGACTTGACGCAGAGAGGCGTTTTTATAGTTCAAACTATTTTTTTTTTTTTGCTGTTGTTGAAGCCAACGAACTCCACGCTAATTTAATCAACGGCAAGCAAACAAAACAAAAAATACAGATTATAAAAAAAACCAATAAAAAAAAAAGAAATGAAAATGTTTGATTCGAAGCCTCATCGCTGCTCAGTGCATTTACCCAATGCAATCAGAGGAGAAAAAATTCGATTTGATACGCTTTGCTCTCATGCCAAACGCCGCTCTGCCCGCCCTGAGCTTCTGCCAACGCTGTCACGCGATTTATTGTTTGTGTTATAATTTGTTAATATAAAACTTTTTGTTTGGCTTCTCTCCATCTTTCTTTCTGTCCGTCCTTTCTCAAGATGCTCTGCTTTATTTATTTTTTATTATTATTTTAACCAAATTAAGTTACTTGTGCCAATGAAATCATCTCATCTGCAGTCAACCCGCAAACAGCGAATTTCAAATTTATGCAACTCATTTATTTTTATTTTCATTTCTTACGCTTATTTTTCAAAATTTGTTTTGTCAACCTTATAAGCGCTTTTTGGCAAATAAATAAATAAATTATATTTAACAAAAAAGCAGAATAAAAGTAGAAAAGTAAGAGTTTAGCAACGCCAAAAATTTTAATGGCTGAAAGTTTAATGTTTGTATACGAATAGAGCTTGTTTTATTAATGTCGCTCGCGCACACATTGACAGAACATTTCTCAATGACAGACATTTTACTTATAAGACATTACGCTTGTAAATCGCAGTCGTCGTTTGCCGTTTGGTAGTAATGCCAAAGTGCGTTGACTTTGATTTCGCTTGCGTAGCGTCAACACACATCAGAATCTTGAGTCTCAGATTTGCTTTGGCTTCGTGCGACGAGCAACGCGACAATTTATTCTATGAGCGCACACTTCGCCTTTAAGTTGTTTTATGTTAATGCAAAAATTAAACACACAAAAAAAAACCAAAAATTATTAAAACCTGTTTCGCTTTCGGTTTGAAGTTTTAAGCAAAAAAACAAAAAAACAAACAAACAAATGAATAAATGAGTAAATGAAAAAAAAATCTCAGTTTATAAGACTAAAACCAATGATTAAAAAAATAAAAATTGTTGTTGACAAGAGCTTCAAATCGAATCGAATTGAATCGAAGTAAAACGGGTTTTCGAACGCGTCTTATAAATTTTATGATGAAAAATGACAAACTATTAATAAAAGAAATTAAGCCTAGAATTTTAGTCAATAAATTACTGTTAATCAATAATGGCAGATTAATTCTTCATTATTTGATGTTGTTTTTTTTTGTGTTTGGCTGCTAATCTCTTGATGGCTTGGCTTTCTGACATTTAAGGAAGTGCCAAGTATTTTGAGTAGTGTGATTGATGGTCTTAGTGGTAGCGCCTGAACCTGAACTGTGCCAATTTTGTTTGGCGTTTTTTTTTCTGCTTTTGCCTGCCATGGTAGTCAAAACATGTCATAAAGCTTTCAAAGCAGCTACGCAGTAGTTTTGCTTTTGAAAAATCACTTTGAAAAACAAAGCAATAATTAAAATAATAAAAAAATGTCACGCTTTTGACGAAAGTGTGTTAGAAACAAAGAAACATTTCCAAGTGCTTCAGTTTTCCTTTAGGCCGCGGTCGCCTCGTTAAATTTCACATAATTTATATTTCAAGTCCACTGGCTCGGGCTCGGGCTGGGACTGGGGCTGGCGCTCAGTGCGTGTTCAGTCACTTGCGCGCACATGAACATGAAGTAAAGTTTAATTAAATTATGCACAGACATGTGACAGTCAGACTTACTTTATGCTTGACGCATTCATATATCAAATGTTGTCACATAAGCCGCGCAAAAATTTGATAACAAAATGATTTTTTGTTGTTTCACTTTACAAGTTTTGTTGTCAGTCGGAAATGAAAGCGAAAGCTTAAAAAAATTATAAATATTACGTCTTTTTGGTTTCTTCAAATAATATGTGCTTAGCCATGTTCAAGTATATCTTTAAAAAATCGCCTTTACATTACAATTTCAATGTCATCGATATGAAAGATGACGTCTATTTCCTTTTCCGGCGACAAAATAGTTGTTAGCGAGAGAAAAAGTAAAATAAATTTGCAAATATTCACCGCAACAATAAAACATTTTTGCACAATTGTGGTTAATTTTATTATTATAACTTTTATATATTTTTTGCTCAAATTAATGGAAATATTTTTTAATGTCTTCTTATTATAAACAATATAAATTGACTCGTTAATGTTGCACTGTGAAACTATAACGAATCATGGCTTTAATGATGATTAATAGTTTGTCTCATAACAAGATAATAATTCATTAAAATTATTTAAATAAAAACAATATTTTATTAGTAAATATTTTTTGTTGATTTTGCGTGAATTTATTTAAAGTAAAAAATTATAAAATATTTAACAAACATTCATGTTCAATACAAACAAAAATCAATTGGGTGTATCAAAAATATACAACAAGAAAAAGTAGAAAAAAATCAATCAAGCAAAATATTTCATTTGGCACTTTGAGGATTATGTAAGTCATTGGAGCAACGCAAACGCCAACAAATTGCAGCTTAAATAACTGTGCAGAAGATAATTGTTATTGAATCTCTTATGCAAAAAAAAGAAACAAAATTGAAAGCTGTAATTTTTCGTCTCTCTCTCTATCGCCCTCACTCTCGCACTCACGCACTGGCCGTCAGGCATGTTTCTCTGAAATATTTCAATTAATTTGCGGCCGCCAGCAAATCCAATGCAAATACATTTAAACGGACGTCTACCGCTGCTTTTAATCCATCAAAAAAATGAAAAAAAATGTGACGCTGAAAAGTTGTGTGCGATCTGAAACAACTTGTGAGATACAATGATGACGCCTGCTGTGCAACGTTTGAATATTACAAACTGCGGTTTCAACGAGCCGAATTCTCAAATTTGTTTAATCAAAGCGGCTTTGTTGTGTTACTAAGCTAAGGTCTTCTCTCAGCCACTTAGCCATGAAACTTTTCTAGACAATTCAAGACAAATTCATTCTTTCGACTTCAACCACAAAATTAAAAATTCAAATTATTTGGTAAACAATTTTAATGCCGATGTGCCTTTGTAACGAGTCTTTTTTTGCTTTTCTATCAATCATGTAGTTTAAGCTCAGCTTGAAATTTAATTTGAGAACATTTGCTGTAATCAAAAAGCGGCCTGTAGTCTTGTGGCTTACAAACCAAAGACTTGCCCTTCAGCCTTCATGCGCTGCGGCCTATCGAAGCTTTACAACGACCGCTAGATCATCATTCAAATGCTTTTGTGCTGACAGTTTAACACTTCTTAACTTTTTCTTCTGTTTGGTTGAATTGGCTACCATTTCATGCTAACAAAACGAAATGGAAAGTAAGCTTTTCGACTTATCATTGCCGCTCACTCACTCACTCACTCAGTCAGTCACTCAGTCAGCCACTCAATCGCTTTCTTTCTTTGAATGTTCGCTTTTGTTTCTGATATCTTTCATTCGGCCCTTATTTATGTTTGGTTTTTGTGTAGTAATGTTTTTGTTTACATTTCTTCAGCGCGCTTTCTGACCATTTCTACGTGTTTTATTGTGTCATCAAGAGCATTAAAACATAAAAAATGTTGTTTCGCTTCGTTTCATTTTGACTTGTTTATGACAGCGTTTATAGGTCGTTTAGCATGTTGTTCAAATGCTGAGCGGTGACGCGACGAATTGCCAAGACTTTTCACGAAAATGTTTTATAATTTCCGAAAAGCAAAAGGAAAACACTTTTACTTTTCGGGCAGTTGTTCAGTAGCACATTTCATTTCGTGTTCGAGTGCAGAAAAACAAAACCAAAATGCTTTAAAACAAATAAGCAATTTCTAATTACATGCACGTAATTTCATGTTTCTTAACTTGGCTAATGTGCCACTTTCGTTTTTTTTTTCTACTTTGTGTTTCGCTTCATACACTTTACTTTGTCTGTGATTATTGATTAAAACTAATACGGCAAGTTGCCAACGCTTGCTTGCATATAATTAACTATTGCAATGTGCAAGCGCAAGTAACGGCCAAAGCAACGCAAAGTATTATTAAACAACACAACAGCAGCAACAGGAAGAAACAGTAACGATAACGTTTAAATAAAAGTTATTTGGTAAAGCGTAGAAATGCCAATCTAAATTACAACATTTGCACGTGTGCGCTCTGTGCCTGTGTGCGTGTGTGTGTGCAGGTCATGTGTGTATTTGAATATATGCAAAATATGCGTTTCCTATAAGCACGTCAACCTTGGCGTATGCGTTATATTATTTAATTGTAACTTTCTACAGCAATAAAAATAGACAGACAGACGGCCGGACGGACGGACATGCACAAAGTGCTCTTGCATATTTCGTAAGCCACATTTTCCATTGGTGCGTGAAAGTGTAAGCGTGTATTGCCCAATTAGTAATTTCATTTGTATTGCCACAAAACGCATAATTAGCTCCATTCGGTTATTCATGCATTGACTCATACGCAGCGATTTGTAATTGTTAAATACTCTAGTGAAAATGAATTTGAATTTCGTTTGTTTTAGCATCATTAAGCCATCATTTGGCGGCCAATGGCAAAATGCCTTCAACGCCGTTACGCTTTTCCGATTAGCCCTTCCGGCTTTCGAGCGTTTTAAAAGTAAGCTTAGAGCACACTTGCTGTGAATGAGTGGCCTGCAGTAATCCGGTGAAAGATGCATGCCAGTCATTATATAAGATTTACAAAACAGTAAACTATAAATTCGCATTTAATTTACCAAATCAGTAAACCGATATTTCCGATTTGGCACAAGCGGCGCACCTCATTGGCTCAGCTCAGCTCAGCTCACTTGTTGACTCAGACTTCTTGCGGCGTTCGCACGCCCGCACCTGTGCCAGTGACAGTGAGTTGTTTGCACAAAAGAGTCGACAAACAAAAGCGTATTTGTCAAACATTTAACACCTTCTATCGATGCATGAACGCCAACAACATTTGCCCAAGTTTGGCGCTCGAAATGTCAATGTCAAATGCACGAAGCGACAGAGCGAAAGAGCCAAATGTCTCATGAGAAATTAGCAGTCTTCATAATTTAGATAACGCGGAACGGCGTCAAATAACATGTAATTAAAATGAAAATGCAATGCACTTTGCCTTTTGTTCGTCGCCGCTTTCGTTGTTCACACCGACGCAAACGAAAGACTCAAGCGACGAACTTGTGCAGTGCAATTGCATTGTCTGGCGCTATTGCATATGCAACAGTTGGGGCATAATTACGCAAAGCAATGCGGCAGTGTGCACAAAGCCAACAGTCAAACGCCCACGTCGGCAGTCCGCATGAGGCATGGGGGAAGCCAAAATATGCCACAGAAAAATTAACACAAATTATGCAAATTATACGCAAACAAAATTTGTCATCATCGAACGTTTATAGAGGCAATTTGGTTTATATGCGCCGTCATCATCGCCATCATCAACGCCACCATCATCATCATCGTCACAGCGGCTGTCATCATTCGCATTTGAATGCGTGTCTTGCATAACTTTGGTGCGCATCAAATATTTCGCACACCAAGTACACTTTGTCGCCGAGCTTTGATTATTCACTGAGCTTTGGCGTATCATGTATCGTTTGATTGCGGCATTGGCGAAACGTACGCTTATTGATTTTGTTTTGATTGCAATTTGCATAGAGAACGACTTCGGTTGTGTGGCTGAAGTGAATGTTGACAACGCGTCTGGCGCTCAGGCAGCCGACGACGGCCTTGCAGGCAATGTTGCCTTTGCCGCTTGAAGATGATTGAAAACCATGAAGCAGAACAACATTTAAATGCGTGTCAGTGATGCGCTTTTGCTCAGACATTAGCGGATTGTTTGTTCGCTTGTTGTTGTTTAAGTCTTTTCGAAAAGAAATATCAACAAATTGTTGCACTAATACGGCAAACAGAAAAACAAGCGCGATGTTATAATAACTAACGCGGTTACAAATTATCTCACAGCAGAAAAATCGACAAAAAAAACTAAGAAAAATGTTTGCTCGAACAAAAAGTGTCAAGTGCTCATCGCATATTCATCAACGCTCAGCAGCGCTCAACTCATGTTGCCACTTGTTGCTTCAATATGTAATGCTGCATTCCGCACGTTGATTTGCTGCCGATGATGATGAAATCTGCACTGTAATCTAATCGCAGCAAACGATGTTGTCACTGAGCGCATATGTCAGCCAGCCCTTGCCGCTCTCTGCCCGCCGTCCGCCATCACGCAAGCGCCGACAACAAGCGCATAACTCGCGCACAATAGCAACGAATATCATATCATTTTTCATTTTTTTTTTTTTCATTTTCTGCTGTCTTTGCCACCGCGTCTACAACAACATGTCGTGCGAATATGTTTGATTGACTTTTAACAAAGCTCAACGCAGCTGACAGCGGCGGCAATGTTGTTGGTCTTCACTCAGCACCCTTTCGCTTTTGTTTTGTTTTACGTTCGCTGTTAAATTATAAATTCAAAGCTCTTTTTTTTCGTTTTGGTTTTTTCATTTCAAATTTCATGCTAAGCACATCTAATGCCATGTAATTCGCTTCATCATCATCATCAGCGCCATCGCCATTGCCACTAAAAGTCATAAATCGATTGCAAAATTTACATTTTTTGTGTGCCGAAATTTGCATATAAACCGTCTATTGGGCGGGGCGGTGCGGGCGTGTGCCGCCGACACTTGACTCAGCGAAAGAAAGTGTGCGGCGGCAAGTTGTTTCTTTGCTTTGTCTTTGGCACATGAACTAATTTTGTCGAGAGCCGTAAGACGACTCAAGTATTTCAATCAAATTATTAATAAATTTTGCCAAATATTTTAATTGTATAACAAAAACTTCAAATCTTTCACAATTCGTTCATTTTATTAATGTGCATCTTTTTGCTGTCTTTCTTTCTTTCACCCTTCGGCTGCGCAGGTAAGCAAAGAATGTCTACATCGCCAACTAATCAATTACAAAGGCAACAACACGGCGCAACAACTCAGAGTCAACGAGCCAGAAACGCCGCAAAGAAACATGCATAAAATAAAAATTAACACCTTACGCAACAATGACAGCCAACAAAGGCGCCCGAAACGCATTGAAAGACCTTTCATACGCAGAAGTGTTAAGTAGAGCAAATGCAATTTTTTTTCGCTTTGTTATTTATAACATCAAAAAAACAAAAAAAATAATTGTTTCACCACAGAAAGAAACAATATTTCCAAAACGTGAAGCAGCGACTGATAATGAATGAGTGAGTAGAAAAAAAAACAAAACGAGAGCAATTTATGCTATGCGTGGATTATCTAATTTCAAGGTGAATCAAACCATTAGAGACAAGTGTAAGGCAATTCGTATGTGCACACGTATTTTGTAGTCTGCTTTGTATAATTGTTTGCTCAAAGGCTGAGCGCATGAAAAAAACCCGAAAAACGCCAAAAATGCGATTTGTACAAATCAAATCTAATCGAATTCAAACGTGATATGTCACACAGACGGACGAGTACAGAAGGCCCGGCCCGCCCCACCCAGCTGTGCAATGCCAAAAAGTACATTATTTGAATTAGATTGGCGCTATTGAAAGTGAATGTATGGCAAATTGTTTCCCACGTTGCCTGCTGAGCTGTTGTTTCTCTGCCTTTGCCTTTGTACAATTGCCAAAAAGCGAGTGTAACACAAATTTGACTAAATTGTAATAAGTTCGTTGCTTAAGTCTTTTGTTATAAGCGATACATGACTTTCGATTGCTGTCTCGCTAAGGGCGTTGATTTCGCTTGATTACGAATGAGTTCATTGAGCATACATGCTGCTATATAATTTGTAAAAACAAAATATGTTCGAATTAAACGATTCCTTTCCAAAGTCATACAATTATTTTGCTTAACAGTCTTTTTAATAATAAAAATGTGTCTTTAGCGGCTTTCAGTTTATTGGCCATAACAAGGCACTTGCATGAAAAGCGTCTTAGCGTCTTTGCGAGCTCCCTTCCAAAACTCATGAAGCCAAGTTTTTTGTCGCAGTCTTTTGTTGCACAGCATAAGCTTCAATGCAAAGTGATTGTATGCACAAAGGATCATTAAAATAAACAACATTACTCCTTTGTTAAATTGAGTTTCACACTTCAAGTCGAAAAAGTAACATGCATCTTTTGTTCATATTACATACACACATGCATTGTGTGCGCTCAAAAGTATATTTATTCTTTTCCTTAAACAAAAGCCTACTTCACTTTTCCTCAAACAAAAGCGCACACTTCCTACAACCATAAAACATCGCAAAACTGCAAATGCAAGCAAACAACTCAAGGTCGTTCGGCGTCGTTTTGCGAAAGGAGCATTCATGCTGGCCGATTTTTATGTTTTCCATAAACTTTTTCACACTTATTCTTTGCTGACTTTGCTGACAGCGATTGAGCTTTTATTGTTTTACGTTGCCATTAAAGCAGAAAAGGCAAATTTCCGTCTGCACTGCGCGCATATTAAATGGGCGGCAGACGCATGCGTTTTTAAAAAGCCATTAAAGCACACAAATGACTTGTTAAATTAAGAAAACGCACACAAGTGTCAATAATAATAATCAAACAACGCGAAACATTCACTTTTGGCATGCGATTTGTATGCAATCGCAGAAAATTGTTTAAAACGGCTGCCAAAAATTATATGCCGTTAACATATAACTGCATGCAGCAAGCGTCGAGCGAAGTCCCCTTCAAAACTATTATAATAAATATGTTCAAAAGTCAAAGACGACTCATGTCAAGCGGAGCCCTGACATGGCTCGGCTTGGCTTGCATTCATTGAGTAAAAATATTGATGCTCGCGTTGCCAACGACACTTCGGCAGTTTCGCATTGTTGAAGTTGTGCCCCGCACCTCTTCTTCACCTTGTCGCCTTACCATGTTTACAACGTTGTTGTTGATGTTGCGGCATCAGAATGAAAGTAAAAGTCGTTTATTTACTGTAAATTTGCTGCAGCTTTTGACAAGTGAGCCAACAGACAACAACAGCAACTAAAACTGGATTTTGCAGATGCCGCGCTTTAAAAACGACCTTGGCAGTATTCCTTAACGAATCTTGTATGGCTTGCATTGAACGTTGCATTGTTGTTGTTGTTGTTGTCTCTCCAACAGCCGCTTTGCCTTTGCATTATTGTATAGCAGAAGGACGCGCCTTTTTTGACTTAGTTGTTGTGTTTTGCGCTTCGTGGTAGATCAAGGATAAGTAACACGTGTTGCGAACATTTCAAGGAAGTCTTTTATGCGTTGGCAACAAATAATTATCAAAATTACTCAAGTCAAATGTCAAATGAACCGCTACCTTTCACTTTCATGCGTTCGCGCAGTCTCAATTTGTGGTTGTCTGTGTGTGTGTGTGTGTGTGTGTGAGTGCACCTATTACGACATCATTGCCGCAGAGCGTGAGCTGTGACAAAACAACGCTTTCCCGCATCTCGAGCTGAACTTGACTCGTTATGCATTTGAGCGTCTTCAGCGTTGCAGAGTCGCTCGTTAATGAGTGGCCAATTATCGACGCGCGTTGTGCGTAAGACTCATTTTTCCTAACCAAACAGTGAAATGTGCAAGAAAAGGGAAAGCCTCAAAGACTTGCATTACATGCTCATATGAAGCTGATTAAGAAGGCCTTACAAGTCACGTTGCTGCAATGACGCATCACATCCACATTATGATTAAGCATTTATGTTAATTATCGAATTGAATTCGTTTCAATTCATGCATCGCTTTACATTTTTCCTACGCATTTCAATGGCTGCAACAACTTACATTTGTAATTACGCCGAAGTGCAACACATAAATTAAGCGATGATGCAGCAAATCTGTGCAACGCCCCCAAAGTCATGAATGTGCGCTTCGTTATGCATTAGACTGCCCAAATGAACGCTCATATTTATGAGGGTGATTTTTCAAAGTTGCATGATTGCTTGTTTGCACAAGTTTGCTGCTTAAGTCTTTTGTTAAACGACGTTTTCATTTTCAATTAGCAAAGTGACAACAACCGGAATTTTCACTTAATGCAATACATTGCTGCTTTGATGATTGCATTTCATTGCATTTCAGTTGCATACAGTTGCGTCCTGTCTTGTCCTGTTTTGCTTTAAATCAATTAACATGCTTCATATTATAATTTCTGCAATGCTGACAGCTCTGCAAAAATAGCCAAGACTCGTTTGTTGGTTGGTCGCTCGGTTGATTGGCTAGCTGACGCCAGCCGGCTACAACAGCTGCGCACGCTGATCGTTGTCATTATATTAAACAACAACAACAACAACGGCAGCGAAAAAAGTGGAAAAATCAACGTAAAACAATAATTTTCAATGTCACCAAAGTGTGCGTCAAGCGGTGCGGCGCCGCGCAGCCAACCAACCAGTTGTTTGAGCATCAGGTTTCAGTTACCAAAAAAAAAATTAATATAATGAACGCTTAGTAAAAAGACAAATAAAAAACAACGCAAAGAGACAAAGAAATATTTTTTATATCTTTCTTTTTTTTTTTTGGCTTTAAACCGAAAGCGACTGTTTAAGTTTGATGATATTTAGAGCTTGATCAGTGGTTGCTTAAGCCTCATGCGCCGCGCTGTGTCAAGAGTCGCCTCGAGTCGCGTATGTGTCGGCTTATTACCGTTGGCGGCTTCCTTCAACGGTTGGTTTTTGTATTTCAGTCGTCGGCGTAATGAAATAACAACATTATGTATCACATTTGATTGCCGCTTAGTTGGGCAGTTTGAGGTGACAAAAGTGCGTGAGGAAAAGTGTTGGAAAAAGAGTTACGCACTTCACGCGCTTTCGCAGCCAACGTGCGCGAATTTCACAGCCAACAATCGCTGTGTGTGTGTGTGTGCGTGTGTGTTTTACTGTCTCCAGCTCTGCTTGCTCAAGTCTTGCGGCTATCCACAAATGTCATTGAACTTGACGCAATCACTTCATTTGACGCAATCAATTTCATCACCGTATTTCTCCACTTTTTCCGACGCTTTCGTCTGTTGTTTGCTGCGTTATTTATTACTGTTTTAATTATTATTTATAAAGTCATTTCTATGCCGCTCTCGGTCGTCAAGTGCGACACACATTTCTGTTTCAATTTGATTTCGACAATTAAAAATCTGGTTTAGTGTTCTCTCTCGGCGCGCACATGTTAAACGAGTTTGCCAATTTTTATTTTAATTTTAAAATTAAATGTAACGGTTTTTACACGGCACAATAACAACATTGATTGCCTTCTTTGCACACTTTGGCATGCTAAATTTATTTTTAATTTTATTAATTGATGACTTGGTTTTTTTCGACATTTGCTGCGTTAATTTTGCTTTTATTTCATTTTTATTGACATTTTAGTTGTGCACTTTTTTTTACTGTGTAAACAATAAATAAACAAAAACCTTTGCTTTAATCAAATGCCAAAGCGCGAACACAAAACTTCGTTAACTTCAATTCAGCAAATATTTAATTGGCAAGTTAAACACGAAAATCAACAATGAAAAAACAAACAACTTAAAGAAAATTTAAACAACATTGAACATAAATAATAAACAATAAAACTAAAAAAAAGCACAATAATCAAATTTGAACTTAGATATTTTAAAGCAACCAACCAACCAACTAACTGACTGAGTGACTTCCAAGGCACATCATCGCATCTCAGCAGAGCCAACCAAACAATATTTTGACACTCGTGCGCACATGAAACTAACAACTCATCGATGCGTCTTCGCTCAATGCAAATGATTAAGCAAAAATAAAGACTCAAATCAAGCAAAAACAAACGACAAATCAGTCGCGATAACTTGATATAAAACACAACCTAAAGTCGAACTTGTTGTTATTGTTGTTATTGTATTTTTTTTTGCCTATTGGAAAAGCCAATGTCAAGGCTCAAGTGCCGCAAACGATGTCATGCCTTAGACTCAACTCAACTCAACTCGAGTCGACTCAAGTATTTGGGTTACACACTGAACTTGGCACAACATGAGGTGTTAGATTTTGCATCGTCTTTTAAGTTATGAAATTATTTATTGATTTTTATTTGCCAGAATGCAAACAACAAAACATCATCGAAATATCAAAAGTTATGAATATGATGTTTTATTAACATAAAATGCCGATTTGTGACAACTTCCGATATTTATTTAAAACGCTCATCAGGCAAATGACTAAACGACTTGACTTGTATCTGCTTGTAGATTATTATGTTATTTCTGTTAATAAATTGGTGACTAACAATAATGTATGCTGCCTCACAACAACACCAGCAAGCAGCAAACAATACTCGGGCCCCCCAAGCGCCGTCATCTGTTAAGCGGATTTGACTTTATAATAAATTTGATCGTTTATACACAGACAAATGTTATCCGGTTTGGGTTTGCTTGCTTTGGTTTGGTTTTGTTATCACGAAAACAATACGCAAAACACTTTGAAACATTTCATTTACCAAATCTAAAAGCAAATCAAGCGAAATGATACTTCAACAAGTGTTAACAACAACAACAACACTGTCGGCATTGCTTTGATTTACAAAGCCGCCTTACTGCTTGTAACATACGTCGTGTGAACTTGAACATTAAACAATCGTTTCATTAGTCAATAAAATTTATAAAATTTAACAGCTTCTGGCAACTTTTTTGTGGTCTCCCTTTTGTTATTTAATAATTAACACAAATTTAATTAAAAGTTGTTCTGATTTGCGAGTAATTTGGCGCGCAAGCAAAAAATGAAAGGTTTATTAATGAAAAAAGATGATCTCAACAAAATAGAAAGTAACAACAGTTCGTCAAGGACCAAGCCAGATTATTCATACAAAACAGGAATTTCAAGACACACTGTGACGAAAATTACTTGAATTATTGATGATCCAACCATCAATTTATGGTTGTTTTATAAAGACAAAGTATCTAGATGTTTGAACCCAAGCCGAATGTCCAACTTTCAGCATAAGTCAAGCGGTTTCTGTACAGATTCTTCACCTTGCGTAAGTGTCTTAAATCATGTTGTAGATAAATTTAAGTGCATATGCAATAAAATTCTTAACCAACTTAATAGAAAAATAGAACACAAATGCGTACTTCAAGAACGCCAACTCACGTAATAAATGACTAAAGAATTTCTACGCGTCAGCGTGTATAATATGAAGAAAAATGCATACGAATTTATGGTGTTGAGCTGCCAACCCTTCAAAAAGTCTCAGACTTCGGACTCAAGAACACGAAACAACAAGCCAAACAAACAAGCGAGCATATGAAGCCGTCAGTTAGTTATCGTTGTTGAATCAATGCGACTCTCGTAGGTATTCTACTTACAATTTGCACTTTTGTGTCACGTCATGTTCCACACAACAACAACAGCAACAACACAAATTATTGTTGCCACGTAATCAGCACAAAAGCATCTCATAAAGTGCGAAACAACGCCATCATCGTCAGCTTCAACAACAGCAACAGCAACAACAAGGCAATCGGGTGCGAACTGCATTACAAAAGGTTGCAGAAGACAAGGAAAGCCAAATAACACAAACCTACGCACAACAACAACAATTCATGATGCTTTTAACGCCCTCTCTTCTGCTTGAAATGTCGCTGAGAATTTATGGCATTTTTAAGTAACAATTGAAGCAATTTTTAATACAAAAGTTGAAGTTGAAGCAACAACAACAGCAACACCACTGCATTGGCCTACACAGTGATGCAGATGTTGTTGTTTTTGTATCTGTAAATGTATCTGTGCATGTTTCGACATCATCGTTTGACATTTACAAGCAAACCGCATTCTGCTTAACGCTGCCGTTGCTTTGTCCTTAAGCCAGCCAGTGGAAAACTAAGTTAATCTGGTAGTCATAAATTTCCTTGTATGCCACACATTTATGAGGGATGTCAGCTTGTCTGTGCCGCCCTTCCTCTGCCTCGCTCAAGAAAGAGTCGCTTGACGCGTGGCAGTGTTGCATTCACTTAGCCTTCTTAGCGTTGTCGCTGAGCCAAACGGAGTCTGACAAATGGATTTATTATAAATGAGATTTAATGTAAGCACAATTTTTCTTCACTTTTTGTGTTTTTGTTGTCTTTTATTGTGGTTTGATTGCGATTCATGTGTGTAACACCTGATTTATTTGCAGCCATTCACACGCATATCGTTTCATGTTATATATTAAACAAAGCAAATTAAAGCATAACAACAACAACTAAGCGCTCTCAAACATTTTTCCCACGTTTGTTCGTCAAAAGACAACAAAAGCGACGTTAACGAACACGCCCAATTCAAAACAAACCTCTAACATTAAATGACCATGCAAATTATTCGCGTTACAGCATGTTAAATGTCATTACCGTCTCAAAACAACAACAACAATAATAACAACAAAAAAGCCACAACTGAGGCGGCAATCATGTGCATGTGGCACAAATGTTTGCTGTGTTCTAGAATCAACATCGCCGCTGTTGTTGTTGTTGTTGTTGGCAGCGTCGTCAACGTCATTAAAATGAACCACAATTAATTTCAAAAGCTGTAAAATCAAATGTGCCTCATAGTTGTTGCACACAAGCCTCATATGGCGTTGGTCCAATTAGAATCGTGAAACGAGTTTCGGTTTTGCGCAGATGACTGCACCGACCGAGAGGCATTAAAGCGTAAAAATGCCTGACCCTGGCAATTTGTTTGAACGACATTTGTTTTTTATAATTTTTCTAATATTTATTCTAATTTTATATCATTTTTTGTCTCATGGCTGTGGTTAAAATATCATGTTAACAATTCAATTTGAACTGCTGCCAGGGCCAAGTGTCAAAATTATTATTAATTTAAATATTTTCAGCTACTGTAAAAATCATAGAATTCGAACAAAAAAAGATAAAAATGAATTTCAATGAGAATTTTCCAACGAAAAAAAAGGTTTGAACAAACGAAGCCGTCATCTGCTGAATTATGGCATGCCAAGCAAAGTCTGCAGCATTAAATTTGTCAAGCGTCATTGCTGGCTGCGAAAAAGAACAAACCCAAGCGCAGAACAAAGCAAGGTAAAAGACTAAAAGCCATTTAAATAACACAGAAGTTCACTTCGTGCATTCTTGGCTTTTGTTTGCCATTTTCAAAGTACAACGCAAATTAATTACTTTGATTTTGATGCCATTTTAATGGTGCGTGTGCTGGGAACAAGCGAAATGCATTAAGCAACTGCTAAAAGTATTCTTTTGTTCGTGCATTACATAAAATTAATCTTGGTCGAACTTTTAATGCCGAATGAGAAGAATGGAATTAACAGAGTCAGCAAAATTAAAGGGTTCAACACAAAGAGTTCAACATGCTTAGTCAACAGACAACGCCAAAGCATCTTAAGAACAATGTCTATTTGCATGGCTGTGCGTGTGTGTGTGTGTGTGTGTGTGTAATGAGCGACATGAGAAAACAATCAGAGCGCATTCAGCCTGCACAGATTATAAGGACGATAGTTGTAATTAAGTGAACAACATGTGATACATAAAAAAGCACAACCTCCGCACTAATGGCGACTGTTCGACAAGGAAGCTGATCCTGGTATTTGCGCTGCAAGCATGTTATAGCACTTAAAACATCAACACCTTTCGGAGGTGTTGGCCATTGTGAGTTGTCCACTTTGAGAACACTTTAAGCCAAATAGAAAACGAAGGCGTTGCTTTATAATTGAAAGCCATAATCCTCAAGCAGCATGGCTTTGTTTCGCACAAGTAGTCAAGCAATAGCACAAACGCCCTTCGCGCGACTACAAAGCAAACAGACAACCGAGAACGGACAACCTCAGGGCGCCATTAGCCAACGCTGATTAATGTCTACATTATTAATTGTTTAATAAAATTAATTACGCGCAATTAACGCAAAACAAGCGTTCGTACAACTTCAATTTCGGACCAGAAACTAGTTCCGCATCGTTCTGACACTGAGCATTACTCATTTCGCGCCCATAATAACTCCCATTAGTCGCAACAAAAAAAAAAAACAAATCACAATAAAAAAAACCCAAACGACATTAAATTTTGTTGCTTATGTTCATTTAAAAAAAAAGAACCCGTTGCAAAGCAAACAAAAAATCCAAAATTTCAAATTTCTACGAAAAAAATATTAAAAACTTATTTTTAATTTAATAAAGAAGAAAACAAAAAACCATATTTAATGAATAGAAATAATTGCTTCTTGACATAAATTAGGAACAAGTTTTTATTTGAAATTTCTGGTTTGCCGAAATTTTGCCACTTTCGACTTTCAGTTGAGCAATTTGGTCAATAACATTTCGACTGAAGTGCAAAAGCGCAATAAACTCTTGCAATGCATTGCAACATTTACAACACGATCTGGTGTTGTTGTTGTTGTTTTTGTTGCAGCACGGCATGGCTTCGCGCGGCAATAGAAAGCATCTTCGGCAGGCAATTCGATGCCAAACAAGCTGGCGGGGTTTTAACCAAAGTCAATGTGGTCTTTAACCAAAATAGCAAAGTTGTCTGTGTGATAGAAAAGCAACAAATAAAATATGAGCTACCGCCGTCGCCCGCAACTTCGCACGTTCGTTGCTTGGTCCAACCAAATGTTGTTGCTGTTGTTGGCCGTTGCATTGCCAACGCGCTCGTGTTGTTAGCGTATCTTTTTCGTTACTTTGTTTTGATTTACCGCAATGTTTTTTTCAGCATTTTTTGTTTTTTACTCTTATCGCTTTTGCTTTTTCTTTGTCATTGCTGTTGGTTCAAGTTCAACGGCAAAAGTGAACCGCCGACTGCAACAACAACAGACAGACAGAGAGACAGTCGGCCAGACAGATAGACAGGCCGACGTGCAAGCCGTCAAGCAGGCAGTCTGCGAAACAGGCGCGGCTGCCACAAATCGTGGCGCATCTGACTTTCCTTATGCTCTGAGGCAAACATATAAACAGCATAACATGTCTCGTTGCTGACTATTTTATTTACAGGCATGGTGTTGAAATTGCGCTTGCCTTTGGCTAAAGGTGTCCCAGCGGATCTCAATTATGTTTGTGTAGCGGGTGGCAAACGACAACTTTGTTATCAGCGATTTCATTTGTCAAATCAACAGTTTTTCTGCAATCTTCATTTAAACACTTGAGTCATTCGAGCGACTAACATCACACGCAGAAGACATGGCATAATTGTAATGAGTTTTGAAAAAAAGTTTCCATTCAATTACACGACAAGTCATTTTGCATTGAATGCGTCTGTTTTTTTTTCAATTTTGTTTTTGTTTTTATTTTTGTTTTTCTTAGGCCATGTGCGTGTTGCATTTGTTTCTTGCTTTTGTTTGTTTTTATTGTTGTTTTTTTTTCTTTCATAATTTTTCACATTTGAATTGCGCTGAGCAGCAACCTTGGTTTAGTTTCATTTTGCACAACAGCCAACAAAATCCAACAAAATCAACAACAACAATGAGCACACACATGAACTAACACACATAGAAAATCACACATTTCAATAAGCTCAACGTCAACAATGTCGTCAACGTCGTCGTCGTCGTCGTCGTCGTCGTCGTTGTCTACATTGATGTTGTTGCTGTGTTTTTGACTTTGTAATTGTTTTGCGACGAATGTAGGCAATCAAGAACTAAATATCACATTCAGAGCTATCAAGCTGCGTCGACTGAACGTCAAGCCGCCAGTCTGACATAAATATTGCTGCAAAATGATTGCAAATATATTACAATGACTCAAGAACGACAGCTAAGGCTCCTTAAGGCGTTGGGTTGTGCATTTTAATGACGCTTCCATGTTGTTGTTTATTGAATTGCTACTGTGCAAAGCACAGACAACAACAACAACACAGATTGTGTCGATAAGCTTTGTCGTTCTTTTTTAATAATGGAGACTAGCAAATTTGTATTGCCTGAAAGTAGCGCGATCTCTATCATGTCACTTTAATACATGGTACCTAAACAAGTTTGTTGCCTAAGTCTTTTGCAGCCAATCTACTTCACAATCACAAACACACACAGCGAAAATTGGTTTGTACTGCAGGGCATTGAGGAAGTGGTTTCGACGTAATTTAGCTCAATTGATATTCTCGTTCACTTTTTTCTTCTAAGTCATTAAGATCTTGACAAACTACTATGCACGCTTGGCACTTAAAGAACCCAAAAGCTGAAATGCAAATTGAGTGCAATTCCTATGCGACATGTTCAAGAACAGTCGAGCGGTAACAATTAAATTGGCTAGTTGATTTTAACTGCAACACTTTTTGTCTCCACATGAGCGCAAACTCAAGATCGCCCACATGCATCGCCTCAATTATGACAATTCATTTGTCATAAACTTTTTTGTAATTTAAATTTCCATGCATAAAAACAATTAAATTACATTAAACAAAAAAACCATTTTGCCATTAATAAAAATTATTGCAATAAAAAAAATGACATAGCATCGTACGAGCGTCGATAGAAGGCAACAAGCTGCCGCCAACTTACATAAGCGCAGCAGCATTAATTGCTCCACATTATATGGACAAGAAAATGGCAATTAAAAATCAAAAAAATTGCTTATGCATGCATACAAAAGTCGCAGCAAAAACAACTGCAAAATGCAAAAACGCGCGACTTGGCAACTCTGACCAGTTTAGCACAAGACTGCGCCAACTGAGCGTACCACACAACACACACACACACAGCGTTGCCACACCCTTTAGCGGCATAATAAGTCAAGCTGAGCATGGGAAAAAACATTTGAAAAATCGGTGAGCTGAAGTTGCATTTAATTGAAAAATAAATCGCCAAATAATAAAATTAAATTAGCACAATTGTGAATGCTTAAAATGTCCTGCGGGAATAGCAACTTGCTTACACAAAAGTTGTATTACAACATTGTACAATGGGGCGATTTTTGAACGCCTGCTTAGAGTGGCGCTCGCTTAGCTATCAAGGCAGCGACAAACAGTCGTTTTGTTTGACCAAAGCAATTAACAAACATGTGCAAAATCACTGTTTTTCATTTCGATTGCCGCTTTTGCATTTACGATTCTGATTGTTTTTTTTTTATTTTTTTTTTGTTGCATGTTTTCTTGTTACATAATTTGTTTATTCGTTGGCATGGCGTTTGATTCTGCGCGAGGCTTGTAATTTTATGAGTCACAAGCGTATTTGCCACGTTCCTTTACTTTCGGGTGGCGATTTCGGCGACTTTGTGCTGTAACTCTTGGTCGCTTGTAATTTATTACCGCGCTTAATGATTTGTTATTGTTTGTAATGGACAAAAACTAAGCCCCGCAATCGCTTACGGCACATGCAGGCATACAGACAGACGTTGGACAGCGAGACGGACGAGCGCTACAAAACGACACAAAACTGACACAAATCGTATGCCATTCAACGCCAAAAATGGTGGCAAAGCGCCAAAGAATTAAACACGACAAATAAAAAAAAACAAAAACAAAAAAAAAACAAAATATTTAAAAACCAAGTTCGTTGCCTAAGTCTTTTGTATGCAGTCAAGCGGGGCAAAGCGCTGCCAAGCCACTAACTCACATCAAGTTTGTTGCTTAAGTCTTTTGTTTTGACTGTACTAAATTCACTAAAATGTTAAACTTGACTAAAGTTTTCATGTCTTTTTGCTTCTGTTGTTTTTTCAACTATTTTCATTTAATTACAGGTATGTACAACAACAACAACAAATGACAACAAAGTGTGTAAAAACAAGGCAGCATTAATACTTGAGTGAAACTTTGGCATGTGTAAGTAGTAAATTAAGCATACGCCATGTGTGCACGCCATTCCAAGCGCCATTGGCTCATTGGGTGCACAACATTTTTCAACACCTCTGAAGACTAATAAACATTTAAGAAAGGTCATGCGCGTTCATTAAACATACAACTGAGCAAACTGTATCAATTTCAATTGCGTGGAAGCATTTCAATGCCTTCGTTTTGCTTTCAATGAAGACAACTAAAAACATGTTAATAGACAAAATCTGTCGATAAACGCACTTAATTAACAATGTATGACGAAACTTTGACACAACTTTTGTCAGATTACTTATTAAGTACACAGCAATTTAGTTGCGTGCACGCGTTTTAGCACAGCCATGGTAAAAGTACGGTAATTGTTTTTTTTTTTTTGTAGCATTGAGCATGACTTGGGCTTGTCCAAGGCAGACAATGAGTGGGCAGTTCTTCGACAATTTGTACAGCGATTGTTGTCGCTTTATTTGTTGAACTAATTCTATTTTATTATTATGTTTATTATTATTGTTGCTAACATTGTCAGCTGCATATCAATTTGGCTCTGTGAAACAATTGTCAGTCAGCGGAAAAGAGACTTTGGCTTCAACTTCGACTTCGACTTCTTGGCGGAACAAATATAAATCTTTGCTCAAGTTCATGTTGGCGTTTTGGGCGCTTGTTTGTTGGCTCGTTGGCTTGTTTGTTTGGCTCTAAGTCGCCGTGTTGCGCAAACTTCGCTGACGTCTACTGTAAAAGGCAGCCGAATAAACGCCGTCGACGTTGTTAGGCGTTGACCATGAACAGAACAGATATAAATCTAAGTTTTGTAATGATTTCAGAACGGAACTGTCGTAGTCACTGCCATTTTTCATTGAGTTGTGTGTGCGAAACACAAACACAAATCACTAAGCCCAAACAAAACAAAAGTGGCTAAGCTTATTAGAATTGTATATAATTGCTTTGATTCGTGAGCGCATTATTAAAACGGAATTGGTGCGATTTTGCAATAAGAATCGAAACGTGTATGGGAAATGAGTCATGGCTAATGATTTGTTAGCACGCATTTAGAGGAAAGTGTCAAGTTTCGGCTTAAGCTCAAAGCTATGCAAATAAGTCTTCTCTTACAACAAAATGTACTTCAATCAGCGAATTAATCCTCCTCCTAAGTTTGGCATTTATTCGACATCACTTATCATTTCTGCTACTTTTTCCTTAAAGCTTCTTTTTTTGTGTGCTCATGTGTCGCTTCAAATTCTCACAGCGAAATAAAAAAAACACATGTGTTGCAACGAAAATGTTTTGACAAATGTCGGTCGATGTTGCCTGCTTGGCTCACCTGTTCGTCTGGGAAAATATTTTAACGCAATACACGTCGCAATGAATAAAGCAAAAACCAAACAAAACGTATACAAAACAAGCTGAAAAAAAAATCAACTCGCTATTGTAACATGAGCAGAAGCCAAATGAGCGACGCGACGGGCGTTAGTTTAAAAAGATATTAGAAAACCGTCGTTGAGTTCGACAATGTCGTTGGCGGAAAATTACAAACGCGCAACAAAACTGAAGCGCAGCGCAGCTCAGCGCAGCAATCAAGAGGCATGCGCAATTGGAGCAGCAACGGCATTTGAACTGAGCTGAGCTGTGCTGAGCTGAATTGCATTACGGTTGGCAATATGAAATTCTCATTAGACCGCAATTTGTTTGCCTATTTTTTTATTTCTTATTACTGCATTACAATAAATTAATGTCTAATAAAAATGCGCATATGCAGACAATTAATGCTGATTGTAGACGTTCGACTCGATTCGACTCGAGCAAGTGAACGAGCGCGTATTTAGATTGAGCAAGATAGACAAAACAGCGGCAAGAGTTGCATTGCATTGCATTGTCTGACAAATGGCAAATGTAGAAACGAATGCTTGCATGACTTAATCTTAATTAGCCAACATAAAACTGTAACTGTAACTATTCGAACTGCAAGCAAACACACAAATGCCAAAACGGTGCGCTCATTAAGATATCATATCTGATATTACTTTGCGTTGTTACCAATAATTCGGTCTTTTCGCCCATTCTCCAAACTATTTGCTATTTTGCATAGATGCCGCATGTATGCCGCAATGATTCGATTTGACTTTTGGCACACCCAAATAAGACAACAGCAACAACAAGAGTCGTTTATGGGCGCTTACCCAATTGCGCGCTCAGCTCGGCTCGGCTTATTCTAATGCCAAAAACTAAAACGTGATTGCATTATTTTATATTTCATGTATGTTTATTATAAATCTTGCAACGATCTTGACAATTATTACAACAGCAACATTAGAGAGACTTGTGTCTTGCCTCTTGGTGGGTGTACTTCAACGCGGGCGTGTGTGTGTGTGTGTCTGTGTGTGCTGCACTTGTGTTCGTGTGCGCCATAAAAGTTCAATTTTTGACTTCAAATTGAATTATTTCGTTTCTAATATGTTTTTTCCAACTTTTTATTGCTCGATCGCTTGTTTGTTTGCTCGCTTGCGTAAATGTCGCAAAGTCTGCACATGCTCAATTAAAACTCCCCCGAGTCGCAAAGTCGGCTTGCTCGTTAAAGTGGAAAAAGAACACAAAATAAATAAATTATAAATTGTGGCAAACGCCTTATTTGGCCTCAGCGCATATTGTATAATGTTATATATAAGTTTGTGCGGCCCCGCAAATGACTCGCCAAGAATTACTGACAGCATGAAATTTTTTTGTCAAATTTTTGCCATGAGTCGTCAATCGAATCATGCGTGACGGCAACGACGCTCATGTCTTCCATGCCTGAACCTTATTTGGTGCAGTTTCGATTCGATGCGAGCCAAGCCAGTAAGTGCCGCCGCCAAAAGACATTTGAAGTCGTTAATGATGACAACGTTTCGGCACATAATAATTTTGGAAACAGCAACAAAACAGCAACAAAAACAATTACAACGAAAATGAAAGTTCGAAAATAATTGAATAAACAATCAACAACAACAACAACAACAACTGTTATGACATTTAACAACGTTAGTGTAATCGAGTGGCGCGCAAAAGTGTACTTTCCCAAAACGACTTGTGCACTTTTTCAGAATGAAAATACACATTTGCGCTTAATTCTCGAAACGTTTGTGTACGTTTAACATTTGTTGGCAAACGAGGCGAAGAAAAGTTGCACAATCCGCGCCTTTGTAATTGGTTTGAGTCGAACAACAACAAATAAATGTGCGCCACTTAAGATTATCTTAAGTCATGCATTGCATGTAACAACAATAAAGCCGCTAAATCGAAAAATCGGCAACAACCAAGACAACCAACAACAAAGATTGGCCAAACTCATTCGCCCAGTTCTTGTCTGCGTTCCAATTGGATTTTGTTTTGTTGTAGTTGCTATTGTTGTTGTCGTTAGCTTTGCTTTTATAGCGCTTGTGCTGAGCTTCGACTTGACTTGAGCTGACTTGACTTTAATAATATTAGGCAGTGACTAATAACTGGAATTCGACCCATTTGCTTTAGTCGTCTGTATGTGTGTGGTGTGTGTGTTGTGTGTGTGTGTGTTGGCTTTGATATTTATGCTTGCGCAAATGCTGCAACAATCACCAGCATCGCATCGCCACTGCAATCAACATGCTACACGCTTAAAAGTTGAAGAGTCAAGAGTCGCCGCCTCTTTGCCTGACTGTCTGTCTGACTGTCTGACTGTCTGGCCGCCTGACTTAATTTGGTTACCCACACGCGTAGTTTAGCTATAATTTGACGCTGCCTTTGTTTGCTGCATGTTTGTAGGTGGCAAAGTCGCTGCTCTAAATCGATTTGCGTTGCAGTAAATAATATTTTATCGTCAGCCAAGCAAGCCTTGTTGTTGTCTTTGACAATTGAGCACGGTTCGGTTTAGAATTCGCACAACAGGTGGCAACTTTTGCTTAGCACACACAAAGCCAAAACCCAAACTAATACAGAAATCAACTTCTGCAACGCTTCTACACATGTAGTAAACAAGCAAAAAAAAAAAAAGCGCACAAGAAAAAAGGAAATTCAACTCAAGTGAAGTCAACTCAACTCAACTATTTTGTAATAGTTACTTGTACTCATGTCAACTGACACCAGACAGCAGCGCATGAAAGCAAACAATGACGGCTTCTTTTGCGGACTCCTTTGTTTTTCCTCTTGTTTTTCTATGCAGCAGCAGCAACAACAACAACAGCAACAACAACACAATGAGTACAACAGCAAACTGAAAACTGCCACAACAAAATGTCTTTGACTTTAAGTTGTTGCTCTGATTTTTTGCCTTTACGTTTTGCTGCTTGTTGCTGTTGTTGTTGTTGTTGTTGTGGCTGCTGTTGCTTTTCGCATACATGTCGCTCCCATGTGAATCAAAGGCAACAATGTCTGTCGCTGTTATTGTTGTTGTTGTTGTCAGTGCTCATGCCTTGCCATGTTGTTGCCGCAATGTTGTTGCTGTTGCTGTTGCTGCCTATTTTGACTTTATTAAACGCCTGCCGACCGAAGCGTTACAATGAAAATGCAACCATCATGTTGTACAAAAGCAAAGCATAAACAAACAAACAGACGAGCAGCAGAAAAAATGTGTTTTTGTGGTGGTGCGAAAATTTGCATTTGAAATTTTAATGGCGTTGAAAAAATGCGTTCAAATGCGTTGTTTGGCATTTTAATTATGCGCCCCAAACACACGCAAAGGTGTTGCTTAATGTTTGTTGTTGTTGTTGTCTTTCATCTGTTGTCTGTTGTTTGTTGTTTGTTGATGAAATGCTAAGAATTCAATGTTTATAAATTGCAGACATTAAATGCTTTTAAACGCGAAATGTGCAAAACGTGCGGCGAACATTCACCAAAGCGATTCATCTCCCAGCGCATGTACGCTCACTGCAGCCCACGCATCAGCTCCCTGTGTGTTGTTGTTGTTGTTGCTGTTTGTCAGACGACTAATTTCTTGGCACTTTTGCAGCAAAGTTGTACGCAAGACTCGCAAACATAAACGAATTGAATTTCTTTTTGTGTAACGTCGGTTTTGTTTTCGTTTTCGTTTTCGATTTTGTTTTTGTTTGAATGTGCAGAATCGTCAAAGAGTCACGAATTTCTACGCTTGCATTTGTGCCAAATTATTGAAACAAGTTTCTACGTTGTATGATGGCTCATGTGAAGCAACCATAGCCAAAAAAAAAAACGAATCCAAGCCATCGAAAAAAAGACAACAACAACAACAACAAATGAATATGAGACCACAGACAAAGTCAATCGACACAAATTTGAAATCGTTGAATGCGGAAGATTTCAATTTGTAAGCTTTGTGTTCCATTTTTTTTTTTTCACTTCACTTTCTGCTTCAACGTACAAAAACAGATGAAAAAAAAAATTACGCATACGTAATCATAAAATAAATAAAGAAAATAAATAAATAAATAAGTTGAGTAACAAAACTGAAAAGCGATGACATGTAAAAGTGATTTAAGTTGACGCAAAGATGAGTTTGAAATCGGTAACAGTTTTAATAGCTTATTCAATTACCGCCTTGCAATGTGAAAGCGGCTTTCGGCACATCACAACAACAACCGACTTGAGTCTGCCAAATTGAAACATTTCAATTCAGCGCTGCCAAAAAAGCGCAAGCAAATGTTATAAATGTCATTGTTGACTACCAAAAAAGGCGTGGCACGCCTTCAAACCAAGTGCAATGCTAATGATGTGCATGGCACGGTAGGCAGCGAGACAGCCTCAAATTATATTCATGGCTAACAACAACAACAACATGACGAATTGCATTGCAAAGTTTTCGATTTCAGCTTGTTTTGTTTTTATGCAAGTTTGGGTGCATCAAAGTTTGAATTTTAAATGAATGAGTAGCGAAATTACACCAACGCCAAAGGCTACAAAAACAAGCCATGCATGATCATCATCATCATCATCGTCATTGTCGTCATCATGAGCAGCAAAAATTGCTGATTAAAAAGGCAAATTGTATGCAATTGGCAGCAATTCCAATTGGCCAAAGCCAAAATTACTATTAAGTAATTATTTATATTGAAGCGTGAAAATGTGAAAATGTGAAAAGCGGAAATTCACAGACTTCGCTTTTTCGACGTTTGTTTTCAATCATCATCGTTGCCCTGTCGTCGCTGTCATCGCTGTGCGCCAACGCCTAAACGAGTGAGCCAAAACTTTTGCTCTTGCCCAGCTGTTGCACTCTTGGTGGCTTGCCGGCCACTTTCCCTCGCCTCAGCAGTTTTATGGCTTTGTTGTGTGATTCAACAATGGCAATACTCGACTCAGCTCAGCTCAGCTCTGCTGGCGTTGACGTGCACTTGTCTTTGGGAAAATTGTTTCACAAAATTATGGCTTAAATTAATGCTGTACAGAAGCGAACGACCTTGCAAGAGTTGAGTGATTTTTTGTTTTTGTTATTGTTTCATGTTTTTGTTTATTTAATAATACGGAAATTAATGTTAAAGTGATTTACATAAACGATCAACTGTAGTGGCTTTTTTTTAAGTGCACTTATTAGATGATGTGGCATTCAGATTACATTTTGATAACATACTTTTTCCAGTCAAGAGAACAACTTGTCTTGAAGGCAAAAATAGAGTGCTTCCGAAAGCTAAACACATCTGGTCTCTCATACATTGAACTCAAAGAGCAGTAAGACTTCAAGTTCGAATATTCAACAAATTCGCTTAAATTATATAAAATAATTATCTTAAAACGATATTTCCAAATTTTAATATTTAATTAAGCATATTTTATAACTTTTTATGTTAGCCATTTTTATCTGACATTTCTTTGAAAGTGTACAAAATTTTTTGCCATTTTGTTATCCTTTCTTAAAACTTTATTTATAGTCACATTACAATTTATATTAACCAAGAGACATACAAGTAAATTGTATGCAAACTAACCGCAAAACAACATGGCACATCTGCCAAACCTTCACTCAACAAAACGCTTAAATTAACATCATAAAAGTCACATTTAATGTTTAAGTGCAATTATCGCCGCCATAATTTTTAGTTTTATTTAAATGAGCTTTTCATTATTTTGCGGTGACGATAACTCACCTCCCTCTCTCGCCCGCGCCCACCCCGTCATCTAAATCGTCAACGCCGTCGTTGACGCCAACATCATCGCCTCCGTCGTACGCTCAGTACGTTAGTTCCGTCAACTGTTCGCATGCTCATTCGTCTTCACGTACATTCATTTGACTACACTCGACATAAAGTGAGTGAATGAGCAACTGTGTGTGTGTGCTATGCAGCGACAACAATGTTGGCAGCATCTGTCTGAGTTAGTTGACAGCTGCCTCATTTTATGATGAGCGCCATAAAACGTCACGGCGAAGCCTACGCACAGCTTGAAGTTTATTACGCGAGTAACGACTCTGCTGAGAGCAACTGCAACAACAATGCCATTTGCGCAGCGCTGTTGTTGTTTCGACGCGTCGTGTGTAATAAGTAAGCAAAACGACAGTGGCAGCACTGGTGCCGCACAACAAAAGCGCGTCTCGATTTGCATGCACGTTCGTTCCACTCTTCAGTATGCAGTGTGCCGTATGTGTGCATGCATATCGCTTTGTACGTGCGACAAGCGCTGCGTGGGTGTTCTGCATTTTGTTTCTTTTCTCTGTTTGCTTCATTTACTTTCTGCGACTAATTCAATGCGTATTCGCTGCCGTTAAGATGCCAATGGCATTTTCCATTTAAATTGCGCAGGTGGACGGAAGTCAAACGCAGAAGAAGTTCACTTTGGCCAACTGCGCAAATATTTTAATTAAATTTATTTGTCTTGGCTCGTTGAGAAAAGTTCGCGTGCGTGCGTACGTGCGTGCGTACGTGCGTGCGTACGTGCGTGCGTGCTTTGCAAGCGCTTTCATAGCAAAAAAATAACCATGTAAAAATAAATTAAACATAAACAAATGAATTTGCAAAGTTTCACAAGCAAACGATTACAAAATATGTTTATAATATTTTTGTTTGCTTGCAAAGCAATCAAGTCGCAACTAAGCCGAAAACAAGCCAAACATAAACGAACTGAAAGTCATCAAAGCATGTCAAACATTGATTGGCGCTGTTTGACCAACAGCCGACACATGTGTCCAACAATCGCACAGTGACACACAAAACTCATGCACAATAATAACAATTTGTGTTTGCATAGAAAAATAAAAGGCAATAATCATAAAAAAAATGCTATCAATTTAATTATTGGCCATGTTTGAACAAGTAAACCCGCCGTTAGTCAATCAAATAGGAGAACATGCCCAAGAAACCGAAAAACAAACAGCTCAGTAAGTCAGCAAAGTCTTGGCGGCGCTCCAAAATTATATATATATATATATATATTTTTATTATTATTATTTTGGTTTGTTTTTTATGGCATAATCTTGCAGAGTAATACAGCAATAATAATAATAATAATTTCCTTTCACTTTTCATTTAAATGAATTTGATAAACGCGACTAACAAAAGACGTTAAAGCTCAAAGGAGTTGCTGAGACATATATTTCATGTACTGTTGTTGTTGTTATTGTTGGTGTGTGCAACAACAAGGTGGAGGCAACAACTCTTAGCAACAAGCGCCGTCTTTGTTGTTGCAGTTGTTGCTGTTGTAAGTCACATGTTGGCACATGTTAATGTGTTTTGATGCCGGAAATATTACCAACGGCGCACAGACTCAGCCGAGCAGCCTCAGTCGCTCGCTTAGTACATAAAAGCCGAAATTATGGCGCACATTTCGAGTTTCTTTGCTCGACTTAAATTCGTTTGCCGTACTAAATTGGCCAAGTTGACGACTTCGTTCGGTGTGCCAGATTTGCGCGGCATAGATGGTCGCTGGCTGCCGGCTGCCGGCATATGTGTGCAACACTTGCTCCCTATGGCTATCGATCTGCAAATTTCACCTTGTGCTCTACTGAAATATAAAGACAAGTCTCGGTTTTTGGCAACAACAAACGATTTTCGTCTGTGGTTTGTTTTTGTGTTCGCTCATTTATGCTTATCAGTCTTGAGTGTTACGTGGCATTGTTGTGGTCTGGTTTGGCTTGACTTTCTTTATTTGGTGGCCAGTAATTATGGCTTGTGTGTGTAAATGGTATTCTCGCACTTCCTTGCAGCTACACAAAGCAAAAACAGCTGGCAAAATAACAATAGAAACATGTCATATGCAAATAAATGTTTGAACAATTCAAGTCTAATTGACGATGTGCTCAAATTTCAGCCATGCTCAGCAAAATGCTTTCCTTGACTTTTTCACATGTGTTAATGCACAAAAAGAAACAAAAAAAATCATTTGAGGCAAAAGAGAAATACCAAAAAACGAAGGCCAATGTCCGCCCAACGCCCATAAATTAACGCCCCATGGCTGTAGCTAAAACGGCGGTTTAACAGTAAGAAAACAAAACAAAAAGTACAAATACCGACAAACCATAAATCTCAAGCCGAAACTCGTATTGAATGTTAGAAACGACGGTCGCAAAGACCGACTTGAACATCAAATCCAAATCCATGCATTTACATACAAAACAGTTTCAATTTAAGCAACAGTGGCAGCATTGCCGACAAGTGTTGTTGTTGTTGTTGTTGGCTAAATTCTCCGCCCTTTGGTAATTTTTCACCTGAAACGCCCCCAAAAAAGGCAAAGACATGCCTGCAGAAGACATACATATATGAACACCTTGACCTGAGTCGACAGCAACAACATATGTCTGCCTGTCTGTCCGTCTTGTCTGTCCGTCCGTCTTGTCTATCAGCTCAGCTGCATCGCATCTTCAATGTTTGCTTTGAGTAAAAGTTGCGGAAAAAATGTTGCAATTTTTTGCCATTTACAGTTGCTTGCAACCTTAACCGTACGCCGGATGCTGCTGTTGTTGTTGTTGCTGTTGTTGCTGCAGTTGCATTTATGCTTTTACGGTTACTTACAATTTTTCAAGTTATTTCAAACACATCTTTGCTTTACTCTCATTGCAAATTGTGTAGCGTTTATTATCAACTCATTTTTCACGGTTGAGGTTTATGATTGTTTGCCAAATAAATCATAAACAAAACAACAAACAAGCTGACAGCCAAAACATGTTCGGACATGTCGACAGACAAGCCAAACAATCAGCACTATTTTCAATACGCCGAAACAAAACAAACGCCAACGTCATCACAAGCATTATGTTAATCACGCCGCAACTTCGATGCCAGCATCTTCATATTTCTACGGCGTTTGAGTGAAGATGTTTTTGTTCGTGTTGTTGTTGTTGTTGTGGCCAAGTGTTTGTTGTCGTTGTCACAGTTAGTGCCATCATAATTGGTTTTAATGTTTAAATATTTAAACATGTTTTTACGAGTCATATTCAAATTGTTTTCGCCTCATGTCGCGTTCGTCGGTAAACATGTCTGCCGTGAAAATTGGCTTGAGTGATTTACAATGTGGAGTGGAAATTCAATAGTAGCGTTTAGCAAGTATAACGGTAATTGCACCTTATTTCCAGACAGTAAAAGGCTTCATGCAACATGATTGATGGCTTAATGAGCTCGTTAAAAGTTTAACGAAGTTATCAATTTAATACAAAGCGTAACGAAGTCGCCTTTCAACGCCTCATGGTGTTCAGTCTTCTTAATACGCTTAACCGAAAGCCACACGGAAGTGCCAATTAAAACGCTCATGAGACGTATCATTGTTAGTTGCAATTGAAAATACTTCAAGGGACTTTAAGCACATGAATTATTGAAACGTTAATGCATAACAACAACAACAACAGCACAAATGACATATTTCGCATGCGAAATGTTGTCATTTGTACAATTTGTAAAACATTAAAGTGCTTTTAGGCGAATTTAATTTATGATTTATCTGCAATAGCAAATTGTCAATATGTTGCAAGTAAGTAGCTGCAACAAGCGCTTGCCACAGCTTGCGCAGCCAATTGATAGCCCCGGGCATGCCAACACGCCAAGCCAAGCCTATCAAGCGACTCGGCTGGCAGAGCGACACATTTGCGACATAAACAATTTATATTTATGGAGTAAATCACGCGTTTCAATTGCTGCCAACCATCACCAATACAACGTGCTACTGCCTGCTGTGTGTGTGTGTGTGACAATTGCGACTGCGACTACAAGTAGCGGCAGTCTAATCTCAAAGTGTGGAGAGCGCATTTCGGCTAAGGTTCGTTCGGTCTGTCCGTCTGTCTGTTCGTCTGTCGGTTTGTCACTGTGCACTTTTGTAAATGTGCAACGCCTCAATGAGCCTCACTCGCCTGCAATTCGATGCGAGTCAAGTCGATTCATTGTAAATGCGATACACGAAGCGCCAAACAACAATAAAAACAACTGCAAAAAAGATTTACGATCAAGCGAAAGTGATCGATTTTAAAGCAGGCGTGGTCAATATGAGATTGTTGTTTTTTGCACGCCACACGACGACAACAACAGCAACAACAACAGCAGCAGCAACATTTGAAGTTGCACCGCAGAATTGCAGCAACGATTTTGCTGCTGGCCATTCGCTCAATCGGCAACTGAGTCGACTCGACTTAACTACCGTTGCCCCCCCTCTTTGCTCTGTCGCCGACGCTGCCGCTGTTACCGACTTGGCCGACTGTCGTTAAATGCTTCTTATGCAATACAATTCTCAATACTTTTGAATTGCGGTGTTGTTGCTACTGTTGTTGTTGCTGTTGTTGTTGAGTCTGGCCCAAACATTCAGTGAACAACATTCACCATTGGCATCCGCGGATTGTCATTGTAAAAGCAACAAACACAACAACAACATTTGCTTTGTAGTAAGTAAAGAAAAATGTTTGCATTGTCACAGATTTTTATCACTTTTTCTCGCCTCAAATAACATTCTGACGAAATATTCATTTACTTGGCTTTGGATTTGGTTTGGTGTGAAAATTGATTGCTAAAAATTTAAATATTACTCAACCATAACGAATATGACAAAGTGTGAGCTAATCAAATTTTATGTCTCTTTATTTTTCAGGTAAGCTTTATAAACTTGACGGATAGAAGTGTATTGGAAATCGTCCTGTGAGTAGAAATGAGCTTTAATGGAATATGATAAAGTTGTTCGAATTCGATACCTCTTATATGCCAACTATGTGCGAGAAATTGGCATGATCTCACTCAAAAAAGAAAGTCTACAACATGCGCTAAGTTTCTATGGCAGTATTTTGCTGTAGCGATGCAATATGCGCGCTCTGAGCAGTTCCATTGCAAGAAACAAAGATATTTCCTACGCGCAAACGAAAGACTTCAATAACAAACTTGACCAAATTACCATCAACAACAGATCCCAAGCGATTTCTTCATTAGCAAACAAGCTGTTGAAAATTCTACTAATTGACCCATATATAAAAGCGAAAACTAGATTACATCATGTGTACCGACAGACCACCTTCAAGAAAACCAACACTTGGAGACTCAACTTACGTAAAGTTTCAAGTGAATTTCGTTCGTTGCTCGTGTGGGCCTCACTCATGTGCTTATCTGCTGCGTGTGTGCACATTTAATATTTCGCTGCTCGCTTTTGAAAGTTGCTGCCAATTAACATTTTCAAAAATTGCATATTTGATAAAAATCATGTGCCACAAGTGTCATATTGCCACCGATCGAACGTTGCAATATTGTAACGAACAACGAACGTTCGCCAAAACATTTTCGCTTGTCAACACACACACACACACACACACAGTTACACATATACACACAGTAAATGTCCAACTTGGCTCTGTTTAAAAACGCACGCCAAATATTTACAAAATGCTGCGTGCATCGAAAGTAACAGGTTGCAATTGACGGACAGACAGACAGACCAGCCGACTGCTCCACAAACTCAAAGCAATCATAGCGCAAACCACAAACACAATTTGACGGGCAACTACCACCGAGCGTTGCATTTAATGTGTCACTTGTCGTGTTGCTGCTGCCGCTACTGCCGCTGCTACATGCTAAGCGCCCAGGCAAACAATCAAGTGAAGGTGTCAAAACCAAAGCTCAGCTCAGCTCAGTTCAGCACATGAATGAATTGTGCAAAAATGCGTCTTTAGCGGTTTAGTTTTAAATAAATATGTTTTCGTTGTTTGTTGCGCCTTTTTTCCAATAGACAATTTACAAATGGTCTTTGCCTGTCAAATTTATGCGCGCCGCCTGACAAACCAGCAAAGTAACGAAATTAAATTAAATGAAACCAAAGCGAAAACCAACAAGCAACTCGACTTGACTTTTATGTTCGTGGTTGGACTTGTTTTTCTTTTTTGTCTTCATTTTTCCATTAACAATTTAATTGCCACCGACATGCATAGGCCGAATTTCAAAAGCTTGCAACGCATCGAATGAATCCGAATGACTTTAATGAGCTTGCAGTCAATAATTATGAACGGGCCAGTGAAATGAAATGATTTAACCGAGTTCAAATGCATTACAAAGCAACGAAAGTGATAAAAGACTTGCAGCAAACCACCAACAAAGCGTCGACAACGAAAGCCAAAAGTCATTTGATAACAGCAACGAAATGCAATTGAATTTGAAGCACACGGCGTGCAATACATTCACTTTGGTAGTGTGTCTGGACATGAGCTTAACAGCAACAACAAACGAAGCACAGGGCAACAATCAGCACACCACAACAACAGCAGCAACAACAACTTGCCACACAGCCTTGCAATGGGACAGAAGATGCCGAAGCCATGCTTTGCTTTATTCACATGGCGGCAGCGAAAGAAAGTCAGACATGCAACGAAATTGAAATTGGAGCATTCTTTGCCGCAAATACGAAACAAATGCGAACACCAAAAAACCAAAACCAAAACAACAACAACAAATAACCCCAACTATGCCACAAAAGCAGCGCCAGCCTCAGTGCTTTATTATGTAATAGCAAATGCGCTAAGAGCGTATTTTGAATGCAGCGGCAGCAAACATGAACGTCGAAAAAAGTCGAAAAAAAAAACATATAGAAAGAAAAACAAAAATGCCTTTGCGCATATTTCCTGTTCATGGTTTTTCTACGCTACTCACAACTCAACTCACTCTGAGACTCGAGCAAATCAACGCGTCTAACACGCTCAGCTTCGCTCAGCTCAGCTCAGTAGTGTTGCTTGCTGCTTATTGGCCCAGTCTGGCCTAGTCTGATCTGGTCTGGTCTCCGGTCCACACACACCACACACCACACTGTGCTCGGCCAGCAATTTTCGTTACACTTTTCTTTCGCTTCATTTCGTTGCACGTCGCGTCGATTTCGCATTGAGCGGCAGTTGCAGTGGCGAAGCGCGCCAAATTATATCATTTTTATTTTAGTGCCAAAGTAACCCACAATCTTTTTTTTTTTTTTTAATGCCTTTTTACAGCTGTCTTGCTTATATTTTTTTCTTTTATTAAAATGTCATAAATCAAGCATTTCTTTGTTGATATGCAAATTATTTTGATTTGCTTTTTATTTATTTCTTTTTTTTTTTTTTTTTTGTAAAAAAGCTGTTGAGTTGTTTATGAGTTTTGCTTTGCTCCGAGCCAAGAGTTATCAGTGCAACAGTTGAGTTATGTCTTGTCTTAGGCGAGAAAGTTCAATGCATTGAGGTCATCTCAGCTTAGCGTACTAAAACGTAAGCGTTGAGCAATCAATTTAATCATTCAATTTGGTTTGTATTGAAATTATAAAAATTAATATTACAAATAAAAATTAACTTCTTTATTATCATTCGATGCGCTCATAAAGGCTGATTTGAGTCATTTCAAATGGCACTCACTTTACGTCAAAGTGCAATCACTTGAGATTTATTAGCCTTGTCGGCAAGCAATCTCAAGCGTAGAAACTTTGCAAGCGCATAAATCTTTAATTATAACAAATCTTCAGATGCAAATCAATGAAATAATTTATGAACTTGTTGCTCCAGCGACCGTAAAATTTCAAAGCTCTGCAGTGCTGAAAAGAAGTACGTTGCCGCTATTACGAAATTGTTATGTCTAACGACAAGTTGATAGCCAAGTTGCGGCAACATTGAACTGAAATGCTTATAAATATTTCGCAGGAGACTTCGTGTGTGCAATGAAATTTTGTCGTAGCACTTTGCGCACAGATCGCCTAACAAAAGCAACGTTCAACAACACAAGACAAGCAACAACAACAACAACAGTAACAACAACGGCAACTGAACATAATAAAAATTGCAAGTAATTCTTATGTGAATTATTACGAGCATATTTAACAGTGTTTACTGCCCGCTGCCAACAAGGCGACCCCAAACAAAAGTGGCGACCAGCAGCAACAACAACACAAAAACAGCTGGCAACACACACACACACACATACACATGAGTGGAGTTTGCATGACGGTAGCAAACATGTTGCTCGAAAAAAAGTCTATTATATGAATTTATGGTCCATTATTTATGGCTTGTAAAAAATAGCAAAAAAAAAAATAGTGTTGCGCGTGCGCAGGCGCGTTACAGTAGCAACAATTGCCAAACTTACGCTAAGCTGTAAAAAAAACACATGCGCGACTTTTACCTAATCAAGCGACGAACACTTTATCGCACGTGCCTTCATCATGCACGATGATTAAGCTGCGTGTCAAGTGAAATTCTTTCTTACACCATGCCTCCGTGTGTGTGTGTGAGTGTATCAGTGTGCGAACCATGGCAGTGTGCGCGCCGTTTTAGAAAGGAAACTCATAATCAGGCATGTGCAGCAAGTTGCAAGTCTTTGCGGATGCAAACTGTTGTTGCGCGCTCGCTCGGTCGGTCGGTCGGTCAGCTGGCAAGTTTCATAACACGAAATGGCGCAGAAATTAAGTTAAGTGCTTGAAGGAAAAAGTTGCCGCTTAGGCAAATGTAAGCTGATCGACAAAAAGGCAAAATGAAAATCAAATTGAAAATCGAAATCGAAGTCGAAATAAGTGCAGGCAAACAATCTTTTTGTGAAAAGCGCATAAATTTTATTTCTGACCAGCTGATTCGCCAGTTTGTTCGATCGGACGGTCGATCGGTCGTTAGAGGTGGGCTAGCAACAACAACAACAAAGCATTAGAAGAAAAAGTGCATTCATTGTTTGTTTGCTTTACAAAAAGGCAACCGCCGTGAGTCGTCGACGACGGCCGCTCAACCGCTCAACCGATGCCGATGCCGATCAATCGATTAACTGCGAGTGTCTGCGCAGGTTAAGCAAAGTTGAAATGTTACACGAAAGGCGAACAAAAAGTGATTTATGTTTCCGTCTTTTGTGGCCAATTTTGTGTTATGGCTTGTTTTTGTTTTTGCCTTTAGTCAACAGAGCACGCAGCGGGCGTTTAATTGGCACACCCTGTTTTTAGGCTGCTTCAAATCAAGTCAAAAGCAACATTCGCTGAATGTATTTAACGCAAATCAGCGACACAACCACTGAAGCGCTTCTATTGAGTTATCAAAATATTTGCCGATTGTCAGACAGACGAACAAGCAACAACAAAGACAGACAGACAGTTGGACAAAAACAAAATAACAGTCAACCTATTTAACAATTGTCATCATCAACATCATCATCATCTCTGCCGTCGTCGTCGTCGTCGTCATCGTTTCTGAAAAGTGTTCAACAAATGAAGCGTCAAATGATGTCTTCGTCATCGTCATCGTCATCGTCAAATTTTTGCACAATTGCTGGGCCGTTTGTCGTCTAACGAGCTTCAGCAAACAGCAGCAGCCACAAGCGCCAGTTGACAGTTGCAGCAACAACAGCAGCAATAACAACAAACATAAATGAGCTGCTATTAAACGTCAGTTTGGCATTAAAGTCGGCACAATACAAAAGGTTCAATTCAGCGAAAACTTGTTGAAAAAGCAAAAACAAACAAACAAACAAACATTTCCAATGAAAGTGCATTTTTGCAGTACAACAGTTAACTATTGAAGCTGAAATCTCAGCGCTGTAAAAGCCAAATTCGCCAAAACGAAAGACTTAGGACACGAACGCGGCAACTTTAATGCAAGCCGACGTTGGCGGCCCTCAACGACTTCATACAAACGCATACAACTTAATTCAACTCGGCGAGTGTCGGTTTTTGCCGCTTTATATGACACCTACAACGATTGCCAACCGTTTGACAATTTCTTCGGTATGCAACAATTTGATTTTTTTTTTTCTCGTTTTTGTCTTTTGAGAATTGAGGTTGCAAGCAAGCAAGTGTAAAATAAATCTGCCAAGCTATAATGCAAAATAAGAAAGACTCACCTTAACGGACTGTCTTGGTTCGCTGAGTTTAATTTGGCGGCGCTTATGTCACTTGACCCACTGACCATGGCGGCTGATCGTCGCTCTGTGGCCGCACGATAAGCTGAAAGATAAAAGGCGAGAAACGAAAAGTGTTAATATTTGTTAAATAATTTTATAGCTCATGTGTGCAAATAAGTTCAACATGAGCGTATAATAAATTTTAATTATTTAAATCAATTTGCAGCGTTTTTTTTTTTTTACTCTTGTTTTTCGTATCTTTTTGTGTCTCTGTAATTTTGCCGACCACATTTGTTTAAAGTTTATTAAAACCAACATTGAAGAAAAAAGCGAAAACATCATGCTTAACGGCAGTCATACATTTGTTGTTTTTGTGCTTGTGCTGGTGCTTGTGTCTGTGCTTGGGTTTGTGTCTGTGCTTGTGGTCTGCACACACATGTATTATGGCTGCGTTGCATTGCGTGACTTTGTTTCTAGTTGAAGTTGAAGTTGTGTTATTGTTATTGTTGCTGCCGTGATTGTTGTCTTTGTTGTTGCTATTGTTGCTGTTGTTGCTGTCTAAGTGGTTAATAGTTCATTGTTTTGCTTTGGTTTGCTATTGATAATCAAATTACGCGGCGGTGGCGGCGACTCAAGTTAATTAAAACAAAGACTTACATAAGCGTAATAAATGTGTACGCTTTAATTGAATTGTTCAATAAATTAAAACATTTTCTCTGTGTGTGTGTGTGTGTGTGTACAACAATGCTGTGTTGTCTTTGACATTTATTTAGTCTCCAGTAGACAAGACTTTCCTGACGCCGTAAATTGTTTCACTTTTTCACTTTCGATTCCTTTTCACTGTTTTGTTTTTTCAACATCCTCTCAACTCAACTCAAGTCGACTTAACTCTCGTTTTTCATTGGACTCAGTTGCTGCTAATTGTACACTTCCGTTACTCAACTTCTAATGAATTTCAGCATGCAAATTGTGTGCCACCGCGGCGACGTCTGCCACTTTTGCTTGCGTCATCGCTTGCACCAATCAAGCGAGCAAACTTAATTAGCAAACGTTGTCTATAACAATTTATATGTCACTGGCAATAAAACAAATCAGCGCAGACACCTTTAGCGCAGCTTAAGTTAAGGCGTTAGGAAATGGCGTCAACAGTTTTTGCTCCCCAAAAAAAGACGGTTTAATCTTGTCTTGGGGTGAGGAAAAAGTTGTTTGCAGTTGCATTTTTGTAAAAGTTGTTGTTAAAGTAATTATTGCGACTTGTTGCAAGTTAATTATAAGTTTAGTTCAAATGTAAAATTGCCTCTTTTGGTATTAAAAATAAGCTAATCTCAAATTGATGGATGAGCAATTAAACATGTAATTAATTTAGCGAATTGGAGTCCTCAGAAAAAGTGTGCCAGCACAACTCAGACCAACATAACTCCATTGTGAACTAAAAAGTAGCATAAAGTAATTGCTATTGTTAAGTAAGACTCTTGCTCAAGCAGATGATCAAAGTGTCAGACAGCAACATTTAATTGGCAATATTGGACAGACTTTCAATACATTTTATTTGTTCAACACTCTCATTTACTACAAACCAAACACTTTCAAATATTTACTACTCAACTCATTTGCTTACAACACAAATCCGCTACTAATACTCTATTTCCCCATGCCACAAGCTGAACAACTCATCGATTAACCGCGCTGATTACAATTTGCACTTGAACTTTTATTTGAACTTAACACTTGTTTGAATGCAATGATAAACAAACAAATAACCAAAACCAGAAGTGCGTTTTTATTTGACCAAAGACGTAATGATCGACGATCGAGAGTGACGAAGAGCAAACAAAACGCTGTTTTAACATTAAAGCATAAAACCACAAGCATTAACTGCCAAATAAATAAAAACTTGAAGCGACAAAAACAAATAAAACTTAACTTCAAATATTCGGAAGCGGTCATAAAACAAGGGACACGCTTAGCTAAACGAGACACTTTTGACTGCTGTTGTTGTTGTTGTTGTTGTTGTAGTTGTCGTTGGCCATTTGTTAGTCTCTAGTTGATTGCTGCTGAGCCGCTAAGTTGTTGATAAGCTTTAACGGCAGCCATCAACACATAAGTGAATAGGCATCTGTTTTATAGTTCAAATATTCAAATATTTTATATTTAATAGAAAATTAAAATGTGTTATATTTTGCTGAATATTTATAAGTTCGAAGAAGTATAAATGATTTGATTTTTATTTAAAATCGAAGTCGAAATACTTTAAACTGTGCGTCATTAAGCACATTTCATTAGCGCCGACAAGTATTGTATGCAGGTGTTAATTTATGTGTAACACACACACAAACACACACATGCAAAGCAACAACAAAACACGAACACAAACAAAATTTACAAAAGAAAAATAAACAAACAAACAAGAAAAAAATCGGCTTGAATTTATTGACGCATGATTTATGTTGCATGCAATTAATCTATGAATGTTGTTGTTGTTGTTGTTGTGCTGTGTTGTGTTATATAACTTCTTGCGAAAAAGCTCTAAAATACATAAAATGAAGACATTTCAAATTGCGCTCGTTACACTGATTTGATTTCGTGCTGCTTAATTGCATGCGCGGCAGCTGTGTGTGTGTGAGTGTGTGTGTGAGTGTGTGTGTGTGTGTGTACATATGAATTATGGGCCAATGTTGTTGGCGTTGCAGCGAGAGCGAAATATTTGATTGATTGACGTCTGGCCGTTGAAGAAAGGTTCGTTGATTCGTTGCCGCCATCACATTTGGTCTTGTGTGCCACCAAATTTGCCGCCATCGGCAGAGTTGACAATGCTGCCACCTCAACAATGTTGCGCTCAAGTCAAGAAGCCATAACCGAAATAAACCAAAGTTGGCAAATGCCGCGAAATTTCGCATTAATTACTTCCTCAAATGGCAGCAGAATTCAATGCATGAGTTCGATTCTGCGCTAATGAGCAATGCACGCCTGTGTGTGTGTGTGTGTGTGTGTATTTTGGGCAATAACATTTCTAAGCGGCAAATTATTGCATTTGAAAGCCAAACATGTTCACTGCGCTAACGATTTCTACTTTCTATTTGATCGATATCACAGATGTGTTTAATGTCATCAAATTCACGTTTGAGTAAAAACATTAAACGGCAAAGCAAAAAAGTCTAATTAAAAAACGATAAGCATTCATAAAGCGAAATTACTTAACACTTAAACACTTAAAAAAATAGCAAATAAAAAAGTTTATACGAAATTTTGTTTTCGCAGTTTTTATTTTTATTTTGTTTTATTTTTGTTTATTTTTTTGGCTTTGCACAAAGCAATTTGCATTAGCGTATTTACTCTTTGGTTTTTATTGTTGTTGCTGTTGTTGTTGCTGGCAATTCAACTCGTGTCAAGATTCGGCACGCTGCCTGACACCTCGGGTTGTCCAACTAAGCACCGTAATTTGTATGTGAAAGATAAATTATAGCGCCAAAGTCAAAAGTGCGCCAAAGACGGTTTTTTTTTCTTCGCCATTGTTCGTGTATGCTTTGAACTTTTTCTTTTATTTATTTGATTTTTTTTTTTGTGTTTCTTCGGTCATGTCGCTCGCTCGTCTACAATGGCACGTGACAATTTCTTGATATAATCTTTGCAAAGACTTTCAATTGCATAATTATTGTTTTCAATTTGTATTTTCGTACAAATTTGGCTTAGAGCAGCGCAAGTTTGTTGCCCAAGTCTTTTGTTTCAAATGTCCGTTGCATTGCCGCTTAAGGTAAATTAGAACAAACTTCATGTTTGATAGCGAAAAAAGCTCAACCAAAAAGCAAAAGGCAATAAAACCGTTTCGCCAAATATGTCTCAATTCAGTTGTTGTCACAAATTATACAAGCAGAAAAAAGCAACAGAAATCCAATTGCCGCAACGCCGGAAATGCGCAAATATCAAATCATATTGTGCCACTTATATTTCACTACGCTTATGTTTGTTATTTATTTATTTATTTTGGTTTTCTTCAATCAATACACAACAAGCCAAGCCAAGCAAAGGTAATTTGCTGCATTTTCGAGTCAGAGTTGCGGCTTATTGCCGATGAATTACATAACCGCATTTGTAGTTTAGTGGAGCAGAAATTCGTTTGCCGTTTTCGTTTGTAAGCCAATCGAAAGGCTCCAATAAGCACACAAAGCCCAAACGTAATAAGCACATTGTTAAATACCGAATACCCAATACCAAATACAAACACAGTACAACAACAATAACAAACAACAAGTACGAAACACAAAAAATCGAAAGCCGCTGCCAAAGTGTCAATAAAGCTGAAGGTAGGCCGACGCTGCGCAGCCGAGCTCATCATTAGTTGACAAAGCCGTCATTGTCGTTGGCATCGTTGTTGATATCGTTGTTGTTGTTGTGGCTAGCGTCGCACCAAATGCATAACTTGGCCTAATGCTGCCAAACGAGCGACGAATGTCATCGCCAGCGTCATCAACAGCTGGCTGAAGCGCATTGCCGGCGACGACTTGAAAAATGTGCGTCTTTGGCACGTGATTTGGTTAATTGTTGTAGGAATGACACAAAACACACAAATTGCTCGCGAAAAATTCAACTCAATAGAAAGAAACAATGCGCGCGACACTGACAAATGTCAGCGCGTGTTAATTACATCATTTGCGAGCCGAACGCGCATTGCATGCCAAATCGCAAACGGCGCACAATCGCGCAAGTGGCAGACACAGAAAGATATGTTAAAACCTTGACACATTTTCAGCTTCATTTTCGCTTTTATTTAACCGACCCGATTTACATATGAGCGCACGGACGGACGGACGGATGGACGGCCAGACATGCAAATATTCAAACGCTGCAAATCAATCATTTTCGCTCGATTTGGCCTGTGCAAACCCAATTGGTCGCGCTTAGCCCATCTAGCTCGCTCGCCTCAGTCGTCAGTCGTGTGTATGACTTTTCATTTAGCTACAATTAAAACTGTGTGGCACGTCTCATGCCTGCCTTTCTCATTGTCCACAACGAATTAACAATTCATCTACGCCCAATTATAATAGCACAAAAAAACAGAAACAAAATAATAATAATAATAATAATTGTGCAAGGGAAAGTAATACTTGGGCTATTGTAATATGCACAAAAGTGAATGTGCCCAATGTAGAGCAGAAGCAGAAGAGGGAAACAAAACATCAAACAAGTAAAGTCGACCAAAAGGCTTAACTAAAATTGACGTGCCATTCGATGGTCGTGTTGGTCAAAAGTGCAACATAACGGTTATTATTGTTGCTCTCCCATTGTTGTTGTTGTTGTCGTTACGGCTTTAACCAAATAGAAAAAGTGTAACGTTACATTTCAAAAGCATTTCTTTTTATGCTTTTATGTTTGTGTGGGAAGACATTTCGTTTCTTTGGCTTTGATTCCGTTTCATTTCATTCATGATAGCCGGAAATTATTATTTAAGCGACAACGCGTCGCCTTTGTATAAAGCCGTGCGTTGCTAACAACTTCTGAAGCAAAATTAACTGAAAGATTTAATAACATAACAGCATTCAAACACATGACTCATAAAAAAAAACACATCTTAAACCAAAAATCCCACACATTTATACACAAAGCCGTCGTTTCGTTCTTTACGCGTTTCGGTACCGCAAGAAAACCATTAAGTTCTGACAACACACAAGTTCGTTGACTGTTGCCGGGCCGCTCCAGAAAGACATGCGACAACAGAATTTTAATTAAACGACACCGTAATTGGCAATTTGAAAAGCGCTTGCATAACACAAAGCCCAAAATTTATGGCATATAATAAATGCCAAGTGCCAAAGAACGTTTAAGGCACACCAGCCAAACAAAAGACTCTGGCAACGAACTTGTGCGCAGCAAACAACGAAAACAGCCAAATTCAAAGTGGCAACAACTTAGCCATAATCTGATAACTTCAATTACAACTGACACACTCAACAATTGTCAACTTATGGTGTCAATTGCCGTTTATTTGCGCCGCATGACAACAACGCCTACTGAGCGACGATAAAGACTTGGGAAAAATCTAAAAAAAAAACGCCGAAATAAAGTACACAAACAACTGGGGAAAGATAACATTATTATTAAAACGTGCTGTTGAGACAATTAGCCAAACTTATAATCATGACAAAGACCAAGAAAGCAGCTTGCCTATGGTGGTATTTACGTGTCTGCTTCCTGTTGTTGTTGCTGCTGCCGCTGCTGCTTCGAGTGGGGATTAATGTAAGCTTTGGCCGGTATCAACGTCGCCAATTGAGGCATGTGTGTGCAGATTAGTTGTGTCGAGATTTGAGTTGATATTGTGTAACAAAAAAATGTGTACGCATAATATGATGATTTTAATAACACAAAAGCGATTGAATTTGAAATGAAATTAATTTTAATTAGAAAAAAAAGACGTACTGTAATTCAAATAAAAATTTATTTTATAATTTACTATTTTTTAAATTCTTCAAAAAGTAAATAAAGACTCATTTTGAAGGCAACAAAAAATCGCCGCAAATAAAACAATATTAATTGTGTTCTCATTGTTAACTTCATTTTCATGCTGCAACCAAATTCTCATTTATAATTACCAACGTCAAATGTGCCACCAAAAAAAGCTCCAAAGAAACACAAAGAAAAATCATTAAAAAAAACCGATAGCTCAGACCAAAAAGCCGCAAACATTTTTACCACCAAAACAAGCAAAGTGTGCACAGATAAAAACCAAAACCGATGCCTTATAACAATTGCAAGCCAATTTGAATTCAATTCAAATCAATTCGTTGCAATCAAAATTATTGCAACGCTTAAATGTTGTATTTTTCCATTGAAAATAACAAAAAAAAAAAAAAACAATAAACAAATAAGTTTTGTATGAAAAAAAAATGAAATGAAGGCTCAAACATATTGTAAAAAAATCAAAACTGTTTTGGGCCGCCGCAAGCTTAACTATTTATGTATGCATTTGGAGGTATTTGTTTTTTTCCGTTTGTCTTTCTTGATTCGCTGATTTTGAGCACAAATATAATTTTACCAGCAGCCAATTATATCATGTTTTCGCTTTTTGTTTCTCCTTACTAAGGCACGCTTGTCGAGTCATTCAGATATGATTTTTATGCGATTTCGCTAGCGGTAATTTGAATGACCGCAAGCAACAACAAATTAATGCATTGCAACATATACGAATTGCATTTTGATAGCGGCAGAAAAATGACTAAATAGGCAAAGCGATTACACAACATTCTGGAAGCACAAATATAATATAATAAAGGCAAGTCACACATACACAAATCACCGCATGCCTCACCCAGAAAAACCTAAATCACGAAAGCGTGCAATTTCAATTTTGAAACGAATTTAACTTGGCGTGTGCTAAATGATGACGAAGGCTACGGCGTGAGTATAGAAAAGGTAGCATGGCTTTAAGCAATAATTTGCAAGCCCGGCTGAGCTTCAGCATAGACAACATCATCAGCGGCTCAAGAACGCCACGTCAGAACGTCACACGTCACTAACGACTTTATTAAATGCAATTAAACATGCTGTCAAGTAATATTTGCTGCCATTCATTGTATTCATTGGCAACGTTAAATAAGTAAAAGATTTCAATTAATTAAGTTCGTCGGCAATTTAACCCTAACTGAATTAAATAATTCACCGTTTTGCTGTCGCTCATTTCCGTTGCGCGCACTCACCTCTTTCACATGTTGCGTCATTATTGCGCTACAACAACTTGAACTTGAAGCAAGGTCTTTGCCACACCAGTGAATAACGCTTCGACTCTCTGTTTTTTCGCCTTTCTTTGCTATTTTTATGACGTGTGCACAACTCAGCGTTGCGCTTTGGCTTTACACATAAAAAAACGATTTAAAAGAAGTAAAAAACGAAGCTCACACATGGGCCGCTCTGCCGCTTTGTTCATTGCTCCAGGCGACTTTAGCCAACATGTTTAGCCGTTTGTTTGAGCATCATTTCGTAGCTTGGCAACACAGCTGTTAGGCAGCAATCATGTTGACACGCGTGTAACATTAATTTGTCATTTATTATTTTTGGCATTTTTTGTTTTTGTGTGTGTTTTGCCTGAAATTAAACTTTGTAACTAATGCTCGCAGGCGTTTGGTTATAAGGTCGAGGAATTCCAACTGCAAGCCACTTAAGTGGCTGAAGAAGGGGCAGCGCGTCGAGAAGCGTAACAAAGTTGTTGATAACCTTGTTGGAATTTGATTTGTTCGAAACTAAAGAAAGACAAACATCAAATTTGTCTAACAAAAAAAGACTTAAGCGTCAAACTTGTTAATAGCATCTTTTGCATAGTTTGTATAAACCGATATTTATATAACTTTATTTCTTTAATGAGTCGTAGAAGTCATCAATTTATTTAAAAATGCAAGACAAATGAAGCTGAAAAAACTACTTGACAACAAAAGACTTAAGCAAAAAACTTGCAAAGCCAGTATGCAACAAAGAAAACAAAATTATAAGCGTAGAAACTTGAATTTCAATTATTTCTAATGCATGCATAAGTTCTAAAAAATGGTGAATAGAAAACTAAAACAACGAAATACTTGAGTAGCTTGTTTGCGAGTTTCAAGCAATCAAATTACAATCTCAACATTGACTATAACCGAATCCAGCAACTCAAGCAACATACTTGTATACTTGTGTACATGTATGTGCGCACATGTAAGACAGCCAACAACTTTTGACTTACTACGCACAACAAGACAAATCACACAAGGTCTGCCAATAACCTTTAAAAACAGAGGGGAAAAAAACGATTTTACTCAAAACCACAAACGTATTTTATTCAAATACGCAACAAGAATGCCGAAAAGTTGAAAACGAAAACTATAAATAAGTAAAAATCAACGTTGAAACGAAAAACATTTAAAATAGCAAAAAAGCCACTGCAGATAAGATTTCTAGGTCGTCGTCGTTGTTAGCAGCGGCAGCAGCGGCAGCGTCGACGGCAATGCATTGCTTCCCATCTTAAGTCAAAGCGAAACGTCATCGACTCATCTCCGGTCGCTTGTGTTTGCATGAGTCTACGTGTGTTTGTGCTTTGGTATTCACTTGTCACGCTCTAATTTTCATTCCCATGACATGACACAAAACTCGCGCAACTTAACTGCGAATGTGTGTGCGACGAAGTCAAGTGGCGTGCCAACAAGAAGACAAAAGTAAAGTCAAGACGTCATGCCTTCTTGCAAGGCGAGTCGTGTCTTGCATGGTTCGTGCCGTTCTGAACGACTCAGAACGCAAATACCAAACAAAAGACAATGCTGGAGTGTCCAACCGTCCGTCCGTCTGTCTGTCTGTCTACCTGTTGCTTTGCACACAACGACAAGTGTCGCAGCTGTCGTTGCCGTAGCTTTGGAATTGTTGTCGCACCAAAATGCAAAGTTCAAGTGGAATTCAGCGACTTTTTTTTTGGTTTTGTTGTCCTACAAAAAACGGGTGTGCGCTGCATTCTTTGTTCTGCCTAAGGCATGCAATTTTTGTTTATTTTATTGATTAAAAGAATTTATTGCTTTGTCATAATCAAAGTGGCGCGACATGACGTATACGTAATGACGCACGCATTTGTGTCGAAAATATTACGTATACGTAAAATATGCAAAAACATACAAACGCAAAACAAAAATTTTATATGAAAGAAAACAATTATTTTGAATAACGCAAATCTTATAAAGCGAGAAAAAAAAAACAAAATTCTATTTCATGTGGCATTTGTTGACGATAAGGTCAACTTTGGCAATGTTGCTGCAACAAAGTGGCACAACTTAGCAAAAGAAAAAAAAACAAACTATAGAAATAAGTAAAGCCAAAAAATAAATAAAACCTGCTGCAATAATCGCAAACAATGGCAGCCGCTTTGGAAGTTCAGCTAAACAAACACTCAAGTCAAGCAACAAAAAAGAATCTATTAAAAGTTCAAATCAAAATAGCAACAACAAAAACACTAAGATAAAAGCACGGCGAGCCTACAACAATAACAACAACTAATGCTGCTGCTGCTGCTGCAACGGCGGTGGCGGTGGCGAACGACGTTGCCACCATTGACCTGTTTCAACCAACCAAATTTTCAGTTGCTTTGCTTGGCTCTCTAACGGCATCTGCTCATGTCGATGTCGTTGTTGTTGTTGTTGTTGCTGTTGCCGTTGTGTATTTTGCAACTGTGAGCCATCATCGCCAGCCACAGCAGCACAAGCAGCAACACGATTGCACAGCAGCGTCTGCTCATTGCGAGTCGGTGTTTTATGGCAAAGCGGCGAGTTCGATATTTTACACTTTGCACACAGCAGCAGCAGCAGCAGCAACAACAACAGTCGACGCCGTTGCTCTTTAGCTGAGATAATGACCTAAACGGTTTATGTTTCTTATATTGGATTTTTTTTCTCTTTTTGTACAAGTTCATCATGGTTTGCCAATTTGTGTAAGCACGGCAAATCAGTTAGGAATTGATGAAGATCAAATATTTAAGCCGGTTTTATATTTCATAATACCTGCGATTTGGTAACTATAATCAGCTGTAAATGATCACTAAAGGGTTAAAAGAGCTTCAAAGCATTTCATAATACTTTGTACAGCTGAAATGTAAATTTGATAGCCTGTCTTATTTTAATCAAATTATAATCTAAGTATTCGGCATATCAAATCATTTTATACCGAAAATAATTCAAGACTAGAAGCTGAATTCAATGTCAACACACAAACGAGTTATTTTTAGCTTTTTCCACTTTTCAATGATTAATTGCAACAATTTTTTATTTTTTGCAACATCTTCAAACTCAAAAAGTCAACAAGTGCGGCTAAATAAAAGTTCTTTAAGTCTTCGAGCTAATTAAACGTTGATAGCACCAGCGATAAAAGCAAATATTTATAGCATGCAATAAATTAATTTGTTCTAAGCAAACACATGGCAAGACTAGAATGAATGTCAACACGAAAAAAAGCAAAGAACAATGAAAATGATTTATATCATCATTAAATAAATAAATGTCATAGCGAGCATTATAAATGAGTACGTATGTATATATCGTATATATAGCACATGATATAAAAGATGTCGCAGTGGGCAGAATAGTGAGAAAAAATATGTTGGAAATAATTCAAACTAAAATCAGCGAATGACAGCACATTTGAGTGTCAACGTCAAAGCATCGCTGACCTTTAGCGTAAGTAGTAGTTTAGTGAGTAGTAGTTTGCAAATACCAGAGACGAAACAAGACATGGCAATTGCTTGCGGCGTTTGAGCTTGAACAAGGTTAGACAAAGCCAATAATGACGAAGCCAAGAAAATATGTGTCACAGCAAAAAAAAACACAACGATAAAGCAACAACAAATACCCATTTGGCCATGTTATTAAAACGTATACTTCTTCTTTTCTCGCTCCTTCAAACAGCGCCCACACATGCACAAAGCAAACGCGCCTCGCGCATCACCAGCTCGCGCACCAGCTTCGGCACGAATGTCAAGCAGAGCAGCGCCTCGAGCAGTGGCGGCAGCAGCGGCGGTTCGAGTTTTGATTGTCCCGAAGAGTTCGGCTACTATCCGCACCCGACCGATTGCACACAGTACTATGTGTGCGTGTTTGGCGGCGCATTGCTGGAGAGCTGCACTGGCGGCCTAATGTACTCGCACGAACTGCAGACCTGTGACTGGCCACGTAATGTTGGCTGCGAGGTGGTTGATAGCGGCTCGTCGGCTTCGACAGCGTCCGATTTACGTGACACGCGTACCAAACAGCAGCAGCAGCAGCAGCAACAACATGTGCCAAGTCGCGTACGTTTCGGTTCAGCGTTTAGTGGTGCCGCTGCAACCCAAGCGCCCAGCGCTGCAAAGGCCGCTACAGTGCCACCGCAATATCATCGTCAGCCGCCGCAGGTAATACAAGCGCAGGTACAGAACATACCGCCACCGCCAGAGTTGAAGGTGCCACCAAATCCAGTGGTCACGTCACGTGGCCAACCGAAACCGTTACTCGATTCGCAGGAGGACATCGCAAAGGTGAGTGTGCCCGCACGAATTAAACTATCTTTATTTACTTCATTGAAACCCTTAGCTGTATGCCGAAGCACATGAAACACTGCCACCCGTTGAGGAGGAGGAGAGCGATCGCCAGCAACGCGTTTATCGCGGCCAGCCGAGCACGGTCAGTCAAGTGCAACGTGACCGCGACGGCATCATACACCAGGCGAGCATCAATGCTATACCCAATCATGGTAAAATTGGTTCATTCGCTTTTGGTACGCAATACAGGTAAGTCAACGTCAATGATTACGCTCCGCTCATACGAAACTTGCTTTAACTTAGCCTCATCTGCTGCTTTGCAACTTATTTGTTTGTTTACTATTTTATGATCTTACTTTTTTGCTATATTTTCAAAAACAAAATCAAAACAAAAAATCTCTGCAAATCATCGTAAAATGTTATTTTTTCTCATTCAAAAAAAAAAAAAAAAAAAAAAAACAAAAAATAAATGCATCTGCACTATCGACTTTTTGTACTGCGACGATTCTCTAAAAAAAAATAAAAACAAATCTGTACGAAAACAGCAAAAAATTTGTAGACCTCGAACTATCGCACAATCGACTTGATTATGATATTGACGACAAACACGACGTCGCTGATAATTTTGATCAGACACTTCAAGATACTGAAGTGGCGCACAGACGCTCGAAACGTGATATTAGCACAGTGACTGCGCAAACTGAGCAGACTGAGCAGACTACAACGGACACACTTAAAGAAGCTATAACTGAGACAAGCAGTACAGAAGCAAACGATTCGAATACCTCAAGCGAGATAATCGACGTTGAAAGCACAACGGACAGTAACGCAAATACGACAACAAACACAAATGCGACCGCAAACAACAACTCGGACAACTCACAGGAACAATTTGACACCGAACAAGAACTACGAGATTTATTGCTCTCGCCGGAATTCGCTGCCATTGCCAATGCGCATACGCACAAAGATTTGGCTGAGTTGCAACAAAGTGATGGCCACGATGCCTTCGAGCAAACGAAAGATGACTTCGACTATGAGGACGAAGACATTGCAGCTGTTGAAGGTGACACGGCAGCGGTTGAATCGAAACGTGCGCCTCGTCAATTGCGGCCACTCACGCACGGTCGTGCACGTTGGCAGTTACATGCACCGCAATCAAATAATTATCGCTCCATTGACTCGAATCCTTATCAACAACAACAACAACAAGCCCAACAGCAACCACAACAAAACCAACAACAACAGCAGACCGCAGCTTATGCATTTGGCAATTACAATCCCTATTTGACGCCACCGAGCCACAATTACAATCATTTGAGCTCAGGCTATCAAAACTATCTGCAGCCACAGCAGAGCAACAATCAAAAGCCGAAAGTTGTCTACACGGGCTACAATCTTTCATTGCCACCGCCGCCTGTGGAGGATGATTTCCGACCCATTGCTGGCAGCTACTTTGGCACAGCGCAGACAACAACGCCACGCCCTAACTACAATGCCGCCGAGCTGCTGCCCTACTTGATTGCCCAGCTCAAAGATATCAAAGAGCGACGCAAGAAAGTACAAGCTGAGAACTTCGCGTATTTTCATTTGGATAATAAGCCCATCGATCAAGCACAAAGCACAACAACGCCGCCGCCGAAATACGACTTCTATCAGCAACAACAACAAATACAAAAAGTCACGCCCAATGCGCATTACTCGCAGCAATTCAGCACCATGGGCGGCTTCTATAATAATAAGCCAGAGCAAGAATATTCGCATGGTGCGTACGACACGAAGGCAACAACGAACTTCGCCAACAACAACAACAATAACAATAACAACAAGCTAGTCTCACAGTATAGTATCTCAGCTGGTCCAGCGTTACCAACAACACCAACAACTGAGAGCAATTACTTTCAATACAATATCATAGCAAACCAAAAGATGAAAGGCATCTTCAGCACATCGAAGCCACTTGAGTCAGGCATCAAGACACGTCCCATTGTGGATGCGACACCCAACATAAATGTTGTTTCCCCGCCGAATTTGGCTTACAATAAACCGATATTACTAAAACATGTACCCTTTCAAGACTTTTCTCATATACCGGCGGGCATTACATACGCCCAGAACTCCACAATACCCGAGTCGTATCAAACCTTTACGAAAACCCTAGCTACAACAGCCTCACCCAAACTAAAACCAACAACTCTACAAAATATACAGTCTACAACAAAGAAACCGCAGCTAAATTATCAATTCAACATAAGCGAATTCATGTCGAATTTGCAAGAAAGCGATATTGCGAGCTTCAATCCGACGGTCATGAATATGATCAAGTACTTTAAGCAGATGACCGATGTGCGTCGGCCAGCAGCGTCACAAACGACACGTTTGCCTATACCAATTACAGCGGAAAAGCCCGAATTGACCACTGCGCGTACACGTTATAGAATGAAGTCAACCACGTCGGCGCCTTACACAGTGCAACCGACCAGTAGTCGCACCAAAGGTTATGAGAGCTTCATTAAAAGTATACCAAACCAAGGCCAGCGTTATACAACTTCATCAACTGCGTACAAGCAGACAACACTGCCGACACCAACAACAAAAACGAAAACGAAAACAACAACGACAACAGAAACGGAGTACTATGAAGAGGACTATGAGGAGGAAGAGCCAGGCAACGATACAGATGATGACATAATGCCACCCTCCCAAATGCCACAATATATGCCCATGTCAGAGACCATGGCGCCGCCACGTGCACATCTGGTGCCGCCAGCGCCAACGACTGTGCTGCCAAATGCAAACACCAAGGCAAAGCCAGCCTTTCAAACGGGTTACTTTGAGGCGACAACCACAAGGCGACCTTTCTTCAATGCCAACTTCCAACAATGGTCAAACAGTGTCACGAACAACAAGAACAACAATCAAATACCCTCGTTTATACATTTCCCAACTGATTTCTTCCAAGAACTCAAATCACGCTTGCCCGCTTTGCAAGAAGCAACGACACCTGCAACAACCACGACCTTACATGCAACGCGACCGACTTTAAGCGCTGCTAGAATCACAACAACCAACTCACCCTCACACGACATGCCAACAGCAACACCGACCACGCGTATGCGTTACACAGTGCGTCCGAAACGTATACGCGGCCAAAACACATGGCAACCGAATAAGGGTCAAGCATTGTCACAACAAAGCGTTGAGCTTACCAACGATGCAAGCAATAATAAAACAAGCGATTTTCTACAAGGTTATCGCAAGCAAACTGGTGCACAAAATTCTGGCAGCACGACCTCTGCCGCCTCGAGCAATGCCATCATCATGGGTGGCCTACAATTGAACGCGATTAGTACGAATACGGACAGACACAGGTGAAGTTTTGACATGAAAAAAAAAACCATATGAAAAACATTCTTCTAGGCACTTTGAATAACTGCAAACTCCTTAAGGGAAGTGCACGCAGTTGTTTTTTGTCGAGTACTTTGTGCCTTTACAACTTACACATGCTATACAAACCAAGAACACTGAAATACAAAAACCTGTAAATATACTGTTTATACGTTTACTGTTACTTGTTACCAAACAAAAACAAAAACAAAAGCTACAACAACACCATTTTTTAATCAACGAAAAAAGAATTGTTGTACTTGTACAGTTATTACCTTGACTAAAAATTCGGACAGGGTACGCAAATTGTTATCACTTACTAAGTCTCAATTTTTTACTATCACATTGGCACTACTAAACGCTCTCCTCTATACATTATCTTCTTCATTTAATAGCATTACTAAAACCCAAAAATTTACTCAACTGTTTTGTTCTAATAATAATCATTTTTATGCATTTCTCTCCTGTATATATTAATCATTATTATTGTTCATTACATCAACACCTAAACAATTTTCTGTTGTAAAATTGTGTAATTGTAAATAACCTGCGAATCCCACAAAAAAATAAAAACACCAAATTCCACAACCACGAATATTAAAAAATTGCTTGCCGGGTGTGATGCGAACCAAACAACAAATAGAGTCGAGTCATCTTCACCATCATCATTGGCGCCAACGCCCGCCAACATCTTTGTTCAGCCACCGCGGCCAACCAAAGTTCTTGTCGAGCAAATATCGTCAAATCGTAACTACTATAATGCATCAACATTTAATCATCAAACGGGCTATGAGTCATCTCCACAACAACAACAACAACAACAAACGCAGCAACAACCTGTTCCCTTCCAACAACAACAACAACAACATCATCAGCAACAACAACAACAGCAACAACATCATACACAACCACAGGCACAATCAGCGCAAAGTCCTTATGATACTTATTATTCTGTTTATGACGACGATATTGATTTGTACAGGGATATTGAGTATCAACAACAACAGCAGCAACAACAGCAGCAACAACAACAACAGCAACAGCAACAACAGCAGCAGCAACAACAACAGCCACAACAATATCAGCCAACTTTGCGCCAACAACAGCAATCAACTTATCGTCCTCTTGAAATATTGACCACGCCTAATCCACAACAGCAACAACGCCCACTGCAGGAGAGACCAACATATGGCAACCAACAGTCGCTTGTCTATAATACAGATTATGATGAGGATCTAATAGCGCAGGTGAGCCAAATTATACATATATATATATTGTTTTTTTTTTAATTTTCTGAATTACTGAATTTTCAAAATTTTTACTTATATAAAATATGACTAGATCGAACAAGATAATGCCTATGATCAACCGACGCGTTCACCACCGCGGTAAGTTGCTGTTCTCATATTTGTTGCATCACCAAACACACAAAAAATATAATTTACAGAATCAAGCCATAAGTAAATTACTTGAATATTTAACAACAGCATTTTAACCATAATTTAACCCAGTTTTATTACATCTGAATGTGTACCGCCCCACCTCTTTTCTCTTATTTTATATTGTGTGCCCATCTATTTACCTACATGCGTTGAGCTATGAGCGCCTTTGCCTGCAGCTGAACCTGGCTTTAAGTGTTAGGTTTATGTTAACAGTCAATAAGTTGAAACTAAATTGAGTAGATCGACAAACACTAGGCACACACGACACGTCCCTACCCACACACACACATACACACGCACATTACAAATTTGTCATACGCCATGCTACACTCAGCATCAAAATTTTATTATATCATGAATACTTTTTTATATACTTAACCATACAACAAAAAAAAAACCAACCACCAGGCTCGATCAGGTAACAATACAAACACTCGATGTGCGTCCAATTTCATCGACTTCAGCGCGTCCACCCAGTCACGACGACCGTGATTATTACAATACTCTCACAACGGAGGCGCCACGAAATGACCAAGTTGACTATGGCTATGCAACTTCCGCGGAATATGCTGAAACGCCGGATTATTATTTGACCGATCAGACGCCCGTCTATAAGCCACAAAAACCAGCACGCTTTACAACATATGCGCCAAAATTATACGCTACACAAGAAGCTGAAGAATTCAATGTGATTAGTTCACCGAACTATTTCAAAGGGACAACGAAATCGGTCGGCTTACAGGAGACAACGAAGAGTGTTAAGCCAACTAAGAAACTTGTAGCGAGTACAGTTACCACGAAAAGTCAAAGTACGACAAGAATAACAACAACAAAGCCAACAACCACAACAGCAACACTAAAAAGTACAACAAAACCAACAACACGAATTCCCAAGACAACAACAACAACAACAACAACAACGAAAGCCCCTCAAACAACCAGTACAACTAAGTCCCCAAGGTATTTCGTTTAAAGTTCTTATTGCTGCTAAATGAATGATTGTCTGATTGATTGAAGCGTGTGTGTGTGTTTGATTTAAATGTATGTTTGTAGTTTGCAGCATGAAATATTCGATAAAAAAAGCAAAAAAAAAAAGTTTCTAAATTATTTCTAAGTTCGCTTTCTAGCAAATTCTAATTGGCTTCTAAATGTTGACTTTGACACAACATCATATAAATGCCAGACAAAAACCGCTTTTATTTCGGCATACATTCATATACACACCCAAAACCAAAACAAAGTACCCCACACATCAGCTACATCAATGTGTTACTTTTGTTCGAAAAAGAAAATACCCCACACACACACTTTACATAAATGTTTTACGTATGACAGGTTGTTATAGCGCTCGCTGTTTAGGGCTCAACCCAAGAGGTCATTCTTTCATCATAAACCAGCATCATACTCATCGCATGTTTGTATTTGTGTCTATCATAAAAAAACGCATGAATTTACTTTTTTTTTTTTTGTCTTTGTGAAACGCATGAGCATGTGCTTGCAAAACAATGTCGAAATTTCGTTTTCTGAAAAACAAACAAACAAAAAAACAAGAAAAACAAAAATTGTTAAGCATATGAGAACCAAAGTCCAAAATTACTGATACTCTTATAATAACACTGTAGGGCATAAAACTCCTTTGATGAATATCTTTTGGTACATCTTTCATGTTAGTTAAGAACATGTCTATAAACTAAAGTCACACGTTCACCAACGAAGAAAAACAACTTGCACCGCAGATTATTTCTTTAAGAGATAATAAGCCACCAACAAAAGTTAAAGAGTTTAAAGTTTTAAAACGATGAACGATACTAACATTAACGTAAAAAACAAATCTATCTATTCGGTTCTATTCTCCAACAGATCAAAAACGCATGCAAATAAAATTTTTAAAAATCAAGTACCAAAAAAGAACACAGCAAAACCAACAACACCACAACCATCAACAATCCAAAACTCCTCAACAACACGACCAATACCAACAAAAACAACAACCATACCAAGTACCACAACCTCTTCCAGCACAAGTACAACAACACACCCAGCTCAGACCACATACAGTTCGAATCCCTTTTTAAAATCCAAACTCCAATCCTTAGCGAAATCATTGGTCAGTGTTGTTGCACAGACCAAAACCCAAAGTCAAAGCGCACACGTACACTACAGCACTACACAAGCAACACCCATTCGAACACCCACTCCCACAAATACACTTGGTACAGCAAGCACAAGCCTCCAACACTTGGATCAAGTTGAAACGATCTACGATGAAAGTCAAAATGTTCACGTACAGACGGCTGAAGCGCCAAGTAGTCGCGGTTTGGAGACGAGCACGCCGACGCGTTTCTTGGATTTTATCAACGCCGCTGCCTACGGCACGAGTCCAAGGGGTAATCTAGTTCGCACGAATACAGAAAAACCTCAAAGATCCAAATATTATACAGAATATCGAGGCAAAGCTTCTGTTGAATATGAGAATAGTTCAAGCGCAGGCAAGAGTTCGGAGTTTGTCAAAATCGAACAGAAACCGGGAGAACATAGAAGCAAAGAGGTCTCATCGGACATAGATTATAGCGCCGAAGAAAAACCAAGAAATTATAGAGGAAAGCCATTGTCTGATTATCGAAGCACGGAGACAAGTAAAAGTACAGAGCAAGCCGAGACAAATAGAGAACCACAAAGAAAACGTTTACAAAATTATGTACTATCGGAAGTTGCACCACAGAGTTTCCGGCCACCACCGAGCACAGTGAGTACCACATCACCCATTGAGGAACCACCATTGGAGATTTTTAACGCCGCAAGTTCATCGAGTACAACAGTACGTTATACAACCAGTGGAGCTTTAGCATCGGAGCCCAAACCCTTTCAATATAGTTTACAATCAGATTCACGTGGTTTTACGCTACGCGCACAACATCAGAACCCAAGTGCAGCATCAGATAACTCACAACCGCTATACGAGCGTAGGGCAAGCACTCAAATTTTTACAACTACAACAACTAGAAGTCCAACAACACCAACTACAACTACAGCTCCCACTACTACAACGACAACAACAACATTTAAGCCTACAACTACCTCGAGCACAACAGCGCGTGTAGTCTCCTATGAGGATATAGATTATGTGGAAATAGTGCCAACAACTTATGCACCACCACTAAGAATTTGGCGAAATGGCAGACCGACGATACAACAAGCCAATTCGAAATTCCAAACATCAGATTTCTCAAGTACTGCAAATGCATTTGAGCGTTTTGTAACCCAAACGCCGTCTACCACAAGTACAACAACGCCAACTCCTACCACCACAACATCAACAACAACAACTACGACCACAACAACAACGCCACGTCCCACCTCAAGCACCACTACAACGACTTCGGAGCGTCCTGTACAGAGCTTTACAGCACGTGCTTCGGTCTTTAAAGATAATCTAAGTAGATCAACTGGTTTCCCACCACAACGTTTTGTCTCACCATACAAAAGCCTAGAAAATATATTAGAAGAACGTGCAGGATCTAACAATGCCATACAACGAAGCACAGTCAAGCCGCGTTATGCTGCTAATAACAACGGAGGTACTCCACCATTTTTACAAACAACTCAAAAACCATTTAGAAATTATTTTGTCATTACATCACCACCAAAAAATATAAGCCAAGCAATATTAGCTACGATGACAAGCAACGCACGGAATTTCAGTATAAGCGATGCTCTGCTGACAACATTCAGTAGTGTGCCTCAGCGAGCTTTGGATGCACGCGGCAGCACGACTCGCCCAACAATGACAACTACTAGCACTACCACTACGACAACTACAACGCAAGCCCCGACGACCACGCCATCTACAATGTCCACTGTCGTTGCTACAGCACCAATAAAGATTTCACAACCAGCTGCACGACCTCGTGGCCGTTCACGTTATACGGCCGCAACAGCGGCTAATGCACTCGATAATGATGAGCCTACGACCTACGCACCCAAATTCCGTTTGCCAACTTCGACTAGTTTTGATACCAATCCAACAGCGAATCCTGTAAACACTTTTCGACGAAAGACACATCGTGCCCGCATTGTCGCCGCATTGCCTAATCAAAGACACTTGTCGGGACCCACACCGAAGCCACGTGAAAAATATCAAACATATAAAGCGGAGCAACAAGCTCGAGAATTGAATTATCAAAGCAAGACTAACAAACATAGGCCCATCGAGAATGAGGCATTCGATAATAATCCACGAGCAGAAGCTTTAGTCGCACAGCCCATTGATCAGAAACAAGATAATAGCATTGAGCAACATTTGAGCACCGAATCCGAGATTTCGACCTCTACGGAACATGTTGTTGCTATAACAGATCGGCCCCTCAAATATCTCTTCTCTAATAAGTATCGCACACAGACCGCCGAACGCACCTTAGCAGAAAGTTTACAGAATGCAGGTTATATAACTTCCAGCACAGGACGAGCAAAGTATCGTCCGAGTAATGTGCTCGAACAACTTCAACAATTTTTGGCCGGCAGTGATAGTGAAGAGAATAGTTCACCACAATTTGTTGATGATTTCTCGGTACCGGAGATACGTGCAGCAGTAAAAGAGATAAAGAACCTTTATGAAACCACAACAGCACGTGCCTATTTGCCAAGTACCATAACAACAACGACAACAACTACACTTAAACCCACAACCACACCAATACCTCCCACAAGTGCTTATCATACAACAACAACACGCTCGACTTTTCCAACAAGTTCAAGTACATTACAATATCAACCACGATTCCCAACGTCCTCCACTTTTAGCAATGCCTTTACACCTACAACCTCAACGCCTATAAGCACTACTTCTACTACCACCACTACCTCCACCACGACTACTACGACACAACAACCACCCAATGCTAGTACCGCTAAAAATGTTGCTCTGCCACCTGCGCGCGCTTCAAGAGTTAATAACGCCATCAAATCGTCGATTGCCGCCGCTGCTGCTGCCTCCGGTGCACCGCAAGTCCCAGCCAGCCCCTTCCAGACTTTGGCGAGCAGAAGTAACAAGCCCTCGGCCGCTGCCGCTGCTGCTGTTGCATCTGTCAAGTGCTCTGACAGCATATCGAATGCAAAGTGCAACGAAATTCCCTCGAGGTACAATAATCCATTAAAAATATCAAACTCAACAAAGTTTACACCAGACAACTGCCTCCTAAACTACTTTTGTACTTCTTTACAATTAGCTTAGCAAAAATCAAACAATAAATTCGTTTCGTATCTCATTTTCTCACCACCGTAGACTAGTCTACACCGATTCAACTCTGGCTTTTCAAAAAAAAAAAACAAAAACTAAATCAACCAATCAGTATGACAAACATTTTGTTATGTTTATTGCTAAAACTTTTTCTAGTCGGCAACAAAACAAAAAACTGATATAATAATCCACCTCACATCAAAGTATCTATAGTATATATTTCGTTCTTTTTTAGTGCAAAACAATCAAATTTCGTACTAAATTTTCTCTCTGTAAACTGTTGCAAGCAATACATTTTTTTTTGTTTATTTGACGGTGTACGCTGTAAATGGAGTAGTATGGAGTTTTTTTCTTATCGGAACAAAAATGGGTGGTGGCGAATTAAACTTTTCATAGAAGTTTTGTTTACTTTTTATACTTTTTTACTTTAGTTTATCTTTTTTTTAAATAATTTTTTTTCCTTATTTCATTAATAAACATTCAACTTATTTCTTATAATTTGCTGTCCCTCACAAAAAAAAAAAAAAAAACCTAATTTTAAACAAAAAAAAAATTATATGTGAGAACTAAAAAGTAAAAATTCCTAAAGCACGCACCTTACTATTTAGTCTTGCACCTTTTGTTTTATGTTTTTTAAGTCACTGTAATATGTATTTTGGCAGCAGACTGAAAATAATCTGAGACTGACTTTAATCAAGTGCCAAAAGCAATTCTTTTTTCATATTATGAGATTAGTTATAAGAGCATAAAAACGATAAATCACCTGGAACACATTAAGAACAAATGTTAAGAGGATTGAGTAGGCTGACCCAGCTGTTCTACTGGACCCAACCTTACAGTTGCAATTAAATATTTCGTATTTAAAAAATCCTACAATGACGTCATAAACTATGAACTATTTTAGTTAGACACTTGAAAAGTCAATATCATTTATACAGCGTACCACAATAATTTGCTTATAAAACTGTTTTTAGAAACCTTGCACTTTTTACAAGTTAAAATTTAGTACACTTTGTTCAACATTGCACGATAGCAGCCTCCTCAAACTCTCCAAAATCACAACTTGCCCTAAAACACTGAAACTTGAACAGCTTCAATTTGAACTAAGTACCAACCTTCTTTTACAGCAATCCATGACAGCAGCTTGCATAAAACAAAATCTTATCGCGTTATCGAGTAAACATATCTTTTTTCCTGATCTAAATGCTCTAATATTTTCAGCGGTCCTAAACACAACTTTAATAAAAATATATATGTAAACAATTTTTTTTCTACACTACACTGACACTTTCAAAGTACATAAACTTTTTGGTTCTCACTGTACGTAAAATAATTACAATTGGCTAAAAATTGGCTTTTGCTATTTGGTTTGCTGGATTTTTCAATTATCTTGTGTACATTAGTCATTTTGTTGTACTATACTCATCTTTTAAATTACACTAATGAATAACATTATATTGGTGAAGGAACTTTGAAACTATACTTGTATTTCATTGCAGCTTGTTTTGTGTAGCATTTTTGGCGCAAAGTAGTTGATTTTTTAGACTATTTGATTAATTTGTGTCGCTAATAGAATCTTAACAAAAACATGTTGCAAAAACAAAAGAATAATACAAAAAAAAAAATTACTAAAACACGATATAAATTATTTTTATTAGAACAAACAGCAACAGAAATCGTGGCAGTGCTATATACGCCAATCAGGATCGTGATATTGCACCACAAGTGACAAACAGTCGGGGCACACATCCACCGTAAGCAATGATTATAATATATAACGTTTAAACTTGTCTGAGATTTTCATATATTTTTCAGACGAACACGCCCAACACTAAAACCGTCTGGGACAATTGTCTCAAAAGCACAGGAGTTTGTCGACATCTATAGGTACCCTCCTACACGTCCTGATCCCATCTACCCACAGCCCACGCCCGACAAGACCGCAGCCAAGTGTCGCAAAGATGTTTGCCTTCTGCCTGACTGCTACTGCGGCGGCAAGGAGACACCTGGTAAGTGTAGACTATAAGTATTGTTACAGATTTTTTCGGGTTTCTTGAAGCTAATCAAAATTACCAATTGATAAAAAAATCAAACACAAAAACAAAACAAACTAGGCGGCTTAAATGTCACACAAACGCCGCAAATTGTGCTGATTACTTTTGACGACGCAGTCAGTCAATTGAATATCGATCTATACGGCGAATTATTCAATAATGAATCACGTAAGAATCCAAATGGTTGCCCACAACGCGCTACTTTCTACGTATCGCATGAATGGACTGACTATGGCATGGTGCAGGATCTCTATGCAGATGGGCACGAATTGGCATCGCACACAGTATCGTAAGTTCTCTTCTAAATGGTGGATTATTTCGAGAGCCTGCTATCGTCTATATGTCTATGTATAATCATGCCGCATTACATTCTGCAAACGTCGACTGTACTTTTACTTCTACAGTGCATTTCAATTCCTTTCTTTATGTTTATGATTTGACTTGTCTATAACGTTTTACCTCCATATCATTTCATATATATGTATCGTATCGAATCATCTCGTATATATCCACACATACTTCGTAAACCATCTGGTTCATAAGGTGATCTACCCGTTGAGAGTATACCACAAATAGTGCTGTTGACCTTTGATGATTCGGTTAACGATCTCAATAAGCAATTGTACACTGATCTATTCGAGAAAGGACGTGTTAATCCGAATGGTTGTCCGATTAGTGCCACCTTCTACGTCTCACACGAATGGACTGATTACAGTCAGGTGCAGAATCTTTATTCGGATGGTCATGAAATGGCCTCGCACACAGTTTCGTAAGTAGTAATATACATTGAGTAATCAAAAATCAAACGCTGCTCCGACAACACTACAACACAAATGTACAAAGAGATCCCTTAACACGTACCCAAACCTTCAAAAATTTTATAAAAACACCTAACAACTTTTTCACAGTTTTACACATATTGTTACTAAATACTATTTTCGATAATGACACATCGCACATCATCACAAAACACGCAAAACCCACACCCACACAAACAACAAAGTAATACAATAAGATTCGCAATACATTTTGAGATTTGTTCGACTCATATCAAATCTCTTTGTATAGCAAAACCTTACAACTCAGAACTTATTACCAAAGTGTGTTCCACCGGCTACGATTTTCAAAACCAAACAATTATAAATCAGCATATGTGGCACGCACTCAAAATTAAAAACCTTTCAATAATATATTTTCCTGATAATTACAATCTGAAAAACAGTCACAGTTTTGGCGAGCAATTCTCCCAAAAGAAATGGACTCGTGAAATTGCGGGACAACGAGAAATACTCGCAGCCTATGGAGGCGTAAAACTCTCCGACGTACGTGGCATGCGCGCACCCTTCCTGTCCGTGGGCGGCAATAAAATGTACAAAATGTTATACGACTCTAACTTCACTTATGACTCTTCGATGCCTGTATATGAAAATCGACCACCATCATGGCCCTATACATTAGACTACAAGATCTTCCATGACTGTATGATACCACCATGTCCGACTAGAAGCTATCCCGGCGTATGGCAAGTACCTATGGTTATGTGGCAGGATCTGAATGGTGGTCGTTGTTCCATGGGCGATGCCTGTTCGAATCCAAGTGATTCCGAAGGTGTAACCAAGATGATTATGAAGAATTTTGAGCGACATTACACGACAAATCGGTAAGTTAAAATAAATATCTAGAAATGAAATTTAAAGTCTAAGCTGTGAACATCTCCAACAACAGAGCACCTTTCGGCCTGTTTTATCATGCGGCTTGGTTTACACAGCCACATCACAAAGAAGGTTTCATAAAATTCTTGGATGCCATTAATGCCATGCCCGATGTATGGATCGTCACAAACTGGCAGGCATTGCAATGGGTACGCGATCCAACACCCATTTCTCGTATCAATTCGTTCCAACCATTCCAATGCGACTTTTCCGTAAGTTTCATATAATAATATCAATTCAAACCAAATTTCAACTTAATAAACTATCAATTCAAAATAGGATCGCCCAAAGCGTTGCAATAACCCCAAGGTCTGCAACTTATGGCATAAATCAGGTGTACGCTACATGAAGACGTGTCAGCCCTGTCCCGACATCTATCCTTGGACCGGTAAAACAGGCATTCGCTCATCACGCATCGACAACGAAATTGAAGATTCAACGGCGTAAAGGGAAAATGTCAAGCAACATTTGCAGACCCTATCCTTATACATAGTACTAAATATAATATTACACAAAGCCTAAAATACAAAATTCACTCGTCAAACTCGGCAATTATATGTACACGAAAGAAAGGACGCGCGGACAATTCAATTAGTTAACAATTTTAGCAAATTATTTTTTTGTTTTGAAATCATTTGTCAAATTATTTATTCTATGTTTCGGTCTAAAACTGTTTATAAAAACAAAACAACAAATTATTTATCTACACGCAATATTAGTATTAAATGAAACTATTTTCTCTAATGATTTAAGCAAAATTTCTTTTATAATATAAGATTTAATTTTTAGACTTAAGTTTGCTGTAGATGAAATGTAATGTGATTTGTGATAAATCTTAAAAAAAAAAAACGGAATTTGTCATTTGCTTATTTCAAAATGTTTGTAGAACATAAAATGAAATTCATTTAGACTTCAAAGTTTTATGAATTTAATTCAACTATTTTTCATATCAATAACATTTTCTTTTTTCATATACATTTTTCCACATACTCGTACATAAATAATTCACTACATTTTATTTTATGTTAGTACGAATTTAGCATTTTAAATGGAAGTCCTAGTGGGTAGTAATAAAATCTACTAAATAATTTTAAGCACACAAAAAAAGATGCATTGGTCCATACTTTTAAACATAGTCATTAAGTAAATGAAACACATTAAATGAAGTCACTTGAAAAAGGCGACAATTTTTGTATGAAAGAAAGCGAGAAACGTTTGCCAATACTTAGCCGTATTTTCATAAATATGAACATGTGCATATTTATAAAATAGCGCTAAAGCAAACCTTGATACATAATAAACTCTAAGTTAATAGCATACGTAAGTCGAGGAGTTCTGAAAGTATTAATTTCAACAACATACGACATTGAAAAGTGTTAGTTGTGTGCAAAGTTGACGATAAAATTGCAACGAATCGAAAATAACACAGGACGCTTTTTGATACTAAGAGTACACGAGTGAATTGGGTATTTTGTGCTAAATGTTCTTGTATAAAAAATAATAACGAATAAAATAATTATTAATAACAAAAACACGAATAAGGGGTTTTCTTTTACTTTACTTACCCGATTATTCCCGATCGATTTCCAATATTGCGCTAATTCGATAATTAGGCGCACAGGTGTTTCAATTAGCAAGAAGTTTCGTTTGAACAGCAAAACAATAATCATAAAATTTCATCCAAGCACAATAATAAATTCATACACAATTTCAAGAGGTGTTGACCCCATAGCGTGTGTAGTTAAGTTAAATCGCCGAGGGCGGACAACGGCCAACTACGCCGAGCAGATAAAAATCACGTACACGTAGCAAATTTTCACAGTCAACAAAGTGAACGCGAGTTATGTGGGCCAAAGGATACGCAAAGCTTTTAGTTTTGGGCTTCTTCATTAGCTGCTCTAGTAGCTACCTATATGATTCCAACTTCACCGAGAATTGTGTAAGTCCGCGACTCGTAAAGCGTTATCAGTTAAATCCAACAATTTATGGGAACTGCGTTAAAAGTTTATCGCAAACACGTTTTAAGCGACGCGTAGATCCGACATTTCGCGGTAAACCGAAAGCACGCAGTGATGTGCTCGCAGCAAAATTTCATGTCAACACATATAACTACGATCAAACAATATCACTTGTGAACTTGGTTAATAAAATAGCGAAAGAATATTTGTTCAAGTGTCCACCGGTAATTTACTACGATAGTTTTGTCGAAAAATCGGATGGCCTTATATTGGAAACACTCTTCAAAGTACGCCTGAAATGGAGCAAAAATATAGAAGAATTGATTAATAAACACACGTTACTTCTAGACATTACCTATTACCTTCTACCATGGCGAGATAAATTCGGGATACAGGGCTATTAATAGTCGATTCACACGACGCATTGACAGCAATTGCAAGAGCTATATACTCTTCCTATCTGACCCGCTCATGACACGCAAGATTCTGGGCCCACAAACCGAGAGTCGTGTTGTGCTAGTAGCGCGTTCAACTCAATGGAAGCTACGTGATTTTCTAGCCTCAGAGTTGTCATCTAATATTGTGAATCTATTAGTCATTGGTGAATCACTGATGTCAAATCCAGAGCGTGTAACATTTTTATTATTGATTCATAAGGGTTATATTTTATCAAATGATATCCACCTTTTAGGAACGCCCTTATGTTCTATACACACATAAGCTTTACACCGATGGTCTTGGCTCCAACACGCCGATTGTACTAACGAGTTGGGTTAAAGGAGCACTTTCACGGCCACATATCAATTTGTTTCCACAAAAATTCAAAGATGGTTTTGCCGGTCATCGTTTTCAGGTTTCCGCAGCCAATCAACCACCTTACATTTTTCGTTTACGCTCATTAGATGCAACTGGCTCAAGATTACTATCGTGGGAAGGCATTGAGTATCGTTTAATAAATATGATATCAAAAAAGTTAAATTTTTCGGTTGACATCTCTGAAACGCCTATAAGTGCTGCTTCCCGTGGTGTCGTCAATAATATAGTAAAACAAGTTGAGAGTAACGCCGTCGACATTGGCATGTCTGGTATTTATGTCACCGATGATCGTTTAAAAGCAATGGATATGTCTGTGGGACACTCATCGGACTGTGCTGCCTTTATAACGCTTGCATCCAAAGCATTGCCCAAGTTTGTAGTTTCATGTTTGCATTAAAGTTTTTAAAAGCATCTACATTATCAATCAGATATCGCGCCATCATGGGTCCTTTTCAATGGCCCGTTTGGATTGCATTGATCTGCGTCTACTTGGGCGGCGTTTTTCCAATTGCATTTACAGACCGTCTGACGCTGAAACACTTGCTTGGCAATTGGGGTGAAATTGAGAATATGTTTTGGTATGTGTTTGGCATGTTCACAAACAGTTTCACCTTTACTGGCAAATATTCATGGAGCAATACACAAAAGAACTCGACACGCTTGCTTATTGGCTGCTACTGGCTCTTTACTATTATTATTACTGCGTGCTATACAGGATCGATCATTGCATTTGTCACATTGCCCGCATTTCCAGATACTGTAGACTCTGTTTTGGATCTCCTGGGTTTATTTTTTCGAGTCGGCACGTTGGGTAAGTAAAATCAATAAATTAAAATAAGCATTCAGAACAGCAGAAAGTTCGAAAACTAGACAATGGCGGTTGGGAGTCTTGGTTTCAAAACTCTACTCACGAGCCGACTGCGCGACTCTATAAAAAAATGGAATTCGTCTCAACGCTTGAGGAAGGCATTGGCAATGTTACACAAAGCTTTTTCTGGAACTATGCCTTTCTTGGTTCGAAATCACAGCTCGAGTACCTTGTGCAATCGAACTTTTCAGATGAGTAAGTGTGGAATTTATTTTACAACTCAAGTAGTTGCTTATTTTTATTGTAGAAATCTTTCACGTCGGTCAGCATTGCATCTAAGCGAAGAGTGTTTCGCGCTCTTTCAAATCGGTTTCATGTTTCCCAAACACTCGGTGTACAAGCGTAAGATTGACTCAATGATATTGTTAGCACAACAAAGTGGCCTCATTTCCAAAATAACTAAGGAGGTGAGCTGGACCATGCAACGATCCTCTACCGGACGACTGCTACAGGCAAGCTCTTCCAGTTTATTACGCGAAATCATACAAGAAGAACGACAATTGAACACTGCCGACACGGAAGGAATGTTCCTGCTTATGGGCATTGGATATTTGTTGGGCGCCGTTGCGCTTGTCTCGGAAATCGTTGGTGGCATAACAAACAAGTGCCGTCAGATTATAAAACGCTCACGACGCAAGTCAAACGTAAGCAGTTGGTCCTCTAGACAGAATTCGGCGGTGAACGGAGATCGCACGTCCGCCGAGTTGCAAGCGCATGAGGCACGTAAAGTAGCCAGACGTGAGGCTGCCGAAACTGATAACCGCCAAAGCTTTGGAATACGCGAACTCAATTTAACCCGCACAACGCTACGCGAACTGTATGGTAACTACCACAAATCCGAACCGAATTATTTGATACGAGATGGTCAACTGTTGGTGGAAAACGAAGCGATATCTGGAGACACGACGGCTTCAAATTCACGAGATTCCAGTGGCGGCAATGAGCCAGCGCATTGGCGGCATAAGACCCGTGCAATGGTTTTGGCTCATATTGATGTCGACCATGAGGATGATATAATCGAAGAGGATGTTCGGCAATCATTGGATGTGTTGGATGAGTGTCTAGCGCAAATATCAAATGACTGCGACACTGACAACGAACCGGTCAAAGATAATGGTGAAGAAATTGTGTTTGGCGATGTTATTTTGCCATCTACCGAACCATCCAACATTGACAGACTTAATTTATTCACAAATACTTGAATCAAGTACTACAAGTCGACCAAAGCGCACCGATTTAAAGTAGCAACTAGCAAATTTGTAGCAACTAGCTACATAAATGTAACGGTATTTATTGGTTTGCCATATTTTCGCGCATTTTCGGCTTTCTTCACCACATGCAACCCTACAATGCTATCAGCTGTTTATCTAATTAAAGAAAAAACAACAAAACTTTTAAAACTACCACCAAATCCGCAACATCCACGTAAACCGATTAATATAAGGCATTTTGTTGTATTAAATATTAGTTGATTAACGTTGTAAACGTAATAAAAATGATATTTAAAAAACTGTTTGCATTACTTGTACTTGTACTCACGTTTAGTGAAGTGTGTTTCGGCGCTGAGAAGCCGCCGTCTTCATCGTTTTCCACTTCACCCAAGGAACAAAAGGAAAAATCTACCAAACTGCCGCCATGCAAGGCATGCTCTGTGCTCGTTGAATCCTTTTCGATTGGTCTAGAGAAGACGAAACGTGGCAAGCATGCTGGTGGAGATGCCGCCTGGGAGGAGGAGAAACTTCGTTCTTACAAGACAAGCGAAGTGCGTTTGGTGGAAATTCAAGAGCATTTGTGTGCCGATGTCAAACGTGGGCAGGACCACTGTCACACGCTAGCTAATGAACATGAGTCTGAGCTGGAGGAATGGTTTTTGTACAAACAAACCGAACACCCGGACTTGCATGCTTGGTTATGCGTTGACCAATTGAAATCGTGCTGTCCACCGCAGCATTACGGTCCTGAATGCAAGCCGTGCAATGACTGTAGCGGAAATGGTAATAAATTTAATTCAAAAGAATAATGTGGCAGTTGTTAATTTTACATTTTCATACAGGCAAATGCAAAGGTGGTGGTACACGCAAAGGCAACGGCAAATGCGCCTGTGACACAGGATATACGGGCGAGTCTTGCAATGAATGCGCAAACCAATATTATGAATCCTTCCGTGATGCTACCAAACTACTCTGTACTCAATGTCACGATGCTTGCGGCGAGGGTGGCTGCACGAGTGCCGGTCCTAAAAACTGCCGCAAATGCAAAGATGGCTGGCGCATGGATTCAGAAACAGGCTGTAATGATATCAATGAATGCATTGATATGCCACGTGCCTGCAGACCACAACAGTTCTGCGTGAACAATGAAGGCTCGTTTTCATGTCTTGAATGTGATCGTTCTTGTGATGGCTGTGACGGCGATGGCCCCGACATGTGCCGAACATGCGCGGCTGGCTATAAATTGAAAGATGGCAGATGTCAAGGTATGTTAACTTAGGTATAACTGCTTTAAACACGCTTACGGTAAAACTTCTTTTATATTAATGCCGCTTTACCTGAAGACGTCTCCTCAGAGCAACGTGAATCATTTGTCAATATCACACGCTTCCTTACCTATTTTGGCCTATGTGTGGCCACTTGTGTTATCTTTCAAAGCTCGATGCACGTTGCCTACATTGTGGGTGCAGCTGTTGCCATCTACATAGCTGCCTCAGAATACTGGCTAAATTCTTCACCGCAAGCAAGCGCCAAACCAGAAATCGATACGAAGCAATTGGAGGAAATGATAATGAAATCATTGTAGATATGTTTTCAACCAAGCGAGCATTTTACACAAATCGTGCGCACATTTAGATAACTAAAAACACAAGAACTTTTTTTATTCTGTGAATAAGTAGCCAACAACAACGGTCAGACATGAGAGACAAATATTTCGGCGAGATTATTTAGTATTTTATATTAAGTTGGATGCCTTTAACTATAAACAATTTCGTTTTGCAGTGGAAGAAGTCGATGAGGATAGTGAGTCAGCAACGGAAGTGTTGGAGTCCAATGTAGAGAAGCCGCCAGTAAAAGAGCATGACGAATTATAGTTGACCTCAAACTTAGAGAATTTTAGTTTCTAAATATTTTAGTTGTATTCGAGTTGCTTTTGCCAAAAGATTTTCGTTTATGAAACAAGCCAAAAGAAAGTGAAAATATAAAATTTAATTTAATTTATATAATTTATAAGTATTCAAAAATAAAACACGCACTGATTAAACTTTTTTTACAACACAAAAATGTATTTTTCAATTGGTGGGTAAAAAGAAAGCTTTCGTGTAGTCATAATAGAATTTATCACATTTATTTTTACAATAAGTTTTTGGTTTTACTTTATAACAAATCACAAAATTATGTTGCTTAATATTTGATTAGTAAAGTATAATTAATTTGTTTGGGAAGTATTTAACGCCAATTATGACTGAAAATTGGCGTGAAATTCTTTCCTATAATATTATATACACAATGAATGTATTAATAGCTTAAATCGATATGAAAAATACTGTGCTAAATAAATAAATAACAAATAATACCTGATATAAAGCATCATCCAGGCTAAATAAAAAAATTCTTCATTCGGTAGTTGCTTTTTGGCTAAATAGTAGTAAAAACCGTCACCAAAAACTTATGCGCTTTTGTGCATATTTATAAAAGATGGGTGTGTATGATTGAGTGTATGTGTACACATATAAATATTAATATACCATTAACAAGCTTTCTTTAAGCCCAACAAGAAGATCACAAGTTGATCATTGTTAACCTGACTAAAATATTTGGCCACACAGTCGTTGTCTTCGTATACTTTTTATCTTTTTCGTTTACATATTCACTCCTGCACTTCTTTTACAGTCCTTATGAACGCGAGGTTAGATTACTTTGACTAGTGGTAGACGAAATACCCAATTCCTCATCCGAATCGTCCGAGTCCAGCGGACTTATGCGTATAGCTTGATACCATTTGTTAGTCAAATCAGCCATTTGTGACTTACACTCGTGTAACTCTTGGCTATTAAAGCGACGTGTAAAAAATGGTATGAAATATTTGCGATCTAAGCGACCAAAGCCCGCAATCCGTGTTTGTGCAAAAGAAACATCTTCCTCTTCGGTAAGCTCGGACAAGTGTTCCGAATCAATTGCCTGACCCCATTCACGTGTCTTTGACAAAGAGATGGACTTAGAACGTTTCCGTGATTGACTGCGTTGAGCATTCTGATTGCTTGAAGTGGAATTGCGACCACTGCGAGTACGTCGTTTTTTGCCGGGCTTCAAGTACTTCAGCAATGGCATGGTGGAGCCACCCAATATAAGCGTCGTGAAAAGCACAATAATAAGTGTTGTAGTAATGATAACGTGGCGTTTATCGTCCTTACTCTTATCATCGCTGGAAAGCTCCAAATGCAGTGAGAGCGCATAGGAAATCGCACCACGTAATCCGGAAAACCACATGATGAATTGCATCTTATTGTTGATTTTATGCTCACGGAATTTATTAACCAAAAACGCCAGTGGGAAAATGTTGCATGCACGACCAATAAGGCATAACACGATCGCCCAGATCACGAATGAAAGTTCTACTTGATGTTTAAACGAGAAAATGGCCAAGCCGAGATAGGCAAACACACAGGTTTCTGCTATAAAAGCAAGCGTGCGCATTGTTTGTTGCATGGTTATTTGTGTGACTGTCGATAAATTAAAATGTGTGTAATGCGACATTACAATACCACAGAACAGAATAGCCATGATGCCGCTTAGATGTATACCCTCAGCTAAAACGTATGGCGCATAAGTGAACATTAACATTATAGCAAATTCAAGCGATGGATGCTTGCGTAGATCGACATGCTTCAGCAGAAGCGCAGAGATGAGCGCAAAGATGACACCAATGCCGGCCGAAGCGAAGAACATTTCACAAAAGGTCTTAAAAGCCGTTACAATCGCATCTCCTGTGGTACTCGTCTCATCTACACTGTTCGCTGATTGAGTAATAGAAGTCGTCAGTACAATCGAAATGGCATCATTTAATATGCTTTCGCCAAACACCAACATGTTTAATATTGGATCGACATCAAGCGCATGGAAAATCGCCACAGTTGCTACCGGATCGACGGCAGAGATGAGCGAACCAAATGCAAATGATTCGGAAAAGTTTAATCTGCAATTGAAATATAATTAATTTCATCACAAAAATATAACATTATAGCATTTTATGACTCACTTAAAAGCAACATCTGCCAAGCCCAATAGATAGATGCCTGCGCCAATCACAAGAGCCGAAATAGTTGTGCCAAAAATGGCAAATACTAGAATAGAGCCAATGTTCTGAAAGAAATTACCCTTGTGTAGATTATAGCCTGACTCGAATATAATCGGTGGCAGTAGCACAAGAAAGAAGCCAGTGGGCGAAAAGACCTCCTCACGTTTCCAACTGGCGTTCTCACCAGACATAATCTTTAGAGAGAGCCCAATAAGCGCGCCTAGGAAAACAACAACAATGCTTTCAGGTAAGTACTGAAAACCTGTCTGCAACATTGAATGGATCAACAATATGCCCAGCATAATTATACAGATCACAAAGAACAACGACAGAGACGAATTGTGTTCCTGCTCCACAGCATGATGGTCTGGTAGTGGTGGCTCGGTTACAACCGTTGTCGCATTCTGAGTTACATTAGCTGGCGGCGCTGCTGACACGTTTGCAGGAGCACTTAGGACATTCGTTAGGGTGCTATTTGTTCCACTTGTTGAGTTTGACACCTCTCCACTTGTCTTAACCGTACTATTTACATCCAAGGTTGCCGTTTTTAATACATTATGTTGTGCGGTTCCAGAAACTACTGCGCTCTGATCACTACTACTACTTAAAGGTTCGATTTCTGCATTAATTGGCGCCGCCAAAAGGCAAAACGCAAGGAACAACGCAAATTTCACTTGCATTCTACTACACTTAAGTGTTAAATACACATTTAACTGAGTACTACGTGTTATTAACGAATTCCCTTCACTTCAAAATCGCGATAAATTGGAAAAACTTGAAAAATTTAAACAAAAACACGTCACGCGTCAGCTGATGTCTAGAGATGAGTACATTTTCTTAAATTCCTATTTATTTATAATTACTAATTCATTTGGCTGAGAATTAATGATGGTGATTGCTTGAAAATGGTTGTTATTGTAAGTTTCAAGTTTCTTTTACAAGTTGCTAAGACAAACAAAAAACCATAATGTGTTAGTTTCCAAGATTAAACTGTGATTCATAAATCATAGCTTAGCTCATCACTACAGCTGATCAGCTGTGTATGTGAGCTTTGTTCGCATTTTGATGTAATTCACGTATTTTTCAAAATTGACTTATGCTTTACGAAATTGCAGAGGTTCTGCTGAAACCGAAAATCCGGGAGCCGGAAAAATGAGTAACTAATTGATTTGTTATCGGTTACTTGTGTAATGTACAAGAATAGTTTGTAATTTTTTTTACTTGAGCATTTAAGATTTTTTTTATTTCAAATGCTTGAGATCTTTATTTATTTTAAGCTTTATAAAAAATATACCATTCAAATTAGTTGATCTTATTTGTTAACTCTGTCTTACGCAATCCTCATGAAACCAATAGAAGAATTAATTGATTAATGGCAATAAAAAGAAAAACAACAAAATAATTATTCATCTGTAGATTTTATTTCTGCATAATCATCCACCATTGACCTCTTTGATAACATTTAGTGAAATTCATTTGAATCGTTGATTAGAGCTATCACGATTATTTGGATGCTCGGGGTCAAGAGAACACTTTCAAATACAATTTTGAAAACATCTTATTAAAGTGACGAGTCACGCGACAAAAAGTCTTAAAATTTACTCAATTGTTGAGACTTGTAACCAAGTCAATTTGAATGTCCAGATTAGTTTTGGGTGCTTGTAACCAAGGCGTTCCGCCTTGGATCATTCTTATAATTTCTAATAACATATGAAAACAATTTGAATTAATAATATTGAACATAGAAAGTCCATATTGACGTAGTTTAAAATATCTTTTTTGAGCATCAGACACAGTCATGGGGGGTCGAAATGCGCCTTCTATTTAAATGTTTGAATTAGAAAGACAAAAATAGGCTAAGTTGTTTTGGAAAGAATATGATAAGCTTGTTTTTGTGTGTTCTGAATAAATTAAGATTTGCACATCTGGCCATTTATTATATTCAATACCATCATCGCCTTGATCTTGAACGATGACCTACGTTTCGCTAGCGAACATCTAGGCGACGACTAACAGATTTGAATATTTTTTATGAATTCATACAAAAACGCTTAGAAATTGAAATATGGAAAACAACAAATTCAAGTATTCAAATTTTGTCTGTCTGTACAAAGGAAGTATGCATTTGGCATGTGTTTCAAGAAATTTTATGTGTTTTATGACTTTGATTATCAACTGAAAATGAAATTTCATTTTTTTAAATTGTTTGGAAAAAAATAAAATTTATAAAAATCACTTTTCCTTATCAGCTAGTTAAGCTTGTTTGTGTATTTGAAACTAATCAAAAGTTCTATTAAAAAGTGACATGGTGTTGAATCTTTCTTACTCTGGTGGCGCTTCAAGTCGCTCGCGTTATTCACGATTTATAAAGCCGAGCTACATTCCGAACCCGGTAACAGTTTGCTGCGGTTCGTCTGCCGTGTAACAAGTAAGTGCTATCAAGAAAAATATTTAAATAAACATTGTGGAAGTGATTTTGTGAGGTATTTTTACAAGGATTCGATCCCCTCGCGCCAGCTACATATCGAGTTACAACCAATGCATTCGCATTTAAAAAATTGATTTCTAACGAATAAAACGTATGGCTGCCAATTTGGTTCAAACGAATGGATGAAACAAACGAATAAAATGAAACGAATGCGAATGAAGAGTTTTACTTGCAAATATAAGCAATATTCACTGAACATGCAGCATGTCAAATCTTAAAATAAGCAATTGCATTTGGTATTTGGAAATGCAGTCATTCGTTTCATTCATTCTGTATGTTCTTTATTCTATTTGGTTAAACGAACAAGTTACATTTGGAAGTGAACAAAAGTAATTTAAATGCATTCGTGCGGGTTTTCTTGCTTCTTCTTGCGCCTGACATTCAGAATGTTCACATCAGCTGATTTTACGCTCAGAGCTAAAAACGTGTTAATTTTAACGCAACAGAACGCAACAACGAAATTATTTATTTCAAAAATTGCTCCCCCGTAGCGGTATAAAAAAAAAAACAAAAAAAAAACCACAACAAATTGTGTGAGCGACAGTCATCGGGTTGCCGCTCTCAGTTACGTGCGCCGCATAAAATCTAAATGCGATAAAACTCGAACGCTCTTTTACTGCAGAACCGTCGTTGAGGAAGGACTTTCGTTTGGTGCGCTCGAACGTCAGATAGAAAAAAAACCTCCAATTGATATCTTCGTCGTCTTCATCCGTAAAGCAGAATTTTTAACAACAAAAACAAACACACGGTTGAGCAAAAAATAAATTCGCGCAATTCTTCTCTGTATAATCGGCAAACAAAATTCGCACGCAGAGCTACAAAATCAACGCATACAAGATTATATAAAATATATAATTCACAGACAATACAGAACGACAACGAGTGCAATTTCACACAATTTCGCAAAACACTTCCACAACATTTATTTGGTGAAAAATCAATTGCGTTCGACCAAACCAAACAATAGAATTTCTTCAACAGCACTATTAGAACGTGATTTGTAAAAGCGAGTAACAAAAGACAAAAATGCCACAAACATCAGTCGCCAATGGACACGGTGCCGCCGCCAATGGATGCAATGGCACCAACGGCAACTCTTATGACATGGAAGATGGACAGACATTCCTATTCACTTCCGAATCAGTTGGCGAGGGACATCCAGGTGAGTGAAATGCTGGTTTTAATGTGAATACAATCCTGTGATTTATCATCGTAGTCGACTGCCCCGAAAGTATTGCATCATATAATTTTCCGTTGAACAAATATAAACGCGCACGTTTTTCTTGCTATATAGTATGTTTTTGAGATTTCTCATGAGTTCTCGTGAAGTGCCAATCGACATTGCGCTGCTGTTTGCTCAGCCTTTGCGGCCATGTGTCTACGCCCGGGCAGCGGCACAGACAACTTAACTTCAGTTGGCCAATTTCATTTGATTTGATTGCAATGACGCTGTTATCGCCTCTCCCGCCCCTGCAATTTTAGTTTTATCTTGCTTTTTTAATTTGTCCGCTATTTCTTGGCTGCTGCCGCCGTGGCTTCAACAAAATGGCGACACATACGCTCTCTTTCTACTGCTATTTCTAACTCACTTTGCCCTTTTGATACCTGTTCCTCTGTCCGTCTGTCCAATTGTGGCGTCAAGACACTGGTGGCGCCACGCAAAATACTGAAACAAATCCCAAAACATTGTAAATGGATGACAAATGTAGTGCATAAAAGCGTTTGCCAAACGTATTTGTACTAATTATTTCGTGCTTATTTTATTGAATATTTGTATATTCTAAAAAAAAAACGTGTATTTATTCTCTCCCTCAAAAACTTGACACCGCTGGTAAGAGTGACCAGCCGGTTAAAGTTTCTCACATGCGCGCATTTCTGATGTGCGCTTTAGCTTATCAGCTGGCCACTCTCATAGACGGCCGTATTTGTGCTCTCTCAGGCCTTCCCCAAAAAAAAAAGAACAGAAATGTGGCTCCACTTGACTTCAAGAGGCGCGTTCTCTCACATCGATTTAAATTTATAGTTGTTGTTTATTGGCATCTGTATTTGTTGTTTGCGTCATGCGCACCATGTGCTTTGCTTGCACTCTCTTTCGTGCTTTCGTTTCTGAGAACAATAATAAGTAAAAAAAAATAAATAAATAAAACACAAGATTTGTTAAGAAAAAAAATGACAAATGTCTTCTTCTTCCAGCGATCAAAACAATAGGCCAAAAACCAGTTTTTTCGTCGCTGCCGAAAAATTACTCAGCCGGCTACAAACACGCTTATCGGCTTGGAAGTAATTTTCGGTCTGCGTAAAATTTAAAATTGTACGAAGTATTTGATTTCTTTGTTTGCGTTTTGCTACAAACCACGTGTTTAGCTCCAAAATGGTTTTGCCAACGTTCCCCATTATTGTTTTTGCATATTTGTTGATAAGCGTAACTTGTTATTTTTTTTTATTTTTCTTCTAACTTTTAAGGCGCTAATTATCATTGAAACTACTTTTATTTCTCTCTCCTTACACTTTGCCGCTCTAATGTTCATTTTCATAGGCGCATGTTAAATTTTTTTTATTTATGCCGATAAGTAAAACGGAAGTTCAAATGTCTATGCGAAGAATCTGCTATGACGTTTTTGTAATTATAGCATGTCATCGAAAGCTAATTAAACAGGAAAATAGATTGACATTAATGGAAAATTACAAAATGCTTTATAAGTTGCTCCAAACTTTTATCATGAAACAGGGTGATTCGAATACAAAAATTGCAATTGACAAATGGAGTTCAATGAGAATTTTTTTTTCTTTTCTAAAACGACTTAATAAATTGTATTGTTTGAATTCCTTACAAAACTTAAGATATGAAATCCGTACAAACATACATACTACATGCATACATACGTATGATATATTCGTTTCAATTTTTATTGCTCATACGCTCATCCGACATTATCGCAATACGCCAAAAGTTCAAAACGTAATTGAGATCCACGAGCGCATGATTCATGAAATTCTAAAAGCAAAAAGTTATTTTTGCCGGCAGCACATAAGCGTTGAATAATTTTCCAGGCTTATCGATCCAGATCGAATTTTGATAGAGAAGTTTTTTTACTCGTAACTCAAGTTCAATAACGTTTCGAAATACGTTGTTGAAATTTGAAACAAAAAAATATGAAAACTTTGCATAATCAATTTGAACCCTAGAAGCTGATTATATACGCTATATATCAATCGTAATGGATCGTCTGCCTTTGTCAGTTTATTATTTCATTGATAATCCAAGCCGCGTTTATTGCCACATTCAAAAAAAAAAAAAAAACGTGGCGATTAAAGTTCAAAAATTCTCAGGCCATGAAAGCTAAGCAAGTGTCCGATGACAGCGTGTGCCGTTGATTATAATTTGCTCTTTCTATCGAATTAGTTTTTTTTTTTAGCTCAGAAAGGATTCTATGGCATGTGTTTTGTTTTATTTATTAGACTTATTTTTTTTCATTTGACTGTTCGTGAGACGTCGACATGTTGGCATTGAATAACGCTGTCATTGCGTTTATATTTTGTATAAAAATAAGCAAAATTTCATGCGCATTGGACACGAGTTCGTCGTTGTCGTTGTCGACGTCTTGGTCGTCTCGTTATTTGAGGCGTTTCACTTTCGGTTGCCATGCTGCAAAAACAAAAATCAAAAGTAGAAAATGTTTGCCATGAATGCGCCAACAAACACGCGCAAATGCAATTAAACTAATGTAATGCATATTTTATTTTTAAGTTCATTTTGTCATTCTCATATTAATATATTATCTTTTATTCTCATTAACACAGACAAAATGTGCGATCAGATCAGTGACGCCATCCTGGATGCACATCTGAAACAGGATCCAAATGCAAAAGTTGCCTGTGGTAAATATCTTGTTGATTTTAAGCAAATCTAAAAGCAACAAATACAAACATGACAAAAACAAACGTATCACTTATAAAACTCTTCCCTTTTTTATATTTTATGGTTGAATAAATAAATTTTGTCTCTCGCATGTCTTTCATTGGCGCGAAAGGCGCCTCAAATGAGACTCATGCGTCATTTTTGCCTTCATAATTAAATAAACACAAATTTTGTCCATTACTTATGTTTTCAAAAGATAATAAATAAACAAAAAGAGTCAAGTTTGAATTTGTATGTTGCGGCGTGTTTATTTTTGTCGTAATTTTTTGCAAATTGAAATTTTTACAAACATAAAAACTTATTGTTCTCTCTCTCACTATTTATCTTAAAAAAATATAGAAACGGTTGCCAAAACAGGCATGATTCTGCTCTGCGGCGAGATCACTTCGAAGGCTGTCGTTGACTATCAGAAGGTCGTACGTGAAACTGTCCAACATATTGGCTATGATGATTCCTCGAAAGGTAAGCCACTCAAGCACATTTTTAATTTATTTAAGTTTACAGAAAGCTGTAAACCTATGAGGGCGGGTCATATGATTTGACATTTATTTTTTTTTTCTTTATGTATTATTTATTAATTTTTAAATCCCCCATTTCCTAAATCTCCCTTCATACAAAATTAAAACGAAAAATAAATAAAAAAAAAAAGGCTTCGATTGGAAGACACTGAATCTGCTCGTCGCTATTGAACAACAGTCGCCAAATATTGCCAATGGCGTACATGTGAATCGCGAAGAAGATGATGTCGGCGCTGGTGATCAGGTACTGCAAAACACTTAATTCAAAAACAAAAAGTATAAAAAGCGTTTTCCTCAACTCAACCACCTCTCAACTACTACTCCAAGTGATGTGTTCATTCGTTTGTTCGTTCAATGTTGCTAATTTGCTAAGTTCTCTTAATTTATTTATATATTTTTTACTTTCGCTCACTGGTTGACTGATTTTGAATAGGCGTGCGTTCCATTTAATACAGTAATACATTTGCTGATAATTTCATTCCCTCCTTGTGCGTGAAGCTCACCAATCTTTGCTCTGCTAAACTCAAGTTTCACATTAAAAAAAATAGTTATAATCAAAAGGAATCGATTTTAATACTAAGCGCATGACATTTTTTTAACTCATACAGAAATTTGGCCTTCATGTTGTGTTAAGATGATGGAGGAAATTCAGAAAGATGTTACAATTTTCATAAAAAATGTACTCTCACACATAGCATATATGCATGAGTTTGGATCGTATTCATTAAGATAACTTAATTTAAAGGTTCTGATCAAAATCAGAAGTTTCCTGAACATTTTTTGATCGATTTATTGACATTCATACATTATTCATTAAAAAAATTTGCAACCAAAAGAATATGTGGTTAATTTCTGGAATTTCCTCGTATTATTAACAAACATTTCATTCCGATAAATGTTCAATGAATGTTTGAATAAATGATAAAGTTCAAGATCTTTAAAAAATAATCCATAAACGGACCGGATTAATGGGCAATATAACAGTTTAGTCTATGATCGAGTTCCTATTGTTGTAGGCCGAGTTCTTTAGCCATCGTTGGTCGTTTCTCTCTTTACTTGGGTAAATGTTGTTATTGTATTCGTCCCATTTTATTAACGCTCATTTCGGGTCAATAAATATTATATACATTATATATAAATAGTAAATATAATATGGTAACCCTCATCTGATATTTTTTCTACATTATTTTGTTATTTTTGTGTGCATTTTCTTTCTCGTTTCATAAAAAAAATATAAACGAACAATAAATAATAAAAAAAACCTTCACAACCTGAACAAACAAACGCGTGTTCTCACGTCTTGTCAAACCTACGAACTGTCGAATAATTATTCGCCTATGATTGAAAAGGTTTTGATTATAAAACGTGCAACGTTTTGTTAGCTTTGGACCAACAATCGCCCGAAATCGCCGCCGGAGTGCATGTTAATCGTTCCGAAGAAGAAATCGGTGCCGGAGATCAGGTCTGAAAACAATACCAAATAAAAGCAATCTACTTAAATATGCACAAAAATGAATTAAACAATAAATAAATAGTTGTAGTAGTAAAACTTTTTTGCGTAACTAATCGATTGTGTTGCTAATTTTTCTACTCATTAGCTTGTTTCTATTATATACTTATTTTTTACCTTTTGATATATTTTTTTAAGCCGCTCGCTCGCAAGCAAACATTCGCTCCACACATACTCAAAAAAAAAATCAAATTGTAATTAATTATTTTGTTCAAACTTGGCGTCGCTTGTCGTTTAATATTTTATCCGGAATTTGCTTAAAATAAAAAAAAATCGAATTTAAAGTTCTGCGGTTTCGAATGACAAAAGTGACGCACAAGACAAAATTTTATGTTTTAGCAAATTTTTATAAAAAAAAAAAAACAGACAACAACAACAATTAAAATGGTGTTTGTTCTATTTGACAATATTTGTAAGCAAAATTTTCTGATTTTGCATAGACATTTTTTGTTTTTGCTATTTGGTCGAATTTGAATTTGTTACTGCTGACACATTTGCATGAAACACATCAAAATACATCCTTTTTTGCTTGCTTGAATATGCTTATTTATAGTTTTTACTAACAAACTTTATACTAACTTTCTGTACTAACAAAATATTTAATGTTGCTTATTTTGTGTGTTATTTACTTTTACTTTGGCAAATGACTAATGAACTCCTCCTTTCTTACATTCAATGCCACTTTGCAGGGTATTATGTTCGGCTATGCCACCGATGAGACGGATGAGTGCATGCCATTGACGGTCGTCTTGGCCCATAAGCTGAACGAAAAAATTGCCGAGCTTCGTCGCAACGGCGAGTTTTGGTGGGCACGTCCCGATTCAAAGACACAGGTGACCTGCGAGTATTTGTTTAATCAGGGCTCAGCCGTGCCAAAACGCGTGCACACAATTGTCGTTTCGATGCAACATTCGGAGAAGATTTCATTGGACGTGCTGCGCACTGAGGTCATGGAGAAGGTTGTCAAAGATGTCATTCCCGCCAAATATTTCGATGCCAATACCATTGTTCATATCAATCCGTGTGGTTTGTTTGTCATTGGTGGACCAATGGGTGATGCCGGCTTGACGGGACGCAAAATCATTGTTGACACTTATGGCGGCTGGGGTGCACATGGCGGTGGCGCCTTCTCTGGCAAGGATTTCACAAAAGTAGACAGATCGGCAGCGTATGCAGCACGTTGGGTAGCCAAATCGTTGGTTAAAGCGGGTCTATGCAAGCGTTGCTTAGTACAGGTCTCATATGCCATTGGCTTGGCAGAGCCGCTGTCAATTACCGTCTTTGATTATGGAACCTCACACAAGTCACAAAAGGAATTGTTGGACATTATAAAGCGTAACTTCGATCTGCGACCGGGCAAGATTGTTAAGTAAGTTTTTGACATTGGTCTACATTACAAAGTATTTTAATTTTTATTAATGTTGTTGTTTGCTCTTTTTAGGGATCTTAATCTGCGTCAACCTATCTACCAGCGTACAAGCACTTACGGTCACTTCGGACGCGACGGTTTCTCGTGGGAGCAGGCTAAGCATTTGGAAATCAATTGACTAGACGCTGACACGACGCTGCAGCGGCAGCAGCAACAACAGCAACAGTTGTTGCCGCAGCCTCCGTGTGCTAAGAAGTGTAAAACTGCGTAATTTTTAGTTTTAATTTTAACAAAACACACACACACACTTAAACAAACACAAAAACAAAAACGAAAAAAGTCTTTTTTGACTTTTAACATAAATGTTTTCTCTTTTTATTATATTATTTAAAAAACACAACATTTCTTTAAACATATAATTATACCTACATAATTATATAAAATTTTAGTTGTAGTCGCAAATTTTACAAAAAAAAAAAAAAAAAAGAATACTATTTTTAGAGAGCTCTTACACTACCAGTAAATCGCTCCCATACACTCATACACACGCCTTTGACAAGCTTAGTTCAGGTATCTTATTACTTTTATAATTGTAAAAACTCCTTTTAAATTACTTTTTCAAATGTTTCTGTTTTTAAATAGTTTGTTCATTTTTTTTTTATATTTTATATTTTTATTCGCAATTTTTACAATTACTTTTAACTCAATTTGTGTATGTTGTGTCATCGATGTAGAGACTTTTTTCTATTAATTATTGTATTTTTCCAATTGCTGCAAACTAAACAAAAGATAAAAACAAAATCCAGCAAAAAAAATGTAAATTATATTAAAAAAAAACTGTTTTTATACATTTGCAAAAAATAATTAACAAGAACAAGAAAATAATGTATTTTCCTTTACAAAAATATATTAACGGAAAAAGTAATAATAAATAAATGTGTTTTTAAAATAGCACGCAATTAAACAAAGATAAGATTATTGAACTACTGCGCTATTTAAATCAATAGAAATAGAAGAAAAGAACAGTATGTTTACTTATTCATAATTTATAAAGCAAACAAAAAATGACATTTCAAAATTGAATGTGTTTAACAAAAATAGCTGAAATTAATTACTTAAAAAACAAGAAAAGGAGCAGAAAATGTTTATGTGCAAGCAAAAATATGTGAAATCATAACAAATAGAAAATCAATTCAATAAAAATATTATTCAGAAACTTAAGAAAAAATTGTTTTAATTTTTGATAATTTGAGAATTTCTATTATGCTATTTAAATTCAGAAATTTCAAAGCAAAGTCTTGCGTTCGGTCAGACCTTATTTCTTTTTAACCTTTTCACCTCTTCAGGAAAAAAACAAATGCGTAATAAGTGATGCATACGCATTGCTGCTGCACAGTTTAAAATTGAAATTATATATTATTAAATATTTCAACAATGAAAGAGCATATGACGCAAGACGGATTAAAGAAACATGCGACGCCATACGAAAATGGTTATCATTCAACTGGATTCGATCATGCAGGAATGAAATTGGTACTTTTGGTAAAATTTCAAGAAATTTTGGTACTTTTTTTTTTCTACAAGTGGCAACACGAAACAAACTCGCCTTTTCACTCGCACACCGGCGTGAACAGTGAAATACCGTTCGATTTTGAATTGTGTGCTAATTTGCGCGGAAAGTGAATTTGTGTGAAATAAAATTCAAAATGTGAAAATAAAATGGTTATCAAAGAAGAGTAAAGTAAAGTGTTGTCGTGGCGGTTTTATTAGTGTGGTAAACGATTCTTTTTTTGTTTTTTTTTTTGGTACACAATTTTAAAGTTTTACGCGCTATTTTGCCAATCTTCTATTCTCGTTGTTGTCGGATCCAAAGCGCGTCGCATGTGGCAAATGTCACCGTAGCCATAAGGTTCATGATCGCGTGTGCTTAAGTAATAAATGCCGCGTTTCGTTATCGCCGGTTCACCGCCCATGAAAGCAACCGCCGTGCACTGACGCCGACCGCAGCTGCATTTCTGCGCCACAATGCTGCGGAAATCCTTGCATTTAAAGGCACCAAAAGCTTTATTGCTGCCCAAAGATTCCACAAAATAGTACAATGAGCCGAAATGATCACAAACAAAGTCTGGTTCCGAGGCGGTCGCATTTGGACAATGTGGTTGGCCCAGACCCCAATTGGGATAGAAAGATGCATGCGCCAGATTGTCCGTACGCATGCCAAAGAAACTTAAATCCGTTTGTATCGATTCGACATATAAAGCATCGCTGGCTGTCAGTCGCCACGCGACGGGTAAATTGCTCAGCACAGGTCCGGCCGCGTCTAAGGCAAAAATGACGCCATATTTGTTCGGCGCTTGCAGCCGTCTGCCTGCAATGCCCGCAAAATGACAGCCAAGACTGTGCGCAATCAGGTACATATTTGCAAATGCGACACCCGTCGTCTCATGCAAAAATCGTGTGAAGGCATTAAATTGATCGGCAATTTCGTACATTTCGGCTATAACACGAAAATAGTTGATATCCAAAGCGTAATCACTCCAATCGACAAGTATGACATTAAAATCACCAATTGCCAGATAAGCGTCTTTAATTGCTGCATTCGAACATGTTGTGGTCTGGCCGTTCCAACCGTGTATGGAGAAACTAGTCGTATACAAATAAATGAGTAAAGCGTGCGCAACAAAAGTTATCAACAAAACCTGCTAAACTGACAGTCATTGTCAAGTTCAAGTACAAGTACAAGCAAGCATCGAACTTACCGCAAAGGCCACGATGCATTAAACTGCGATCGCATCAGCTGGGCGGCATCACCTGTGCGTAGTGCCTGACGTGCGTGCTGATTGTGTCGTGTGTATAAATCAAAGCGCAGCAGTCTACGGTTCGGCAATGAGCCAGGATCAAGTAACTGGCGTGCCTTCCTCGTTACGAGACTTGCTATAAAATCAACGGTAAAAGTCTCACATTCGCCCAACCGGTTTCGATATGTTTTACTCAGCGCCATCGTCGGCTTGCTGGACTCGACATCTTTGACTTGTGCTAAAGCGACGCATGAAAAGTGATCAAAAAAACAAACAAACAAACAAGAAAAAAAACTATTCAGGTAAGTGCCGTTTATAATGAACTGTAAACTGTCGTTGGCAGCTCCTTTCCCTGTCATTTATTACACTTTATTTGAAGTGCTCATTGTGGAAGTTTTTTATATATTATACATCTTATTTATTTATTGGCTGTCATCATTATCTCACCTGTTATTGCGGCCAGCATTGTACTTAAAATAAAAAAATTCTTCATTTTTAGCTTTATCAAAAATCTAAGAATTGTTATTGTTGCTGCCACTGCTGCGATCTTTTGCCGCACATGTCCTGCACTCGACTGATGCGCACTGGATGCTTCCTTTAGCCTTTTAAAAGCAACATCGCAGAGAATTCAAATTATATCTTATTTAGTCTGCGTGGTTTGCACTTGTATTCTATATGACGACGCGCCTCTTTTTCAATTTTATCATTTTATCGCTGAGTGCATTTTTATTTTTATAGCTTGCATTGTTTCGACATGTCACGTCGGGATTGCCTTGTTGTTGCCAACCAGGTCCAAAGATATGAACTGGTTCTTTGACTGAGTACTTTTCCGTAGGCTTTTGAATTGCCATGGAAATCATGATTTTTGTAGTTGTTTATTGCCGACGGCTTCTTTTGATAGCGTGGTAATTGAAAGAACAGTGCACTTTAGGTTGCAATTTCAAGAATCATGCGTTGCATTTTTCTGTGTTTCGATTGTAATGTCATGTAATTACATTTGTTTCATTTATTATTAGCGGCTTCGATCTAAAACGTGAACAACATGTTGTAATTGTTAATGCTCTCCTTAAAAGTTAAGTATTCTACTGGTTGACTGATATCAGTTATTATGACACAAAGTCATAAACACTCGTCAAAACGCAAATTGAATTGTACGATTTTCAAAGTGTTTTGTTAAGCACTTTTTCGAAAGTTTGGCTTCAACTGGCTTGAACTTAACTGATCCAATCAAATGTTAATGTAAATATATAAGCTAAAATAAAATAACGTGGAACGTTAGTTGTTATTAAGAAATCATTTTATTTCCAATATTACAAAATATATCTATACTAATATCACTTCCCATTTCACATTAATTATGATATTTGTTCTAGAAGCTATGCCTTAAGTTAATCACAAGCACTGAACTTAATATTATCAAATAAAATGGCATGCTTAATATTACTATTTACGAAATATACCCTCTTAAAATACTTTGTACATTCATAATCTATATCGTTCTGTAACCAGAAAACTTAATAATTATAAGAAGTAAAATTGAAATGCTTCGTAAGCAATTGGAAAATATAATCCACAATGAAATTTTTGGTCATTGAGAACTTTAAGCGATTTCGTATCATTATGTAAGCCGCAATTGTAAAAAATATGTAGAAACAAATGAGGCAAACGATTGAATAAGTATAGTTGAGATTCTCAAAACCCAAGATCATAAGCAAGAATTGAGACTTTTTAAACATGCAAAACACCTCGTTGTCCGGACAAACTGTGTCGCCACGGCCGTATTGGTAGAGTGAAGCGACAAGACCCTCTATGCCATGTCGCAGGTAACTCAGAGACATAAGGAAACGCATTATGGGCGAGATGTAGACCTCTTTGCCGTAGCCGATGCCATAGCAAGAGAGTAAAATAAGCGGCACAGCAAGCACGGGACCCATGAACATGGCATTCTGTAAAGGATATGATAGGAGAAAAGAACTTAAAATTTGCTTGTGCGGTTACAAATATAATCATAGACGTACGACCAAACTGAGCCGACTTGAAATAAGCAAACCGAAACTATCGGATGTCAAGGCCGTAAGAAAGGCAATAAGGAAAAGCATAGCAAATCGAAACCATTCCAGTGGTTGACTGGACATTATGTAAACCATGGTTAAATAGATAACCGCTAGGATAAACGTTGCAGGCAACTTTGCGGAGACCATGGCGGCATAGTAGGAGCTAAGACGATAATATTGATTGAAGTATTCACGTTTGAGTAGTTTAATCTCCGAGGGAACTAAAAGTAAAGCGAACGAATTTTAATAAAGTTCAGGATTGAATATTCTTGCTTTGTTTTCAACTTACATTGCAGCAGCACCGCCATCATGGGTATATATAAATAAGCTATAATTATGGTAAAAGCAAAGCCGAAGTTAAACAGTGCTTTTGTAGCATCATTTCCCACACCCACAAAAATGCCGCCCACAATAAGCGCAAGAAAGATGTTCATGTAGAATTTCAGTTTTATATATGACTGCAAATATAAAAGTATGATTGAAGATTATCGTAGGTTTTTTTTTTCAAAGAATATTTTACCTTATCTCGCCACATTTGCAACAACATGCGTACAAGTAAAAGCTTATACTGCATCCACCAGCTTGATTTCGCCTTAAGTAGTTTCGGATTAATTTCCTCTTCAAATTGTTCCATTTCATCGTACGATGAAGCACCAGAGGTTGTATCCGATTTGGTGGGTGAATGTGTGCCGGCCTTGTATTGACTATAATCCTGTTCGGGCAACCAGCGTGCAACTTTGCCATTAGCAACTGTCGCGACCATGTCATCATGATAGGCATTGCCATATTCGTGACAAGCGACCTCAATGACTGTTTGAATACAAGTTATAGTATATAATACATTTCATTGGCTAATCAACAAATGTACTCACTAAAATCAGCTGGGTTATATGTAACCGGACATTCCAAGCCGAATTGTTTCACGTAGGGCACAATATTTGTGCCACTCCCCTGATAAATGCACTGACCTTCGGCCAGGACATAGACTTTGTCGAACATTTCGAAGATTTTTGCAGAAGGTGTGTGTATGGAGCAAATTATTGTGCGACCCGCATGTGCAATGCGTCGCAACAGGGCTATGCACTGTGAGCTGGAGAGATCATCCAAGCCGCTATGAAGTTTAAACAAAATATGATAAGTCATTCCCTTCTACTTAAGTATCAATCAACTTACGTTGTCGGTTCATCAAGAAATACAACTGGTGGATTGTTAACCAATTCAAGTGCGACACAGAGACGTTTACGCTCACCGCCGGAAAGTCTCAGCGCTTTTGTGTTCTCGGCCTTCTTCAAGCGCAGCATGCCCAGAATTTCATCAATCTGTGTTGGAATATTTTTATAAGTTGTTTCTTAAACAGACTCATACGCATTTGAGGTTAAGCTCACCACATCCAGCTTCTGCTTGGTGCTTAGTTCATTGCCCAGCTTGAGATGCGCTGCGAACAGCATGGTTTCTTTTACAGTAAACTGCAAGTCGAGTACATCTGTTTGCATTATATAACGTGACATTTTGCGAAAAACGCGCATATCACGCGGACTGTTGTTCACATTAATGTCTCCCGACGTCTTTTGTGTCCTAGAATGTTGTGAAATATAAATTTAGATTTTAGTTGTGAATGGTTACGTTGTTGTTATTATATATTTACCCAAAACCAGCGAGCAGATTAAGTAGCGTCGTTTTGCCGGCTCCTGAGGGGCCCATGATGGCGGTAAGCTCATGTGATCGGAATTCGCCATTAACGGAGCGGAGAATTTGTTTTGTTTTTGCTGAAATGAAGAGAAAATAAATATATTTAAAGTTGTTGCAATGCAATGTTGGTAAACTATATTCGGACTAAGCTTGGGAAATATACATTTATGATTTGTGCTTATGGTCATCATTGTTTAAACAAACTATTTAAGCATCTTTTTTAGTGCAGTTTCGAAAATTTTTTGTATGCAGCTAAGAGTTGATATATTTATGCATATATATTGTTAGTTTTTACTTTGTTTCTCTAAACCTAATTTGGTTTTCTGAGTGCATCTTTTCCTGGCGTGACTAACTCAACTATGCTAAATATTTTTCTGTCTCTTTTGTTTTTAGCAAATAAAAAAGTTACGCCAAACTTTTTGCGGTTACCTACAAATGCCATAAAATGTGCTCTTTATACGCTGCAAGCAATAAAATGACGTTTGCACATGCTCATATTTGAAAAATTACAGTTCATAAATTTTATTACTTTAGTGCAGAAATATTTTTCTTTTTCTGTGTTTTTGTTGTCGATCTGCTTTGGTTGTTTACAGCAGCCATTAGGTAGTTGAAAGTCATTAAGTCCAGACAAAAAAAGAGAAAAAAAGTACAAGAAAAAATAAAAGAAAATCTTGTTTTATAGCAAAAACCGCAGCTTCGATTTTATAATTAGTTTCGCACGAATGAATTATTTTATAAAATATTCTAAGAAGAATGAATAAGCTTAAGCTTAGAGTCCGAAACTCTCGACTATATAAGTCCCTTACCATTTGTTAGGTTAGCTAAAAAAGTAACTTTAATAAACAAATTTTTTATTAAATATATTCGTAAATAACTTTTAAAAATATTATATCCCAACTTATATACACACCACCTTCAGTCTTCCTAATAAGATTGCAACAAAACACAAAAATAATTTGCAAAGATGGTCAAATTTAAAAACGGTATTATTTTCCTTAAGTAACCGAGTAGTGGGACACAATATGACTTGTAAACTTTATATAGTTATTCAAAGCCGTCTTACTCTATTTATAATTTTCTATTTGTGTATAAAATTAGTAACTTCAAGTAAAGTACAAAATTGCTCAATCAGATTTCAAATAGAAGCAAGTTCCTAGAACTGGGTGCGCTTGAATCTTGCTCACGATTAACAAAACATCTCATCCGTTAAATTTGAACGTACAATGTTGCTACTATAACGTATAACACTCGGCGAACAATTAAGAGCACATTAACATTAAGCTTGCACGCTTATCGTCGTAAAAATCTTTTATAAAAAGTAAAAAACACAAACAAGATAGCAACAACAACAAAGATTCGAGCAAGTGAGGCGTGTAATATTATTTTAATTGCTTATTAATTGTAGCATTTAACGTATGTGTATATGTGTGAGTTATTGTTAGCGACATGACTTACATTTTCCCACCTGAGGCACCTCATAGGTCAAATCGCTGAATTCCAAATTGACCGCAGGCCAAGTGGGCAAATACTTCAGACCGCTCGCCAGCGACTCGGTATAGTCATCGGAATGATCCGGCAATTCAACGCTGATTGCATTGATGTCGCTGCTATAGTTGAGCGAACTGCCGCTTTGTGAATTGTAGCTTTTGTAGGATTTGTAATCTGATGTAGCGGTGGCGGTAGCGGTAGCGTCGGCGGCGCTGTTGCTGGTTGGGGTGTTGTTGGTGGGGCCGTTCATCTTTGGTGGCTGCTTAGTGATTGATAACTTATATTTCGGATTATTTAAAAATAAGTCGTCAAAGCGAAGTGGAAATTTTGCACTCTAACATGCTTTAACAATTAAGCAACGTGTGAACGGCGTTGACGTTTAATTGGTTATTGCTGTTGTTCTGCTGAAAGAAAAAAAAAAATAAATGCAACAATTTATATAACGTTCTGACATGCATTTCCGTTAAATGTTACTATTTGCATTCGTGCACTTTTAGACATAAATCATGTGAGATGAGCCGCCACTTATTCTCTAAACTAAATGCACGTTTTAAACTTTAAACGGTTTTTGACTTGCGTGCATTGAATTACTTTAAGTCGATTTTATAATTTATGTTATTGTGGTTGTTGTTGTTTTATCAAGCCGAGCTGGCATCTGTTTTCTGAGGCACGAGACAAAAGTCGACAACGTGTTTTTATATCGTTTTGTTTTTTTAAGCTTTTGTTTTATTAACTGATGCAATTGAATGACATTTATTACTCATACGTCACTTACATTATGCATGTTCAATACAGCAACAAGCAAATCTGGAATTTTGATTTATTTGTACAATTGTTATTTCAAACTTTTTTTTTTATAGCTCCTTTGTTTTGTGTGATTTGCAATTTTGATGGGAAACAATTTTCATTGAACTGAAATGCTGTGCTGTCGCCGCTGTTTGCTTTATCTCGTCTGATTGTCTATGATTTTTTTTCATTTGCACTCACTTTTTTTTCTAGTTCGTTTCACTTGAAAATCATTTATTACAAAGCAGATAACCTTTAATCCATTTAATCAATTGAGCATTTTTGGGACTGCTTTTTGTGTTCTGTTTCAGCTTTGATTAAATTTTTGTTTAGTTCAATGATCAAATCCGCTTTAGGCTTTGATTCGATGCATGAGTGTGAATTTTAGTTCTAGTTGCAATAGGAGAGTTTGCAAACTGCCTCGAAACACTTCTAGTGTTGGCCGAGTTAAGACGTGTTACCGTTAATAATTCATCTGACCAACAGCGTAGAGACTTGCATGTTAGATTGAGTTCAGATGTTATAGAAAATGTTGTCATTTACACTTGAACTTTGTTCATGGCAGTAATTTTTCTTGACCCAACCTTGATGGTTTCGTTTCTTACATGAGCCGTTAAAAGAAGTAGTTTACAGTTGAATTGAAAGTGTTTTACAAACAAACAATGAATGTCATGTTAATTAAATTAAAGAACTTTGGCATTTTGAAATTCTCACTACTTTCTGTGGAATTCATGCGAAATACTTGTATTAAAGCACGTTCCACTTAAATCCTTTCACTTTAACGCAAGGTGTGTCTCATTAGAATCATTAAATACAAATAAAGCCGGTTGTGTTCAACCCTTAATTATCTTTTACTCAATTAGTAAATAAATTGAAGCAAAATAATTACTTAACTATTTAAAAATCAAACCGTTGCATTATTCATCTCAGTTATTTTTTCTATAACTAACTAGTTATTAATAATAAATTACTTTGTAATAACACACGTGCCATTGTACTATGCAAAAAACATGGCTTTAAATATTGTCGTGCTTATAATATAATTCTTTCTATAATTTGATGTAATCATTTTAAGTACTTCTATATTAAATAGGAGGTATAGCACATGTAGTTCCTGGTTCATGAAGACTTTGACGTCTTTTACAGCTTCATGTTCGATCTTTGTTCTTTGATATTTTATCTTTTCCTATTAACTTATGTTCATATAGTTACTCAATTTGCCTTTGGTTAAAGATACGGCAAAGCGGATATTATTTAATTAATGAGTAGCAGTCACTTGTATAATGAGTTCAATTGCTTGGTTAATATAAAATACAACTATTGTGAAAACGTGATTAAGTTAGATTAAACAGAATTAAACTGATTTTCCAAACGTCGCAAAGCTTGTTATATTTAATGAAATTTGACTTAAATGTCAACTGAAATTGCCTTTGATCAATCATTTTGTTGCATTTTAATGCATCGAATAACTCAATATTCATAAGCATATTGCCTTCAACAAAGAGCAATTCAAATGCTAATTGTACAACTCGATAAAACAAAATGAGTTATTAGTGCCTTGTTAGTAAGTAGCATAATTTAATTATACTTCATCACATCAACGCAACATTGTAAGCTGCTGCTGCTTTCCGTCTTGGCGGCGCTTAAATTACAAACGAAAGAATCACACAGAAATATTCACACACAAAATGACGCAAAAATATTTTAACAAGAATTTACCAAGAACAAAGAAACAGACATTTTATACAAATTAATATCTATAATTAAAAAAAGAATAGTATTTATAAAAACTTAAGGCGACTAAACAAGTTTGTCGATTGTTGTGTGACGTGTTAAAAAAAGAAACAAAGATAAATATTTACTTATTTGAAAGTTACGCATTTCAACTGTTTGAAATTGCACATTTGATGCTTCTAAGTAAATGTGATGGTAATTTATTAATTAATGAAGTGTGCTTGAAAATAATTAATTTTTGGTAAGCTAAAATTAGTATAATTTTCGTTTCACAGATGAACAAACAGTTAAGGTATTTGATTATTGCCAAGGTCGGACTTAAGACAAGCTTTGTTTATGTATTTAGATGTTTTTATTTCTTATAATGAGCCAATTTAAAATGCAAGCCAATTGGCTATTTTGCAATTAGTTATGAACTTCACTGATAAGAGAATACTTTTTAATTAAGTGTTTCGTTGTAAGTTATAAATACTTATTTCTATTTCAAGCCTTGTTTGCTGAACTGCATATTTTATTGTCTCTTTAAGTGCTTAATTAATGACACATCCATTGCCCTATTAAAATTGAATTGAACATTGGATATGTTAACTGATCGATTGACTTTCTTAACTTATTATTATAAGTTATTCTGCGATTTATTAAAATAGCTAATTGCCTTTTGAATGATTAATTGTTTTTAGGAAAACGTATTTGTTTACAATGATTTGTATAAGAAGTTGACTTAAAAAAGTATGACTAATCTTGAATAACAAAGAAAATTTTTCTTTCTATTTTTTTTTTTTAAAGTTCAACAATAATCTATTGTAATGGTCGGCGGCATGTGAACTACGTCGTACCAGTTCCCAAACGCTGCCAACAACAACGACAATTGATTGCACCAACACAATCATTTTTGCATTTATCTTTTATGAAAAGAAAATATAAAAACATTTGTGGTGAAACTTTTCTTTTCCTCGATCACACTTAGAACCCTTTGTGCACTCATTAAGTCGCATCAATCAACTGAGTTGTGCTTTTGTGCGTTTATTTCTGCCAGTGTAGACATTAAGCATGAAGCGTTTAATTAAAATAATTTCGTTTCTTTTTGAACAACAAAAAACACAGCCGCTGACCGTTGAGTTTAATTATTATTAACACACTTACATTACAATCAATTTATTTAAAATAAAACACTCTTGTGAATATTTATTTATTTTATTCTTTGAACACAAAGGCAGCCAATACTTCTAATTGGATATCAGAACAAATCCTTGTTTTTGTTTTATTTGTTTGTTTATTTGAAAAACTTTTTGAATATTGTTCGGGCAATATGTGAGAAAATCGAACTGAATCGCATTGCGTACACTTTCGTTTTGAATTGGAAATTTGCGCTTAACTCAAAACGAAACCCGAAAGCGTCGTTTAGAACGTACGATTTCGCAAATCGTGAGAGCACAAATCCCACGTTAAGAGCGTGATTAGGGAAAAGAGACTCAGACTGAAAGCGTGCTGCATTAACAGTAAACGCGATCGCGTGTATGGAAAATGTGTGCAATTAAAGCAAAAACAAAACAAACTTCTTCTATGCCGGTTTAATGGTTTTCTCGCTCGCTCTCTCGCTTTTTGTTGGCATCTTCTAACAAGCTAACACGCTCTTTGGCCAAGCGAAATGCTCATTTGTCGTCAGCTACGACACTCTTTGCTTTTTATGAACGAACGCTCATTTGGCTTGCTGCAAAAACGGCTGAGCTTACTGCATTTTCATGTTGTGCTGCATCAGAAGCACCGACAACAACGATGTTTATGACGCTGTTCTACGCTATCAGCGATAAGCGTGCCGTAAAGTTGTGCATAAACTTATTATCAGCGCTCATGTCATGAGTCTGGTCGAGACGGAAATATTTGTTGCTCTTTGATGTTTTTTGCTATTTTTTGATATTTCATTAAGTTTAAATTTTGTTTATTGCACGTATAAACATGATACAGTGGCGACTTGTGCATAATGAACACAGCAAGCGTGAATTATTCGATGGTTGTTTTATTATTTCAGCGTTATTATGCAAATTAAGTATACGTCACTTTGCCCGTCTTTTTCATTTAATTAAATTCTGTGCTTTTGTGCGCTTCTTCCTACTCCCCAACACGTTCTGATCGACTGCGTTGCCATGGCAAGCAAAAAGCACAAAAAGCAGAGCTCGATGCGAGACTCGCTCGAAAAAGCACGTTTCATTTGATATGATTTGATTAGATTTAATTCGTTTATGTTGGAACATGCTCCCTTCTAAAGTACACCAGTGAAATGGTGGTTTTTTTTTGTTTGTACTTTAGCTATTGTTGTTGTTTTTATTTTTTATAAATTTAGCTTTACAAAATGTATGTACACTGTCGGCATTAAATGTGAGTTACACGACATTTAAATACATTGAACTGATTTCGATTTGAAGTTTATACTTTTCGAGCGTAGATAAGAAATTTATGTCAGACAGAAAACTGATTTGAAAATTTTGTTGTTGCTGTCGTGCATAAAGAGCACGTACAATTTCAGTCTGTAATTTTTTCGCACTCATTTTTGTTGTTTTTTTTTTTTTGTGTTTTTTTTTTTTTTTTTTTGTTTTGTTCTCAATTTCTTTGTCGTTGTTGATTTTATTTAAATAAAATTCATTTCTGTGCTTTTAGCAGTTTTCATTTTGAATCATTTTTGTTGTTGTTTTCCTTATTTTTTACACTGAGCGCAAAGGCACATGCAAATGCAGTGAAGCGTACGCTGAACTTTGCCTTCTCAGTTCATTGCGTTAAACTTGACTATGAAAAAAACACAACGCAAAACAAAAAGACACTTTTTTTTTAGCATACAAACAATGAACAATCAAGAAAATGAATTGTGTTCAATCATGGTCAATAAGTGAATTACTACATGTGTCATAAAAGAATAGTTGTTGACACATGCTGGTAGCGGATGAGTGTTTTACTGTTGGCATAACTCATTAGGAAGCGTACACAAAATTTCGCAGAGTGTAAGGCGTTTTCATGCTGTTTAAACATGTGAAATGACGCTCAAAAGATACATGCTTCTGACAGCTACGTAAACAAGCTTCTTACGAGCTGTGTAAAAAAGCGCAGTCGGTGAAATAACGCAAATAATGACAGCTAAAAACTAAAAATAATAAACAAAAACTTATAATTTAATTATAATATTAGTTTGTTTCAGTTTTTCATAGCGACTTTTAAGTAATTTCCGTAAAAATAGTTTCTGTCAATGAGGTAGGCAACAAAAGGCTCAATACGCCCCCAATAAGCCGCTCAACTCAATGCAATTCGACTTCGATGTCGTCTCGGTGCAGTTGAATGAACTTCGCGCATGTTGAGTGAGTGAAAAACCAACAACAATAACGACAACAACAAATAATGATCGTAAAACTTAATAACAAAAAAAAATTGTATAGCAGCGAGTTGTGAGAAGCGCATTTACCACATGCAGCACACACACACACACACACACACACATGCTCCTACAGTCACACACACATTCTGACTGTAGATGCACTCACACACAGTCGTCGACTTGTACTTGTTTCAGTTGAACATGAACATGCATTGCATTTTAACTACTTTCTTTTGGCACATTCTCAAATCAAGCAAAAAAAAAAACCTACAGAGTAAAAGTTTTTACTACTCTTATTTTTGCATTTGCTTCTTTTGTCGCCCGTTTACGGAAATCGTATTTTCGCGCGCGTTGCATGCGACTTGTTGCATCGACAACAACCAAAATTAAACTGAAAGCAAAACAGAGTGGCGCGTGCAAGCAACAAAGGCAAACAAAGCGAACTAATGCAAAGTAAGGGAACGCCAAGCAAAAACACAGAAAAACACAGACAACCAACAGATATCTTCTCTGACAATCAGTTAAAGAAAAAAACGCTTAAAAAAGTCAGAATTATTCTGGAGCATGGGGAATACACAAACACACACAGACTCACACATATAAATATTATTATATATGTACATATATCAACACTCACTCGGCTTGTGCACTCACTCAGTCACTTACTCGTCGTTCACTCACTCACTCACTCACTTACTTACTCGGTCGCTTTTACACTCACCGCAATGAAATTATGCGGCTTGCTGACCCGGGTGTCTATGATTGTGCTTTGCTGTCTATGTGTGTGTATGTAGAAATGCGGTTGCAAGGTAAAAAAAAAAACAGTCCGTCTGTGAGTTGCGGCAATGTCTGGTTTTTGTTTGGTTTTACAGCTGGCTGTGGCAAGGAGTTGTCGTCGTTAGCGTCGTCGGAAGCGTGCATAAACTTGGCTTAAACTAAACTTGAATGCTCGACTATTTCAATTGCTTGTACTACTTGCTGTTACGCTTGTTGTTGTAATAGTAGTAGTGTCGTTGTCGAATGAATGTTGAAATGAATGATGGGTTACACTGTGAAAAGTAAAGCGAAATGAGTAATAGAATTTTTTTTAATAAAATGTTCGACATACTTATTGATTGAATAATAAAGGGTTATACGCAAATATTTTTTATTTCTCTGTGTAACTATTTAATCTACCAATTTACATACCAATCATTTGATATATATGTATGTATGTATAACTACTATATGTATATGAATATAAATAGCTGTACAGATGACGTGCAGTTCAATACAATTATAACTCACTCACCTAATGTGTTTTTAATTAACGCAATTAAATTTCTTTGAAACGTTATGCGTTTTCTCTCAGTGTGTTTTACATGAAAAACTTAAAGCGAACACTTCACATAAGAACTTTTCGCCGAATGATTTTAGTAGTTCTACAAATAAACTAAACGGCTTGATTCGCTTTGTGACGCTGCAAGAGGCACTTCATAGCGAAGACTGCTTTTCATTTTGATACTTGTATCTGCCAGAGACGTTTATCTACGCCTTGTTTTTATCGTTTATTATTCAACTGCGTCATGCCATGATATCTACAAATATGTATGTTGCTCCTATATGTATGGTTATGCATATATATACATATGTGTGTGTGTATACCATTCTTTGGGTGGTTTTATTTTAGCGATTTCGCAGTTTATTTGCTGAGACTATTGTGGCTGCGGTAGCGTTGCTCCCTTTTCCGTTTTGGTTTTTGCTTTGCGTCTTGCCACATTTGCGTAGTGTTGCCGCACAAAGACATCGTTTGTGCTGCGCAAAAGCTGAAATGAATAAACACGACCTACGACAATTTGTGCTTCACTGCGGGAAAACAATCTCAACTTGTGGCATTCTGCAGACTCATCGTCATTAAGCGCGATTGCCTGTTGCTGACAGTCATCTTGCTTGCTTATCTGTTTGTGTCTGTCTTTTCGCTCAGTTGGTTGCAGAAAATGCATTTCATGTTATTATAAATGTATACATTAAAATGTGAGGGCATTTGGTTGTTGAAATAGAACTCGCCAAGAATCTGACTTCTGAGTCATTTTCAGCCAAGGTCATGCTCTGTAGGTTTATTGAACTTAATCACCTTAATTACGATAAATCTGAGCGACGTGACGCGTTCTAATTTCATACGAACAATTAACCACTTCGCGTCACCTTTGCAGCCCTTTTGGCTAATGAGATTTGCCAGTGAAAACATGCAGCTGCAACTTGT